>OU911051.1:17561169-18161169 GCA_918358695.1 Melinaea menophilus ssp. n. AW-2005 | reverse complement strand
CAAATTCAAATATATAGTTAAGAAATATTTTTTCTTTTCTCTTAAGAAAGCAATTTACTGTAAGGACAAGAGAAAGTTTATTTTTGAAAAACATAGTTTCTGTAAATTAAACTATAATGTGACTGAATTTATAAAGCTTTGCGCTTTATACATAAAGAACAAACTCTTCAGGTCAATCATATTAGAAAAGTGGAACCATCTTAATTTCTCTGACCTTTGGGATATTCAAATATAATATTAATATAATATTTGTTAGGTGAAAGTGGTTGTGAAATAAATGGTGAGTCCACCCACATCGTGACGTCATTTGTATTGGGGCAGTAGCACTAATATATATTAGTGCTACTATAGCTATAACTATAGCTATACAGCTATAAAGCTAATGCAATTTTTTTTGTAAAAAGGGAAAAGAATATTAACATTGAGACTGACTATTACCAGTGTTCAGTGAACACAAAAGTGCTTTAATACGATCTGGTCATCATTAATGCTAAAGCTGCAAACGATTTTATAGTACATTAATTCGTTACATTAAATCGTTAGTATAATAAAGTAAGTCAATTACAATATAAAAGCCGCTAACAAGACTTTTACTATGAGGTACAACAAAGCCTATAACGATAATGAACTCACGAATTTCTTTACGGTCATACTTTGATTCTCCTTTCTTCTTTTCCTCAACTGTAATATTTTCTATCTTAAAACTTTGTCTTTTTTTATTAATCGTTATTCTGTTTATCATTTCATCTCAACATTTATTTTCTTACAACTGTTCTATCAACTTTTCGTCAGACGATTATTAACAATTGCAATATAAATTAATTCGTACAATTTACTAAATTCTTGACAGTTAATAAAAATTAACAGAAGAGCTTCTCAAAGATTAGCTCCGTAAATTGGACTTAAGATCGGGATTAATCCTTCAAGGATGGATAATGGATTAGTTCAAAGACAAGAGGAGATAAAGAGGGATAATAAACGGTTTGTGTAATTAGTGTTTCAGAAATACAAATATAGCGTCATACATTTGTTATATGAGAACAATAATGTTGTGTGAATTTGAAATATCTTTATTCTAAAATCTTAATCCTATAAAGACTAAATATTTTCAGTAAATGTACTTATAGTAGCATAAATTCAACAGTGTGGTTAATAGTTAGTATGGCATTTTGATTTTTGTGTTATATAATACAATAATGCCGAGTCAGAAAAACTATGCGGTTTCGTGAATATTTTCTAGGATTCTTCCAGTGGATAAATTTTTTAATAACATTTATTTAAAAATTACTTTCTAACAAAACAACATGACATTATTTTCATATCATACAAAAACATAAAATCAGAAAACTTTGTCCAGGTCCGTTCGTTGTACTAGTTATAGTAAAAAGAAATAAGAACCCATATAAATCAAAGTTTGACATATATTTGTGATTGAATAACAAATACAAAAGAAATAATAAAAAAATGTGGTACGGCTTTGGACATTTTGTTTGCTTAGTGGGGTATTACGTGACACCATATATTAACTTAAAACATAGATTATAATATACAATTTAATTTTTATTTTATTTTTATTTACACAGATTACTTTTCATTCTTTAAATTTTATTTAAATGCCAGATATGTGCTATATAAGCCTTTTAGGATTATTAGAGTACGTTAATTAAATACATCGAAGGCTTTTAATTAGAGAAAATAATTAGGCTATATATTATTATCCCAGGATGAGGATGGATAACAACTAATTCAGCTTATTGTTACTAATAAATAATGATATGGCTTTAATATAATTAATACCATATGTACATTGTATATGTTATCTATTTCCTGTATAAATGTTATGTTATATACAAAACCACTGTTATTACAACACGTAATTGGAAGAGAACGCTATGTTACAAAAGAGAGTCTATAAGTATCTACTTAACCTACTTTTATTTTTTATGTATCCTGGTTTTTTATAATCATTAATTACAAATATAATGATTCTCTGAAGATCTGTAGGTTTGTGCGCATTAATTTTGACATTCAATTAAAGTATTAAATATATGTTAAAGGTAACGCCCCTCTAAGTCATATGCAGAAATATCAAATAGAATTAAAGGGTGCTTAAATTAACAGGCATAGTTTTATCATAAAACCTTAAGTAATAATATAATTATAACCAAGTAACATTATTTAGTACTTACTTATTGACAGTAATTTTTAGTTATATCATAAAACCAAATGGTACAATTTTTTTTGCATTTCGTTAGTTTGTTAATTCGTTACGCTCTACTTTCTCTGCGCTGGAGTAATAAAATCGAAGTGAGAGGCAACTGTACCGAAATTTCATTAACTTAATCAGTTACTCCAATAGCCGTGATCGTCTAGTGGTTAGGACCCTACGTTGTGGCCGTAGTAACCCAGGTTCGAATCCTGGTCACGGCAGCGAACAGCTGTCGCGGCGGAGCTTTTTTAATTTTAGATTTCTTGTGTATTAACCCGTAAGTGCAAGTGCACTATCTAGTAATTCAAAGTCATATGATAATGAAACAATTTTTTATTTATTGGTATTCTTTTTAATTCTATATTATTCCAATATTCTTTAATATAATCTGTCCATCTGTCGAATGAAGGAAAAGCAATGTTATTACCTAGATTTATAAAGATTTATAATTTAAAACGTACTATATATATATATTATTAAAACTTAAGTAACTCAACAATTATTTTTTTTTACTAATGAACGATAAGGTCTGCTCTAAATAATATGTATTGATCAATGTGTATAATGTCTATATCCTTGTTTCAACGATTGTTTGTTAATATGTTTTAAAAGTCTGCGATGCCATATTTGCAAAAACTTCACATTCACTAAACCTACCACAATTATGAAAACTACGCTGTATAATAATACATTGTTCTAGTTCAACATATATGGGTAACATGTATGTAATGCCTTACAAGTACCAGCAGTGTCTTGTGTTAACCATTTCTCATCATATCGGTCAGTGTACTACATCTACCATCGAGACACAGTGTCTCTACATAGTATACCTATATGACATATTAGAAATACTGCTTCTAACATTTTTGTATTTTGATATTTATGAAATGTGATTCTAAACTATGAACTAACTTCACATTCTTACTATCTAGAAAACTGCTCATAATTTTAATCTTAAAACTAAACTAAACTAAACTTCGTCTCCTATACGTGAACTTCAATGGTCATCGGATATATTTCAAATTAAAATTAAGAAATAAAACTGCACGAGGTCAGTCGGACCGAGGTTATATCTACAATGTCTCATGACTGACACATGATATTATAATATTGAAATAATATGATGTATCATAGCATATCAGACGATAGTGCTAAAATATGTATCTGTAAAATTATAAAAAATATTAACATAATTAACCAAGTGAAATATTAATGATAAAACTTATGTATTCTTTACAAAATTAACTACGAGTTTAACGTCGAGATGATAATTTTTGATGGTTAAATTAATACTATAACATAGTAATAAGAGTTACTTATCACTCATTGTGACCCTTATCATTCTCAGAGCAGTGGACAATCGATCAAACACACAATATCTTACTTACGCTTTAACATAACAAAATATTCCAGCTACATTATTTATTAAAATTGAAATGTACAATAACGAAGTCATTTTTCACTATAATCGACAAATCACTCTATTGTTGCTGGATACAGCGTTAAGTACCCTTTTGAAAAAAAATGTTTTATACGAAACACTTATATATATATATATATACTATTGATTACACACACATATATATATATATATATATATATATATATATATATATATGTAATCAACAGTGTAACACCAAATGGTACGTGACATAAACAATAAAAAGTACCATTAAGATAATAAAAATACGTTAAACATGCGAATGCAAGCACTTAAAACGAGCAATTAAGCAATTGTCGAATAAAGCCGATGAGATTACCTACTAATATTACTCAAAAGAAATAAATGAACTGGGTTGTAATTTATAACTAAGTACACAAACCAAAAGTTTAAAAACAACCAAATATCTAAAATAAATTATAATTTTATTCTACAAAATCAAATAACTTAATATTTACTGTAATATTAAGAACATAATAACACTTTCTACTATGATACGATATCATTTTCGAGACAAAAATAAAAGACGTCATTACTTAGCGCTATAACTTTTCTCATAATGGATAGATATAAGTTCGTTCTAACAACACAAGTACAAATAATACTAAGAGATTGCTCCAAGTATAAAAGCATCCATTCGTTTAAAACTCTTTTATGTAATATTAAAGTATGTAAAGTACGTCATATTTTAAATGTATTGTTAAAACTGAATGAAATATCTACATTTCATACAGTTTCAATTTTGAAGTAGGTACTATTGAAACCTGCATTTAATTAACATTAAATTAACATCCTCTACTTAAAATATGAAATATTAAAATAAAGAGCGATAAAAAAGAATTACTAATTTTTATACACATCATATTTTAAAATTCTTAGAAGTTATTTTTTAATGACTCTCGGGACCTCATATTGTAGATTGCTCGAACAGCCGTCTTCTCTTTAGTACAAAGATAGTATCCGTATCTGATGGATTACTACATAACGTATGCCGTATGTCATGATACTGTGAAAGTAGCTAAAATAAGCATCTAAGGTAATAAGGTATAATAACACCTTTTTTAAATAAAAATTATACTCTTATGTATTGTAAACTTCTCTTAATATCTGAAGAAACCTATTTTGAACAAGTTTCCTTTTGTGTTTACATTTTTAGATTTAACAAATATATACAAAATATGTAACAGTTGCTTCTAAATATTTGAATAATAAAATATGCTAGGATGACAAAAAATTGGATCAATTTAAAGATCACATATTCAATTAGAGCCGACTCCATAACCTGATTCAAACCGTTAAGTAGAATTCATCACCGCGGTGTTACCTAGAAATAAAGATAAGGTAAAATTATTTAACCTCAAAACTAACTACAAAAAAAAATAGGACACGGGAGTTCTATTTAGCTAATGTCATTGTAATCAAAGACAACAAAAAAAAATATAGCCTTCCCTTAAAGTTTATTTCGATGAAAAAACAAGTCTCAAACCTTAGATATTTTAAGTCGGTAAAGTCAAGCTAATTTGCAGTAATTTAATAGACAAATGGCGCTCGTAAAACAAGGTTTTTTGGTGTCGCTTTTATTTCGACGAGTTTTATGACCCAATGTGGAACTGTCATTTATGTTACACTTATTGTTACATATTAACCAGTAAATATTTTTGTAAGGCTGTTTCTCCTACATTATGTGGACGACAAATGAAAAGATTAAAAATAACGTCTTGTTGAAAGTATTTTTAACTTATATTAATGCTGACAAATCTGAAATCATTTCGCAAAATTTTGTTGTTTTCCTCTCCTTTATAAGTCTTCACTACGAACTGAACTTCACGAAGACATTTTTCACAATAATGTTCAATATCATTTTTTTTTGCCGACTAAGGAAGTTGGAGCATTTAACACCTTTTACGGATTTATAGAAAATTGTTATTGGTCGAAATTCATAATATCTTATATGATGTGAGTCCGCTATAAAAGTATTATAAGATTATTGTAAATACAAGAATATCAAACTTACTAAAGTACTATATATAAAATATTGATTTTAAGAAATGCTTATACAGCATATTATTATTATTTATTTAGAAATATAAAATATTAAACAAATTAATAGAGAAATAAACTGCGTATATTTCAATTTCAATTCTATTTCTAATTATATTAGCAAAGGAATTTATATAAAAACGCGCGTTCGTTATTAGCAGCGCTTAATTATAACAGTAACTTTCTGTAGGTACTTACACTTTCCCGCTCCGAAAGTAACCAGTTTGAGAAGTAGTTACGTTTGTCGAATTCTAAAGAGTCGTTGAGGTGTAACTTTCAATGATTCATTTTGAATTTAATTTTAATTTAAGTTGTTATTGTTTCCAAAATTTTTGCCAATAACAGAACAGGGCATTTTTAATTAATATATATTTACTGTTTTTGTGATCACAGTGGAGAAATAAAAATGTTGACAATAATAAATATATTTTTCCACATGAGATAAACTGACAAATTTTTGTTTCTAGTCATGTTATGATGTAATGAGGGATTATTGAACAGAATAAGCTATTTTATATTATCGGTGTTATTACAGAGAAGGGAGTATAGGTATATAATGACGTTGCTATATAGCTTTCACCTTTTTTTTACCAATTAAATTCTAAGCCTTATATAACATTACGTGATGTAATTAATAAGAAGTTATTTGGGTATATTACAGGAATATATGATTCTAGAATCTGCAACTTTACTCTTACACAAGACTAAAAAGCGAAAAAAAAAAAATGAAACCGAATGAAAGAATATATGTAATATATAATATGTTCTTTCATTCGGTTTTATTTATTTTTTAATAATATATAGTTTGTATTATTAGTTTTATTTTTTATAAATGTTTAGAAATTTATGAATTCATGTTTCAATATTTATAAGTAGTGCTCCTGGTCTATTCTGAAATGTAGCGTTTTTACGGTTTTTATTTTATTGAAATATTTTTTAAATTAATATAAATGATGTCATTGAAATATCACCTTCCTTAACAATAAGATAAGAATCAAACGTCATGTACCTCATATATACTATAAAGCTTTGTTATATGTCGTGTAAATGTGGGTGTGTTAGAGTTGCTACGCGTAAGTTTCCATTACCATAAATTGGATGTGTTTATTTTTTCGTTTTTATTATTTACAAGCAAGGTATTTCTGTTTTCTATAATCAATATAATAATTGATTGATTTTGGTTTTTATGTGTTATTCTCCTATTTTGTTTTCATATTACGAGTATTATTTAATATTTCTGAATTAACAATACGATAAAAATTTAATTTTGAAGTTATTAATATGTTATAAATTAAGAAACACTATTCTTTACTTTATGATAATGAGATAAATTTTAAGAATTTATAAAATTATCAAACCAAACTAAATAAGCCATTGTATATATTATACAGATGCTCGGTTAAAATTTATTCGAACTCAGACAAATCCTAAAAAGAACTTTAAGATTTTCAGCGGAATCTGTGAAACTAATATTTATGTGACTTTTTTTTTACCATCTCTTTATTCAGGTGGGTTGAAACACAATATTATTTAAGTGATTTTGGCACAACTATGGAATTAATACATTATTATCACTGACAATATATTGTATATAACGGAATCAAACCGGCTGATTCAAGAAATGTATTACTTCTGAATATAATTAAAAGTAACAAATAATTTAAATGAAAATCTATATATATAAATTCTTTGCCTTTGTACATACTCAAAGACTTTGTAAGTGGAGTTTTATAATTGCTTGGAACGTGCTTTAGAAATTTATATTTCAAAAAAAATGTAAACAGATCAAAAACATTATTGATTTCCACTACAATAACTAAATGAATCATAGTTATGTTAATTAACACAGTATATCAGTATTGTATTGTGTTATGCTGTGCTGTGCTGTGCTGTGCTACGCTGGGCTGCGTTGCATAGCGTTGCGTTGCCTTGCATTGCATTGCAATTTTTTATTCATTATCACTCAAAGTTAACTAGCTGGAACCACAACTTTATTTTTACGTACCTATGCACTAGTAGCTAATATTATTAGAAGTCCTATTTTGTATATATATTTCAATAGTTACTTGTTTCCCTTACGATATTAAATGTTCGTTTTGGGGAGTCTTATTATTTTTCCTATTGCAATATTTTATAAAAATCTTCAATTATTTTTAATCAAAACAGACAGAATTACTTACAAACATTTTATTCAAACAGAGAAGCTTGTTATCAATCAGTAATTGAAATGTGTAGGGACCTACATAATTAAATTGTGTTTAGTTAGATAACAATAACCCCCAGAGGAAAGACCGTGTAAAAGTTATTATGTAATATTTTGGTCAGGCTATTAAATAAATTGATATAAGTAATAATTTAACAGCTAAATATATAATAATATAGCTAAAATTTGAAAGCTAAATATATAAAAATATTTTATATATTTAGCTTTCGGGGTACCTGTATAAGAATTGGGATACAAAATTCTCTTACATAAAATCAGTTTTAAGTATTTAGTTTACAGTTGTACATTGAGACAGGCAGAGAACCCAACCTTGCTTTCCTTCAAGTCCACTCTCTTTATTCCCAGTTTATTTTACATCTCCTCTATTATTCTATTAAAAGCGAGTAGTATACATATCATCTATATATAGAGCTTAACGTCTTAAATTTATTAATTTTATATTTTATTTATATATAGCAAAATGTGGCATATGAAATGATCTCTCAGTAAGATTATTTTATATGCACGGTTTTTGACATATCATAATTTAAGTGCATGCAATAAAGAACAGACCATAAGGAAATTCTGTCTCAAAGGTTTAGATTACGAGTAAAGGCCCTGAGAGCAATTACAGCGGCTTGTGACGTAGAACTAATTAAGTAAACTAGTGCGCAACAAATATACAAATTATATAAAATTTTGAACAACGCACCCTATGTTGTGGCCTTAACCCAGGCTCGATTACATACGACAGCGAACAGCTGTTACGGCGGAGCTTTTTCTTTTGTATATCATAAACAAAATTGTAAAAATGGCCTTTTCTGCATTTTTGTTACTATTTTAGAAGCTACCTCATTACTCAATAAAAAATATTAAATTGTATGTATAATATCCATTTATTTATAACTCCATTCAAAGTAAATTTATTGTATAATTAAACAATATATCCGCCGTAATTTTTTATTGGTTGGAATTCGAATTAAATAAAAAGACGTAAACATATTAAATTAAGGTCATGAAACAACAGTAAATGTTCTTTAAAAGTCAGTGATATGGATAATAATTAAATGGTTTTTACGTAATGGTTTTAGTATATTGCCATGTTTATTAATAATATATCGTTCAGTATATGTGCGTTAAAACTTAAAAATACATAAACTGAACGATATTTTGATAGACTAGCCATTCTATTTATCACTGTTATCAACGCCTATTACATGTTAAGAGGCATGTGAAGGTTTAATGAAGTATAATTCAGTTGTCCTCAGAGGTTTTTCAGATGCATTAGTTATTTAAACAATATTATTTAAAAATGTGTATTATCTCTAGATCTCGATCTCAAAAAATTAATAACTCAGTTTTGTGATAAAAGGGCAAACTCTCTCTCTCAAGATTTTATTGTTAGAAATACCTACGTGAGATTTTTTAACCATAGAGGACAGTATTTAACGTCATGCCATTCGTGACAATGCTGCAGCTGTTAATTAAAAAAAAATACTGCTTTTTAAACATTTCAGGGTACGCTTCTTCATCGTTTGACTTAAAAGTTCAAATCTGTGCGAGTTGTGACAAATGCCATAACAAGAATCTGTCTTTTGTAGTTTTTCTGCTTCTAAATAAATGCAATAAATATTATTGGAAAAACAAAAAAATGGTAGAATGAGAAATTCCACATTGATCTGTTGTGTAAAGTTATAAAAATCCGGTATATACCCAGAATTTATTAATAGTTTCTTGCAAATCTTTGTATAAACAACATTTTTGCCGTCCAACAGTACGACGGTCCCCCACCCCCCAAAATTACTAAAAGTTTGCATATTTTATCTGTTACGAGTACCGGGGATTACGTTTGTCCGCCATCCCCTGCTCAAATTATTAGCCATCTGTACATTTAAATTATTACAAATCTATACACTTTTAGTTTATATATGTATGTTTATATATTTTTTGTCGTTAATGACGTTTGGTAAATAAAATAAAAATTTAAATGTTATCACATCTTTATTACAATAATTCGCTGAAAAAAATCTTCGTATTTCATATACAAAATCAAGATAAGATAAAAAAAAAATTGAATAAAAAATATATATATATATGTACCATTATATAATGTTTAATAATAATTGTTATTGTTTCTCATTTTAAAACCGTAGTTTGACACGTTTTGACAATTAACTTTTCATCTTAACCTTACACTATATAAAATTCTGAAGAGATGGAAACAGATGGTAATCTAAGGGTTCAAAATCAGAGCTATATTGTTGATCCATTAACACTTCCCAATCAAACTCTTTCAATTTTTATTTTGTGGCTAAAAAGGTACATGGTCCAGACGTTGTCAATTAATCAAAGTCAATGAATTCCGGCCACGTGACGAGCATTAGTATAAATAATTTATAGAGACAAATTTAGTAAAAATATATATAAATTACTTTTTGAAAATCTTTTATTTATAGTATAGTGTTTTTTATCAAACGTAACATTACTTTGATAGACAACTGACGTCATTACGATTAAGACGTTTCACTCTCTATTTAGTGATAAGTTAGTATTATATATTTTGGTAATTGTACGTCGTGTGGTTTAATTTTGATTTAGTGTTTAATTAATAAACAATGATTATGCTTTTTACTTTGTTTAATTTTCTTTTGATTTAATTCCGTTTTCCTTACATCGAAGTTTATATTTATGGCATTAATCATACAATATAAAATAAAAAATAAGAAACGTTTTTAATAATAATTTAATATGATTTTTATAAATGAAACGGACTTTTAAGTAATTTTCAATAAATTTTATTCTATTCTTTAATTTAATTTAATATATACTACCAAATTGTCGAAGTATCGTCAGTTCCTGAACTTTACTGAGGTCCGGAAATATTTGTGTAAATAATTGTTATATTTTCTACCATAACCTTATACTCGAATAACCTTATATTTTAGTTATAGTAACTAAAATATAAGGTTATACGAATTTTGTAAGAAAATTGATGTCAATCAGTATGTACTGTACCTACTCGGAGTAGGATTTATAAAATATAAACTAATACCAAAAAAGAGGTAAAAAATGTATGTGAATTTATGTGTTGGAGGTAATCATCGAAATTATCCAAATACAATAAACAAATCGTTTGCAGTCTCGAGGGTCGGCATAGGTTATTTGTTATTTCGATTAAAAGAAAGGGCTTTTTGTGTTTACAAATTTTGGGAAGAAAATAGACGAAAAAACGCCTAATCAAATACGTGTCTTATAAAGTTGTTTTATGTTTTACCCGCCTACTTAATGGTTAGTGAAAAATAAAATTATATATAAAAAATAAAATTATATATATATGAATTCTAATTAAGATGTAGACCTTATGAAGAACAAGCAGGATACGTAAACTACGTATTAAGACTGACTAACTTCGGAACAACTTGATACAATATATTTTCACGCAACATACTCGTATTTTTCTGAAAAAGTTGCAAAAAACTTATTTTACACGCGAAGTAAATAAGTTACTTTTGATAAAACGATCGGTTTATATATACATTATATAATCTTTTTTGTGAATATTTGTGAATACATATATATATATTTTTTTACTTTATGAAATATTTTTTTAATAAACCCATATCACTACACATAGTAGATGGGAGATTATTGCATAATACGGATGCTTTAGACGATATACCTTTTATGAAAACTTTTATCTTAATTACATATTTTGTGTGTATAAATACTGAGCAAATTTCTCCGACGTACATGAGTATTAAATTCACCTTCACTTAACTTTACACTCGTAAATATATTTACATAATTGAAATTGTTTTTTTACATAACTGTAATATCTTTCAGAATAATGCATTAACATTATACACTGAATATCTTCGTACAACATTCAATAACAATTTGAACCCTAACTTTAACTTTAAGGTAACTTTGTAATTTGTTATTTTTATCCCCCTCTACATTAGTCAACTCGTCGGTCATAACTTTATAACACAAAAACCGCGGAACAGACTCACGTCAAAAATTCCGCAGACCGGGAAGTTCGTGTTGTTTGGACAGATTCAATTATTTACGTTGTAGAAGTTTTATTTTTTATCAAAATACCGTTCACCATTTTTATGCTAATATTTATTTCATATTATTTTACTTATTTTATCCTTGTAAGATGCTAAAAAAATAACATAATCACAGAAAAACTTTAACATTTTGAAACTTATAACTACATTAAACTGCTAATAAATTCATATAATTTTATTAACAGTATTACTAGTAACAATAAAAAGCTTCAAAAGATTATTATCCTTTCCCTATAGAAGAGAGAAAAAAGAAGACATTCTTATACAAAAAGAAGTTAAGAAAGTAGAGTGACATAAATCCCCTCAAGAACAATTATTAACATTCTGTTTTTGCTCCCAAATAATTTATTCATGAAAGTGATGTTAAAAATTCGTCTTAATTGAAATGAACGTCACTTAAATAAAATAAACATATATTATATTATATAGTCTCCATTTCTGTTCGCAATGATGATACCATCTGTGCGTGTAATAAGAAATATCACATATAAGGATCTTATGATCCTTAAAAATATTCAAACCATTGAATATTGAAGTTCATGAATATTTATTTTATAATTAAGTTGAGGCAGGCAGGCGAAGGAGTTGTATAAATAAACCTGTAATGGAGGCATCCCTTACGGGATTATTTAAGCAACTAAGCACAAAAAATAATCACAATTATCCAGAACTGAAATCACCTTTTAAGGAGATATTGTTTTACCATAATTAAAATACGAAAATAACCACAATATTGTTTCAGCGCTCGGAGAGTTTAACTTAATGCTGCTATATTGAATATAGTGATTTTGTTTTACTTGAAAATGTATACATATTGACAAGGTAGTTTACATATTAAAGAGAAAACGAAATAGCAGGTATTAAAGGATTAACAAACTGTTTATCATAATATAAGTCATATACTATATTTCAGGACTTTATATTTTACTGAAATAAAATATTTATGTTATTTACAAACCACAAGAATTCACATTTGGTTTGTCTGGAATCAAAGTAACTTTTTTTTAACTTTCACTTAATATAATATATCAAAACTTTATCTTTTTATCAAAATACCTATGACATTTAGCATTAAGCAATTGTAAAAATAACATTTCTAAACTTAGTAACTTAATAAAGAAAGTGGTGAAATTACGTTCGCGTTACTCCAACTATAATGAGTTTCGAGTACCTTTCGAATGTTAATGCTTCCTTAGTTTTACTCGGTAAAGGATTTAATAGTATCTAGTCATAACCAAACTTTATATAATATTTTACGAATTCTTAGAATTTTACAATTTTATATAAAAATTTAACTACGGAATGTAATTCAGATATATTTCTATTGCGTTGTAGTTTTTGTTGCTTCGTTTTGGCATTAAAGAATAAAACAATCAATAGCGAAAGAACAATTATTGTTTGGCCTCGGATAACAAATGTTTTCTATCTTCTACATAGGTATGGGGAGCAAAAGATGACGTATCTGGACACAGACTTAAGACATTAATATTTATGATTTATCGCCAACTCCCTCTTCTATATATTTGTATAGATATGTCATTTTAATAACAAAGTAAAATTAGATCCTTGATACATCTTACTACCTCATATATCTTATGACACACGTGTGCAAAGTTAGTGTTCGAAATATGTTTTAGTCTTCAAATAATTCAAATTTTTAAGTTATAAGAAATAAGTGTTTTATAACTGGCGATTACGGCTTAAGTATTAGTAGATCTGATCAATAAATAATATTGTTTTTAAATTGATCTTAGTTTAGTTTCTGACAGTAGATTTTGTAAAGATTTATATTTTTTATTTATATCTGTGTATTTTATATCTTAAAGTTTTTTAAAGATTCTAAAAATCTATACTTATAATAAATCTGTAGAGAGGTCAATTCTGTACATGAAATATATTTACAAAATAAGTAGCAGGGGGTGATTAGTGTTCGATACTGATGCCAAAAATGCAGTTAAAAAATTTTTTGTCTGTCTGTCTGTCTGTCTGTCTGTTTGTATGTTATTTATAGAAAAAAAAACTACTCGACGGATTTTAACGAAACTTAGTACAATTATTCTTTATACTCCTGGGCAGGTAATAGTATACTTTTCATCACACTACAATGAATAGGAGCAGAGCAGTGAAAGGAAATGTTGAGAAAATGGGAGAAGTTGCTTGATTTTTTAAGCTTCCGTCGCGTGTGCAGCCTTAATGGTTAGAGCTACATAGAAACTATGTATAACGGAAATATTCTACATAAAAATACACGAAAAATATTCCAAGACAGCATATATCTACCTTTTATAGTTAACTCACAATAACACGCATAACTCTCGATAGCTTAGCAGTTCGGAGATTTCTTATTATATTTGTTTACTTTTACGTTTATAAAACCAATAATGCTCACCATCATTCCTAATTAAAAAAAAAATAAACATTAGCACCAATTCAATAAAAAAAGAATCATTGAAATCGGTATAGAAACACCAAACTTATACTTACTTACATGAAATACGCCAACAAGACATCGCGCGTGAATAGTGAATCAAGCTATAAGGATTATTTTTGCGTAACGGTTGCCGCGCTCGACGGGGCTCGCGGCGGCAGAGTATAAAAGGGGCGGGAGGCGAGCGCAAGCGTCATTCAATATTTGGCTGTTGATGCGTTCAGAGTGTTGAACTTTATTGACAGACAATAATTGTTATTTTATAAACCGTGCTTATCAGCGCGACTTTTTGTCTTTAAATAGTTTATTTTAATTTCTTTTGTTGTTATTTTCTAAATTAGTTTTAGTTTTGTTTAAATTCTTAACTATTAATAGTTCCTATTTTATTTCTTTTTAAGTAGATTTAGATTCGATTTTTAGATTAGATAATAGATAGATAGATTAGATTATTGTTAGATTTTTAGTTACTGATAGGTTAGTTTTGGGCATTTTATGTTTAGTTTTTTTTGTATTGAGTAGATAAAAGCGTAGGTAGGTACTTTTATTAATTATAGTATTCATAGGTATTTTTTATTTATTTTTAAGTGAAGTAGGTATAGGTAGATATTGCCTACTATCTACCTATACTGCACACGTGTTTTAGCTTTATTTTCATTTCTTTTTTTTTTTTGTACCTAAGTTGTAGGTAGGTAAGTACATATTTCTTAGTTTAATTCTATTAGAATATTAGGTATTTAAGTTTAAATAGGCACTTAGATTTATATTTTTTTATTATATAGCAGCTGTACTTAGAACATCTAAGGTTTTTTTTGTATTAGCATAGGTACTTTGATTAATTACAGTAGTTGTAGGTATTTCTTATTATTCATTTTTAAGTGAAGTAGGTAAGTGTAGATAGTATTGCACACGCATTAAGTATAGCTTTATTTTCATTTTTTATTCTTTTGTAATTTGTAGGTACCTACGTACATATTTATAATTCGATTAGAATATTATTTTAGTTTTAATAGGCACTTAGATTTATATTCTATTTATTATATACTTAGCTATAGTTAGGACCTCTGACGTAAGTTTTTTGTTGGGTAACTAAATAGAATTTAAGTTACCGTCGATTAAAAATAAAATAAACGATGCCACCTAAAAAACGACCATCTTTATCTCGAACTTCGAGTCAAGCTAGGAGAATGAGAATGACGCGTTCTCAAGAATCGGAAGAGGAAAGAGCACATCGGTTAAACTCTATGAGAGTTAGTGCCTCAACATCTCGAGCTAATGAAAGCTCTCCAGAAAGAGAGATGCGATTAGCAGCTGAAAGAGCGAGACGAGCTACAACACGGGCTTCTCAAAGCTCTTCTCAACGAGAGCTAAGGCGTTCCATTGACCGGGAACAACATGCGTTATCCCGAGAAGCTGAAACTGCTTTACAACGAGAATTGCGACTCACAGCTGACCGCGAACGGCATACATTATCTCGCGAGTCTGAAACCTTCACTGAGAGGGAATTACGGCTTACAGCTGACCGCGAACGTCATATTTTATCTCGCGAGTCCGAAACCTTCACTGAGAGGGAATTACGGCTTACAGCTGACCACGAACGTCATATTTTATCTCGCGAGTCCGAAACCTTCACTGAGAGGGAATTACGGCTTACAGCTGATCGCGAACGTCATATTTTGTCTCGAGAATCTGAAACTTTTACTCAATATCAAGACCGTTTGACAAATGATAGGGCGCACCATAACATGATTCGATCTCTTGAAGATGAACATGAGCATGAACAACGACTAGAGTCGGGACGCGATTATTACAATTCTTTGAGACAAGAACAATTGATTACTTTATCTAATGAAAGATTAAGAATTGAAAATATTCGGTCGCTTGAAACAGAAGAACAGCGAGAGGCCCGTCTTACTGCAGATAGATTTCGACATGGTCTTAATGACTTAGATATACACGTGGTAGATCAATCTACAAATTCGGTGGCGTGGTCCGATAAATATAAAAGTGGGTTTGCTTATAACCTCACAATTGATTACAGATCATCTTCTGAAATAGGCGATATGAACGTAGTATGTTCCTTTTGTAATGCTTCGAAGTGGAGGAAGGAGTCTGCTGGTTTCTGTTGTTCTGGAGGTAAAAAAATTTGCCTTCGTTCGAAGACCCACCGGAACCTTTAAAATCACTACTTTTAGGGGAACATTTGCAATCCAAACAGTTTTTAGATAATATTCGCACTTATAATAGTGCATTCCAAATGACATCCTTTGGTGCTAAACAAATCTCAGAAGGCCCTTTCATGCCTACTTTTAAGGTACAAGGTCAGGTTTACCATTTGATAGGGTCCCTTTTGCCTGAAGAACAACCTAAATTTCTTCAAATATATTTTGTATCCGATTACAACGAACAGTCGAATATAAGAAATCAATATTTTCCGAATTTAAATACTGAACTCATTTCACAACTTCAGAACATGTTACATCAGGTTAATTCGTACGTATGCAGTTTTAAATCGGCATTAGAAGCCCTTTCTCAAGATGGTAATAACAATTATAAAATTGTTATAAATGCCGATAAGCGTCCAACTCAGGAACACCCTGGGAGTCATAACGTTCCATCCACGAATGAAGTTGCTGTAGTACTGGTCGACCAGGAATATGATAGGCGTGATATCGTTATACGTTCCAGAGACAATCGTTTGCAACGTATTTTCGAAACCCACAGGGCTTACGACAGTTTGCAATATCCTATGATATACTGTCGAGGGGAAGATGGTTATAATTTCGCTGTATACCAAACCGATCCGCGCACAGGCGCACCTAATTATAATAAAAAGGTGTCATGCCTTCAATTTTATTGTTACCACCTGCAAGTGAGACGGAATAGATTGGTATACTTTCAACGTTTTCGTGGCTTATTTAATCAGTTTATTGTTGACATGTACGCAAAAATTGAAACCGAAATATTAGTTTATATACGATCTAATCAAAGGCAGCTGCGCGCTGAAGAATACGTCCACCTTCGCGATGCCATGCAGCAAGATAACGATACTGTGAATATGGGTCGTTTAGTTATTTTACCCTCTTCTTTTACTGGTGGTCCACGCTACATGCATGAACGTACTCAAGACGCTTTTTGTTACGTAAGAAAATATGGACGTCCCGACTTATTTGTTACTGTAACTACCAATCCCAAGTGGGATGAAATCACTCGGGAGCTTCTTGAGGGTCAGGCACCGCATGACCGCCATGATATTATTGCAAGAGTGTTTCATTTAAAATTAAAATCAATGATAGATCTTCTTACCAAAGATAACATTTTTGGAGAAGTATTGTGTTATATGTATAGTGTTGAGTGGCAAAAACGCGGCTTACCTCACGCACATATCTTGCTTTGGTTAAAAGATAAGGTTCGACCTAATGATGTAGACAGATTAATCAGTGCTGAAATTCCAGATCCGACTGCAGATCCCCTGTTATACGACATTGTTAAAACTCATATGATACATGGTCCATGTGGTGCATTTAACGCAAATGCTCCTTGCATGCAAGACGATCGTTGCACTAAAAGGTATCCAAAAGCATTAGTGGATGAAACTGTAACAGGACATGATGGATACCCATTATATCGTTGCCGTTCAAGAGACAATGGTGGTTTTACTGTTGAAAAGCGAATGTCTGGACAACAGGTTACTTTAGATAATAGGTGGGTCGTTCCGTATTCGCCTGTATTGTCCAGAGCATTTCAAGCTCACATAAATGTAGAAATGTGTAATAGTGTAGAGTCAATTAAATATATTTGTAAGTACATTAACATAGGCAGTGACCAAGCTACGTTTGCGTTAAGAAATGAACATGATGAAGTTACTAGATTTCAGTCAGGCAGATATATCAGCTCTTCAGAAGCTGTGTGGCGGATCTTAAGTTTTAATATTCACGAAAGATATCCACCTGTGACCCATCTGGATGTTCATCTGGAAGGCGGTCAACGTATATATTTTAACGCCGAAAATGTTACAGAACGATTAGAGAACCCTAGACAAACAACTTTATTGGCATTCTTTCGACTTTGCCAAACTGATAATTTCGCAAAGTCTCTTTTGTATGAAGAAGTTCCATCGTATTATACCTACGATAAACAACGAGGTGTCTTTAACCGTAGACGCCGAGGCAGGCCTGTAGATGGCGAGACAGGTATTTTCAAAGAACATGTTCTTGGTAGAGTGTATACTGTTCATCCTAACAACGCAGAGTGTTTTTATTTGAGATTATTATTACATACAGTGCGAGGACCAACATCATTTATAGATTTGAGAAAAGTAGACGATGTTGTTTATCCAACTTATCATGCAGCTTGCCAAGCGCGTCATTTGCTTGAAAATGATCAACATTGGGATGACGCTTTAGCAGAATCCTGTGTTAGTGATAATCCACGACGGTTACGCCATTTATTTGTAACATTACTCACATTTTGTAATTTATCTGATCCTGTCCAATTATGGGAAAAATATAAAGAAAAATTTGCAGAAGACTTTCTTCGGAATTTATCTCACAATAATGAAGGCGCAACTAATGATAATTTTCGAGATCTGGCTATAAATCAGTGCTTATTAGCTCTTCAGGAAGACTTAACAGCAGTAGGCGGTAAATCACTTTGTGAATATGGTTTGCCAACGCCAACCTCAGTCGGAGAGGTTACCAATAGGGAATATTCCGCAGAGATTGGTTACAACCCAATGGAACTGCTGGTAACATTAGAAAACGGTGTCCCAATGATGACTGCAGAACAACGCTTAGTCTATGATCGCGTGTGCGAGAGTGTGCAGAATAATTTAGGAACAATATGGTTTTTAGATGCACCTGGAGGAACTGGGAAAACTTTTTTGACTAAATTAATATTAGCTTATGTTCGAAATCAGCGTAAAATCGCTCTTGCCGTGGCTTCATCAGGTATAGCTGCAACATTGCTACCAGGAGGTAAGACTGCTCACACTATGTTTAAAATACCAATTAATTTAGATCGCACGGAAAGTCCAACCTGTAGTATTTCAAGAAATAGCGACAAAGCTAAGGTATTGCGTGAGTGTAATTTAATCGTATGGGATGAATGTACGATGGCCCATCGAAAAGGAGTAGAAGCAGTAGACAGAACTCTAAGGGACATAAGACAAAATGATCGACCAATGGGCGGTATTACGGTTTTATTTTGTGATGATTTCCGACAAACCTTACCGGTAATACCACGGGGAACCCGAGCTGATGAGATTAGGGCTTGCCTGAAAAGCTCTTATTTGTGGCGTGATATACAATCGGTGCATTTGACTATAAATATGCGAGTGAGAACTGGAGACAACGCAGATAATCGTGAATTTTCTGATACATTATTGAAGATTGGTGAAGGTACCTATCCACAACTACACCAAGGAAAACTTATTCTGACACCTGAGTTATGTTGTATAGTGCAATCCCAACAACATCTTATATCTTCGGTTTACGGTGACATAACAATTATATTAAATAGGGACAATTCTTGGCTTTGCGAAAGGTCCATTTTGACTCCTCGCAATGACCAGGCATCTGAAATTAATAATAAAATACTGTCTAATATACAGGGAGAAAGCAAAGTTTATAGTTCAATAAATAGAATGGTTGATGAACAAGAAGCCACTAATTACCCGATAGAATTTTTAAATTCTTTAAGTATGCCTGGACTACCTTCTCATATAATTTGTTTAAAAATTGGCATACCGATAATTCTGCTCCGAAATTTAAGACCACCTCAACTTTGCAATGGAACTCGGCTAAAAGTAACCCAGTTGCAACAAAATGTAATCGAGGCTCAAATTTTAACAGGTTGCGGTGCAGGAGAAACTGTCTTTATTCCCAGAATTCCCATAATACCAAATAATTTTCCATTCCAATTTAAAAGAACGCAATTCCCAGTATCGGTGTGCTATGCCATGACTATCAATAAAGCTCAAGGGCAGACTTTTCGTGTTGCTGGAGTAGATCTCGGTGTTAGCTGTTTCTCGCATGGTCAATTATACGTCGCTCTTTCCCGGGTTAGCAATTCTAGGAATCTTTACGTTCACGTGCCGAACGGGTCGACTCTTAACATAGTCTACCCAGAAGCTTTGCGCTGAAACATTTTAATTTGATCTAAAAATATTAGCAATATATTATCTTAATAAAAAACAAGGAGTTACACGCTGACCGAGTCGTGGGTATAGCGTGGGTATATTATAATATTCTGCGGTTACTTATATTTTTCAACAGTTTTGTGGATTGGCATATTATATTACTATTGCCCTTCTAAAATACGAAAGTGAATCTGCCTGTTACGTCAAAACTATGAGGGAGGACATCTGCTAATTTTTTTTCGAAAAACGACGGAAACGCGGACGAAGTCGCGGGCAAAAGCTAGTCAATAATAAAATTGATTGTTGTGATCTGATTTTTTATAATGAAACAAACTGAATGTGTCATTTTATTTATATCTTTAATTAGAAGTATTTTTATAATAATTCCTTGTTATTTATCGGTACACGCATAATGTTAATTTGTCCCAATATTAATAAGGTCTGTCGATGATATTGAACATCATAACATATGAATATTATATACAAAACGTTTATATGCAACAAAAGAAATGATAAAAGATGATGAAAGATACTGGAATTTACGATATTATGTTGATATAAAAAGACAGTAACCCGGGTACAATATGTAGTCACCCGACCTTTTCAAACGAGCAAATAAAGATCTTAATTTATCTAAAACACGTAGACGTTTAACTTCCTTTAGTACCATTAAATAAACACGTCACTGATAAAAATAATCCGTGTAAGTCTCAATACCCCGATCAAATAATTTTTTTTTGTCGATTACATGTCAACATTAAAAGTATAACGGCCAGCCTTATCTACGATATGCTGTCGTTGTTTGTACAAAACTGTGTGAACTATGCTTGTATATATTTCATTTTTGAAATCTAAGAAATGTATGAAATAACCAATGTATATTATTAAAAAAAATCCGTAATAGATGCAATATTAAATAACTGGAGATCTCTTTGAAAAACCCTCATTATCCTCATTTTAAATGAAACAATTTTTAATTTTAATAACATCCCTTTTATAATTTTATTATTTTACATAGTACTACAAAAATAACTTTTCAATTTCCAAACAATAATAAAATAGCCAGTGCATCTGAAAGAGCTCTGACGAGAGCTGAATAAAGTTAAATGAAACGTACACATGCCTCTTAACAATTCGATGGACGCTTCAACAACTGTCATAAACGGAGCGGATGAAACACTTTAAAGGTTTCATTTATTAAGAATTATGATGATATTGATAGTAAAGATTATGATGATGAAACTATGGGAGAGAACAGAAGTTTTAATAGATAAACAAATTTTTATTATTGCATTGATGACGTCAGAAAACTTGTGTACAAAATTTTGTAAAGCATCTCTATATTATACTGGTAGATGGATATAGTTATATAATTAGTATGGTAACTACGCTCATTGTCTTAATTATCAAATTCACAAAACATTAGTACAGCATATTTTTTTTCCTTATACTTGATTTAATATTTAAATTGTATTTGTATGGGAACATGACGCTTGTGCCTGTGTCTGTGGCAATCTTCTAACACTCTTTGTTCACTGCACTGTAGCTTCTAGTTTGTGATGTCAGTACAGAGAGCATTGTATTTTCTCCCGGTTCGTAATTTGGCGGCAAAAATTGTTTTTGAATTGTACTTTTCTTCTTCTATTATTGGCGCACTAAATCCAGCTGTCACATTTTGTGAATTTATTTTAAATGCTACTAATAAATTACTTTATCAGGAATACATGGAATTTCATTCATTTAAAGACACTCACTGGTTAGAATAATAAGGTAACAAAATATAAAAAATATTATAGTTGAGAAAACTGAAGAAAGAAAAAGATCAATGATGTAAATTAAATGTTTTTTTTTTGAGTTAAGTCTGATTAAATTTAATATACGAGTATGTATAGGAACAAAAGTATTTTATGAGTTATCTACAAATACTTTTTCAGATTAACTTATGATATATTTGACATGACATATAATGTTTTATAAAAAAACTATGATATATCAACGTTTTCTTTTTTTTATTATTGTTTTTTTTTTTATGGAGTATGTACTTTATTTAGTGATACGATCAAACAAATTTTATAATATGTAATAGACGTTAGACATTTATTGTCAATATAATTTGATAACAAAAGTATTTGATTATGATCCCTCGCAATGTAATAACATATGAACATAATATGTATTCACCTTGTAAAAGACATAAAAATCAACAATCTGTAGTCAATTTTACTCTTGTGAAAGTTTCAAACTAACCGATAACGTTTACAAAACATTTCCCTCCTCGTTAAAAGAGCTATCAGTAAGGTTTAAAGTCTGGCATTTACAGGTTTTGCTATCATAGTAAATTTATAATCGCACTTTGTGAAGAAAACTGGTTTATTTATCGAAGTTCGAATATAAAGTAATCCCACAGCCTTCCAACAGATAAAAAGATACAGCTTCATTCATATATTATATTTATAATATTAGAAAATTTATTTGTCATAATTTGATGTTATCTTTTTTATATTTATACTAGCTTTTAGCCGCGACTTCGCTTGCATTTTAATCATTAAACAACTATTAGAGATCATTGCGATAGAAATGAATCAATACGATAACTATATTTTATTGCTTGGCTGGGATTGTCAAATTTTAAAAATTACTACTCACAACGAAATTTCAAAAACTTAAAATATGCTTTATTGAATTACAAAAACAAATTTAAAAATATATTTTACTGTGACAAAAATAAATAATTTCGAATTCTAAAAATTTAATTCATAGCGATCGGTTAGGTATATTTCGAGTAAAAGCGTAACAAACAAACTTACATTAGAATTTATAATATAATTTAGTAGGTTTAATTTTTTTTTACTTTAAGCTAAAAAAACCTATTTTTTTTAATAAAAAGTATCCTATGTTACTTCTAATATCTCCAAAAGTATGTGTAAAGTTTCATAATGATCGGTTGAGTACTTTTCGCGTGAAAGGGTAACAAACAAACTTACATTCGCATTTGTAGTATTAGTAGGGATTTTATATTAGAATTTAAATCAATTTTTTGTATTTTCTTTTTAATCTCAATCTTACTTAAAGCTAGGAGTTTCATAGCTGTAATAATTATATGCAACATTCTAAAGCAAGCCGTTGTTATAATGACAATGATAAACAAGAGTGATTTTATATACTTAATATGCTTTGACTTTTCTAATTTTAGTATTATTTATTAGCATTAATATTGTTAATAACCAGACTTCACGTGTTATTTAATTTAAATTTTCCTTGCAAAAGAATAAAAAACGTTGTCCATTACTCAATTATTAACTATCACACTACATGCCTATTAACTAAGACAGGTCCTAAATTTATTCCATTTCTTTAACATTTATTATTATTATATTTATTGTGTGAATGTTTTGTTATTTGAGTTTTATTTATCTATTTGTTTAAGCTTTGTACTGTCCCTTATAATAATACATTTATCTAACTTTATCGTGTGCATTGTTCTTAGGATTTTGTCTTAAGCTCCATTATGAATGAATGCAGTGAATGTTATACAAACATTTAAGCCCCAGGCTATCGTGCTGTAAATGAACGCTCACCACTGAACTGACACACAAAGCCCTCCGGCGCTATCCACGGTAAACAGCAAGAGACGTAACTTTATGGACGGAGGATAGTTTTATTAGTTGAATTTTAAATGCGCGTATTTTTTTAATAAATGGTCATTTTACATTTTATTTTGCCACTATTACATTATGTTTTTTATTACAAATCAGCCATTAATAGGTAAAGGCTAACATTTAAAAGTCACATTAGGTTGACGTTAATCACGAACAAGACCAATTACTGTTTGCAATCCGTTATGTTATGTGAAAATATGTCAGTAGATAAATATAGTGGCCTAAATCTCTATTTCTTAATAAAATAAAACAATTCTTTGATAGTATATAAATGTATGAACCCTGGTGTTTACCCAACTAACAGGCAAATAATCAGGCAAAGTGTGGAGGCTGCCAAGAGTACTCTCTATCGCAGATGACACCTACCAAATTTTATATTCCCTTATGTCCATTAAATATTATTATATATTCTTGCGTTATGCTCGTGAACGGGTGCTGCTTGCGGTGACTGGTTGTGTAGCAGGCCTATTTTTATTTTTTATTATCATTATCATTATTATTTTTTTTTGCTATTATTATTTTTTTTTCATTATATTGCGACGGTTCTAGTTGTTCCAAAATAACTTTTAAGATTGACATTTGTGAAACAGTGATCACAATATAAAAAAATATATATCCGGCTGAGTTTGTTGTGTGGTTCTTCTCAGACTAGGATGCGTTTGGAACCCTCATAGCTTTAACATTAAGTTGGACAGTGCTTTTACAGAAGGGCTTATTACGATAAATCTGGTATCGAAATAGGCCCTCCTGACACTTCCATTTTGACGTACACAAGTGATCACTGATAATGATTCAAAGTGGAAAAGATATAAATAAATAAATAAAAATAAATAAATTAGTAATTTAAAATAAGTCATTATTACGAGTTAAACTTAAATACTAACCGGATGATTTTCCGTACATTTATTAAAGCCAGTTAGTATGTGTTGTATTACAATAATAGAAAACACACATACTAATAAGTATTATCGTAGAAATATTAAATATATGTACCGTTTCGTGAAACGTTTATATTAATATTGATTTATTTCTTCTATTCTTTAGTTAATTAATTTTCAGTTCCATTTTTAATAGTAATATAACTACATATTACTGTTAAAAATGATTAATGAATTCTGTTATCAATTACAAGAGTCATCCGGGAAATGTCGTATTAAAAATAAATCATTATGAGGTCACTCGGACCCTCATCACTGGTACAATACCGTATAGCCGGAGATCTATCACCAATTATATTTATGTGATATCATGAAAAGTTATAAAGTAACATTATCTTAATTTTAGGTCACTTTTCCATTTTGGCTATATTTTGTGATAATGTTATGTAATTTGAAATAATTTATTTTCATATTCACTCTGTTAGTAATATGTTCTGTTATAAATTTACTCCTTTACACACCACCATTTGTTTTAAATATTTTATACTTTAATATTTTCGAATTAAATTTAATCAAACCTACATTATAAACCGTAAAATAATATTTATTCAAAATTATTAACATTTGTTATATAGTTCATAATTATATAATATATTTAGAACAAGAATGTATTAAGTAAGGAGTTTTAAAAGAAAAATGAGAATATATTTCCCCGTCCATTTTAAATCTCTGTGGTGCTGTGGAAATTGAAAACGAGACGATTCATTGAATAGATAAATATTACTTGTGATGTATTTAGATAGAATTGTCTTATTTAACAATAAACTGGTTGCAATCTAAGAGTTATCAAACATGTGGAACATTTAAACTACTCATCGAAACCGAATAAAATGCCAACCGGAACTGCAAAAATTATAAAAACATCAATTAAGATAAGAACCTTTCTTTTAAAAAACTAAGAATTCAAATAAATTATCAACACATTATTAAAAAGCGCCGTCAATTATTAGAATCCGACGTATACTTGAAATATATTTTGAAAAGCTTCTACTGCTTAGTTACTTACTTGATTGATATATGTTAGTAGATACATATTGTTTAGATATTGACTAGATTAAACCATGTTGTTGACTTTTCATTATACTCTCCAAATGATATTATCATTTTGAACCCTCAGTAGAGCAATATTTGTTCAATATCTATGTTATATTGGTTAAGTTAATTAATCGCATTGATTATGAGTACTTGTTTCAATTAACACCATTAGTAACCCCAAACGCAACTCTTATCATTAAAGGAGCTACTAGATTGATTAAAGAAACAATTTTATTGCTAGAAAATGTAAGGATATTTGAATCACGGTATATATACTACGAGTATGTAGTCTTGAAGAAAACCAAATTGAAGTTTTCCGAATACATCGAGAGATTTTTCATTTCGATGACAAAGATACGAATATAAATGATTTTCACCAAAATACCAAATCAATATTAAAAGAATTCATATCCTCGCTCATTGTCAGCTGACAGTACAGACATAACCTCATTAACGTGCTTTATTCACTGCTTCTGTAGTTGAAAATTGAAATATTTATTAATATATATTAAAATATTAAATTTCCAGTGATACCGAATCATTCAAATTAACGAAAAGATGGTAAAAGAACCCGAACATGAACCGGAAACCAAATCTGAATTTAAATCTAAATCTCTATATCTTTACGCTCTCCCTTGCTAAGACGAAGAGTACTGTTTAGCTTTTTCGTAACTTCTTAATAATAATACAAATTGCAATAAAACAGTATTGTATTGTATTGTTTGCTGTTAGTGTTATCGTTCATGACTGCGTTTCCGGCTCTAGGCATTCTGATGGCGCCTCCTGTGAGACTCGGCCTCCTGTGATCTTTGGGTACGTTTGTTTCCCAGGGTACAGTAAGCTCCACAAGTATAACGCGTCTTAGTTGTTTTGAGTACAAGAATAAGTCCGGCCTAGATGACGAAACACAAACATCCCCGGGGATTTTGTATTGCCTTTCATACGTGTCCATCATGAGAGTCCAATCAGGAGACGCGTCCAAGATGGAATGAGGTTTTAGTTTTGATTTTTTGGACGAACCTGTCTTTACGAACTCCACTGATATTTTGGTGGTTGTTATACCCTTCTGCGCTCTTGCTACAGAAAGACTACCCGCTTCTCGTATGATTTCTAATACTTTATCGTGGCGACGCGAGTATTTACCTCTATTTAAAAGTACCCTACACCCTACTAGCAAGTTTTTCGTGGTTCCTTCTGCTTCCCCACAGATGTTGCAAGATTTTTCGGTGGCTTTGCCCCATCTTACTAAGTTATTTTGATCTGGGAGAGTCATTTGGTATGCATTAAGATAATTTTTTAATAATGCTGGGGACCAATCATGAAGCAGGGTGCGCCATCTCAAAGCTAGTGGAATACAAAAATCTCCTATGGTCACCCATTCATTAATTTTTTTTTACTTTAAGCTAAAAAAACCTATTTTTTTTAATAAAAAGTATCCTATGTTACTTCTAATATCTCCAAAAGTATGTGTAAAGTTTCATAATGATCGGTTGAGTACTTTTCGCGTGAAAGGGTAACAAACAAACTTACATTCGCATTTGTAGTATTAGTAGGGATTTTATATTAGAATTTAAATCAATTTTTTGTATTTTCTTTTTAATCTCAATCTTACTTAAAGCTAGGAGTTTCATAGCTGTAATAATTATATGCAACATTCTAAAGCAAGCCGTTGTTATAATGACAATGATAAACAAGAGTGATTTTATATACTTAATATGCTTTGACTTTTCTAATTTTAGTATTATTTATTAGCATTAATATTGTTAATAACCAGACTTCACGTGTTATTTAATTTAAATTTTCCTTGCAAAAGAATAAAAAACGTTGTCCATTACTCAATTATTAACTATCACACTACATGCCTATTAACTAAGACAGGTCCTAAATTTATTCCATTTCTTTAACATTTATTATTATTATATTTATTGTGTGAATGTTTTGTTATTTGAGTTTTATTTATCTATTTGTTTAAGCTTTGTACTGTCCCTTATAATAATACATTTATCTAACTTTATCGTGTGCATTGTTCTTAGGATTTTGTCTTAAGCTCCATTATGAATGAATGCAGTGAATGTTATACAAACATTTAAGCCCCAGGCTATCGTGCTGTAAATGAACGCTCACCACTGAACTGACACACAAAGCCCTCCGGCGCTATCCACGGTAAACAGCAAGAGACGTAACTTTATGGACGGAGGATAGTTTTATTAGTTGAATTTTAAATGCGCGTATTTTTTTAATAAATGGTCATTTTACATTTTATTTTGCCACTATTACATTATGTTTTTTATTACAAATCAGCCATTAATAGGTAAAGGCTAACATTTAAAAGTCACATTAGGTTGACGTTAATCACGAACAAGACCAATTACTGTTTGCAATCCGTTATGTTATGTGAAAATATGTCAGTAGATAAATATAGTGGCCTAAATCTCTATTTCTTAATAAAATAAAACAATTCTTTGATAGTATATAAATGTATGAACCCTGGTGTTTACCCAACTAACAGGCAAATAATCAGGCAAAGTGTGGAGGCTGCCAAGAGTACTCTCTATCGCAGATGACACCTACCAAATTTTATATTCCCTTATGTCCATTAAATATTATTATATATTCTTGCGTTATGCTCGTGAACGGGTGCTGCTTGCGGTGACTGGTTGTGTAGCAGGCCTATTTTTATTTTTTATTATCATTATCATTATTATTTTTTTTTGCTATTATTATTTTTTTTTCATTATATTGCGACGGTTCTAGTTGTTCCAAAATAACTTTTAAGATTGACATTTGTGAAACAGTGATCACAATATAAAAAAATATATATCCGGCTGAGTTTGTTGTGTGGTTCTTCTCAGACTAGGATGCGTTTGGAACCCTCATAGCTTTAACATTAAGTTGGACAGTGCTTTTACAGAAGGGCTTATTACGATAAATCTGGTATCGAAATAGGCCCTCCTGACACTTCCATTTTGACGTACACAAGTGATCACTGATAATGATTCAAAGTGGAAAAGATATAAATAAATAAATAAAAATAAATAAATTAGTAATTTAAAATAAGTCATTATTACGAGTTAAACTTAAATACTAACCGGATGATTTTCCGTACATTTATTAAAGCCAGTTAGTATGTGTTGTATTACAATAATAGAAAACACACATACTAATAAGTATTATCGTAGAAATATTAAATATATGTACCGTTTCGTGAAACGTTTATATTAATATTGATTTATTTCTTCTATTCTTTAGTTAATTAATTTTCAGTTCCATTTTTAATAGTAATATAACTACATATTACTGTTAAAAATGATTAATGAATTCTGTTATCAATTACAAGAGTCATCCGGGAAATGTCGTATTAAAAATAAATCATTATGAGGTCACTCGGACCCTCATCACTGGTACAATACCGTATAGCCGGAGATCTATCACCAATTATATTTATGTGATATCATGAAAAGTTATAAAGTAACATTATCTTAATTTTAGGTCACTTTTCCATTTTGGCTATATTTTGTGATAATGTTATGTAATTTGAAATAATTTATTTTCATATTCACTCTGTTAGTAATATGTTCTGTTATAAATTTACTCCTTTACACACCACCATTTGTTTTAAATATTTTATACTTTAATATTTTCGAATTAAATTTAATCAAACCTACATTATAAACCGTAAAATAATATTTATTCAAAATTATTAACATTTGTTATATAGTTCATAATTATATAATATATTTAGAACAAGAATGTATTAAGTAAGGAGTTTTAAAAGAAAAATGAGAATATATTTCCCCGTCCATTTTAAATCTCTGTGGTGCTGTGGAAATTGAAAACGAGACGATTCATTGAATAGATAAATATTACTTGTGATGTATTTAGATAGAATTGTCTTATTTAACAATAAACTGGTTGCAATCTAAGAGTTATCAAACATGTGGAACATTTAAACTACTCATCGAAACCGAATAAAATGCCAACCGGAACTGCAAAAATTATAAAAACATCAATTAAGATAAGAACCTTTCTTTTAAAAAACTAAGAATTCAAATAAATTATCAACACATTATTAAAAAGCGCCGTCAATTATTAGAATCCGACGTATACTTGAAATATATTTTGAAAAGCTTCTACTGCTTAGTTACTTACTTGATTGATATATGTTAGTAGATACATATTGTTTAGATATTGACTAGATTAAACCATGTTGTTGACTTTTCATTATACTCTCCAAATGATATTATCATTTTGAACCCTCAGTAGAGCAATATTTGTTCAATATCTATGTTATATTGGTTAAGTTAATTAATCGCATTGATTATGAGTACTTGTTTCAATTAACACCATTAGTAACCCCAAACGCAACTCTTATCATTAAAGGAGCTACTAGATTGATTAAAGAAACAATTTTATTGCTAGAAAATGTAAGGATATTTGAATCACGGTATATATACTACGAGTATGTAGTCTTGAAGAAAACCAAATTGAAGTTTTCCGAATACATCGAGAGATTTTTCATTTCGATGACAAAGATACGAATATAAATGATTTTCACCAAAATACCAAATCAATATTAAAAGAATTCATATCCTCGCTCATTGTCAGCTGACAGTACAGACATAACCTCATTAACGTGCTTTATTCACTGCTTCTGTAGTTGAAAATTGAAATATTTATTAATATATATTAAAATATTAAATTTCCAGTGATACCGAATCATTCAAATTAACGAAAAGATGGTAAAAGAACCCGAACATGAACCGGAAACCAAATCTGAATTTAAATCTAAATCTCTATATCTTTACGCTCTCCCTTGCTAAGACGAAGAGTACTGTTTAGCTTTTTCGTAACTTCTTAATAATAATACAAATTGCAATAAAACAGTATTGTATTGTATTGTTTGCTGTTAGTGTTATCGTTCATGACTGCGTTTCCGGCTCTAGGCATTCTGATGGCGCCTCCTGTGAGACTCGGCCTCCTGTGATCTTTGGGTACGTTTGTTTCCCAGGGTACAGTAAGCTCCACAAGTATAACGCGTCTTAGTTGTTTTGAGTACAAGAATAAGTCCGGCCTAGATGACGAAACACAAACATCCCCGGGGATTTTGTATTGCCTTTCATACGTGTCCATCATGAGAGTCCAATCAGGAGACGCGTCCAAGATGGAATGAGGTTTTAGTTTTGATTTTTTGGACGAACCTGTCTTTACGAACTCCACTGATATTTTGGTGGTTGTTATACCCTTCTGCGCTCTTGCTACAGAAAGACTACCCGCTTCTCGTATGATTTCTAATACTTTATCGTGGCGACGCGAGTATTTACCTCTATTTAAAAGTACCCTACACCCTACTAGCAAGTTTTTCGTGGTTCCTTCTGCTTCCCCACAGATGTTGCAAGATTTTTCGGTGGCTTTGCCCCATCTTACTAAGTTATTTTGATCTGGGAGAGTCATTTGGTATGCATTAAGATAATTTTTTAATAATGCTGGGGACCAATCATGAAGCAGGGTGCGCCATCTCAAAGCTAGTGGAATACAAAAATCTCCTATGGTCACCCATTCATTAATTTTTTTTTACTTTAAGCTAAAAAAACCTATTTTTTTTAATAAAAAGTATCCTATGTTACTTCTAATATCTCCAAAAGTATGTGTAAAGTTTCATAATGATCGGTTGAGTACTTTTCGCGTGAAAGGGTAACAAACAAACTTACATTCGCATTTGTAGTATTAGTAGGGATTTTATATTAGAATTTAAATCAATTTTTTGTATTTTCTTTTTAATCTCAATCTTACTTAAAGCTAGGAGTTTCATAGCTGTAATAATTATATGCAACATTCTAAAGCAAGCCGTTGTTATAATGACAATGATAAACAAGAGTGATTTTATATACTTAATATGCTTTGACTTTTCTAATTTTAGTATTATTTATTAGCATTAATATTGTTAATAACCAGACTTCACGTGTTATTTAATTTAAATTTTCCTTGCAAAAGAATAAAAAACGTTGTCCATTACTCAATTATTAACTATCACACTACATGCCTATTAACTAAGACAGGTCCTAAATTTATTCCATTTCTTTAACATTTATTATTATTATATTTATTGTGTGAATGTTTTGTTATTTGAGTTTTATTTATCTATTTGTTTAAGCTTTGTACTGTCCCTTATAATAATACATTTATCTAACTTTATCGTGTGCATTGTTCTTAGGATTTTGTCTTAAGCTCCATTATGAATGAATGCAGTGAATGTTATACAAACATTTAAGCCCCAGGCTATCGTGCTGTAAATGAACGCTCACCACTGAACTGACACACAAAGCCCTCCGGCGCTATCCACGGTAAACAGCAAGAGACGTAACTTTATGGACGGAGGATAGTTTTATTAGTTGAATTTTAAATGCGCGTATTTTTTTAATAAATGGTCATTTTACATTTTATTTTGCCACTATTACATTATGTTTTTTATTACAAATCAGCCATTAATAGGTAAAGGCTAACATTTAAAAGTCACATTAGGTTGACGTTAATCACGAACAAGACCAATTACTGTTTGCAATCCGTTATGTTATGTGAAAATATGTCAGTAGATAAATATAGTGGCCTAAATCTCTATTTCTTAATAAAATAAAACAATTCTTTGATAGTATATAAATGTATGAACCCTGGTGTTTACCCAACTAACAGGCAAATAATCAGGCAAAGTGTGGAGGCTGCCAAGAGTACTCTCTATCGCAGATGACACCTACCAAATTTTATATTCCCTTATGTCCATTAAATATTATTATATATTCTTGCGTTATGCTCGTGAACGGGTGCTGCTTGCGGTGACTGGTTGTGTAGCAGGCCTATTTTTATTTTTTATTATCATTATCATTATTATTTTTTTTTGCTATTATTATTTTTTTTTCATTATATTGCGACGGTTCTAGTTGTTCCAAAATAACTTTTAAGATTGACATTTGTGAAACAGTGATCACAATATAAAAAAATATATATCCGGCTGAGTTTGTTGTGTGGTTCTTCTCAGACTAGGATGCGTTTGGAACCCTCATAGCTTTAACATTAAGTTGGACAGTGCTTTTACAGAAGGGCTTATTACGATAAATCTGGTATCGAAATAGGCCCTCCTGACACTTCCATTTTGACGTACACAAGTGATCACTGATAATGATTCAAAGTGGAAAAGATATAAATAAATAAATAAAAATAAATAAATTAGTAATTTAAAATAAGTCATTATTACGAGTTAAACTTAAATACTAACCGGATGATTTTCCGTACATTTATTAAAGCCAGTTAGTATGTGTTGTATTACAATAATAGAAAACACACATACTAATAAGTATTATCGTAGAAATATTAAATATATGTACCGTTTCGTGAAACGTTTATATTAATATTGATTTATTTCTTCTATTCTTTAGTTAATTAATTTTCAGTTCCATTTTTAATAGTAATATAACTACATATTACTGTTAAAAATGATTAATGAATTCTGTTATCAATTACAAGAGTCATCCGGGAAATGTCGTATTAAAAATAAATCATTATGAGGTCACTCGGACCCTCATCACTGGTACAATACCGTATAGCCGGAGATCTATCACCAATTATATTTATGTGATATCATGAAAAGTTATAAAGTAACATTATCTTAATTTTAGGTCACTTTTCCATTTTGGCTATATTTTGTGATAATGTTATGTAATTTGAAATAATTTATTTTCATATTCACTCTGTTAGTAATATGTTCTGTTATAAATTTACTCCTTTACACACCACCATTTGTTTTAAATATTTTATACTTTAATATTTTCGAATTAAATTTAATCAAACCTACATTATAAACCGTAAAATAATATTTATTCAAAATTATTAACATTTGTTATATAGTTCATAATTATATAATATATTTAGAACAAGAATGTATTAAGTAAGGAGTTTTAAAAGAAAAATGAGAATATATTTCCCCGTCCATTTTAAATCTCTGTGGTGCTGTGGAAATTGAAAACGAGACGATTCATTGAATAGATAAATATTACTTGTGATGTATTTAGATAGAATTGTCTTATTTAACAATAAACTGGTTGCAATCTAAGAGTTATCAAACATGTGGAACATTTAAACTACTCATCGAAACCGAATAAAATGCCAACCGGAACTGCAAAAATTATAAAAACATCAATTAAGATAAGAACCTTTCTTTTAAAAAACTAAGAATTCAAATAAATTATCAACACATTATTAAAAAGCGCCGTCAATTATTAGAATCCGACGTATACTTGAAATATATTTTGAAAAGCTTCTACTGCTTAGTTACTTACTTGATTGATATATGTTAGTAGATACATATTGTTTAGATATTGACTAGATTAAACCATGTTGTTGACTTTTCATTATACTCTCCAAATGATATTATCATTTTGAACCCTCAGTAGAGCAATATTTGTTCAATATCTATGTTATATTGGTTAAGTTAATTAATCGCATTGATTATGAGTACTTGTTTCAATTAACACCATTAGTAACCCCAAACGCAACTCTTATCATTAAAGGAGCTACTAGATTGATTAAAGAAACAATTTTATTGCTAGAAAATGTAAGGATATTTGAATCACGGTATATATACTACGAGTATGTAGTCTTGAAGAAAACCAAATTGAAGTTTTCCGAATACATCGAGAGATTTTTCATTTCGATGACAAAGATACGAATATAAATGATTTTCACCAAAATACCAAATCAGTATTAAAAGAATTCATATCCTCGCTCATTGTCAGCTGACAGTACAGACATAACCTCATTAACGTGCTTTATTCACTGCTTCTGTAGTTGAAAATTGAAATATTTATTAATATATATTAAAATATTAAATTTCCAGTGATACCGAATCATTCAAATTAACGAAAAGATGGTAAAAGAACCCGAACATGAACCGGAAACCAAATCTGAATTTAAATCTAAATCTCTATATCTTTACGCTCTCCCTTGCTAAGACGAAGAGTACTGTTTAGCTTTTTCGTAACTTCTTAATAATAATACAAATTGCAATAAAACAGTATTGTATTGTATTGTTTGCTGTTAGTGTTATCGTTCATGACTGCGTTTCCGGCTCTAGGCATTCTGATGGCGCCTCCTGTGAGACTCGGCCTCCTGTGATCTTTGGGTACGTTTGTTTCCCAGGGTACAGTAAGCTCCACAAGTATAACGCGTCTTAGTTGTTTTGAGTACAGGAATAAGTCCGGCCTAGATGACGAAACACAAACATCCCCGGGGATTTTGTATTGCCTTTCATACGTGTCCATCATGAGAGTCCAATCAGGAGACGCGTCCAAGATGGAATGAGGTTTTAGTTTTGATTTTTTGGACGAACCTGTCTTTACGAACTCCACTGATATTTTGGTGGTTGTTATACCCTTCTGCGCTCTTGCTACAGAAAGACTACCCGCTTCTCGTATGATTTCTAATACTTTATCGTGGCGACGCGAGTATTTACCTCTATTTAAAAGTACCCTACACCCTACTAGCAAGTTTTTCGTGGTTCCTTCTGCTTCCCCACAGATGTTGCAAGATTTTTCGGTGGCTTTGCCCCATCTTACTAAGTTATTTTGATCTGGGAGAGTCATTTGGTATGCATTAAGATAATTTTTTAATAATGCTGGGGACCAATCATGAAGCAGGGTGCGCCATCTCAAAGCTAGTGGAATACAAAAATCTCCTATGGTCACCCATTCATTTTGCAATTCTAAGCTCATCGCGTGCAACCGGTAATTATCGTTTACATCTTGCCGAATAAAGGATTTTATTATTTCTAAGTCTTGTTCTTTCCTACTTGATCCTAGCCCTGATTTATTTGTTTGAGCACGTATCATAAATTGTTTAGGGAATTGAAGTCGTAACTCTAACTCTGCGGCAATTTTATCTTTTGGGAGAGACGTTAGAGTATCATCATTCGATTTTGAGATGATATGTCTTTTGGTCACTCTTAGGTGTTTATAGAGTTAAATTTAAAGAGTTTTAAAGGGTCTTTTTTTTTGATATTGATATCGTAAACGAGGAAAGGCCAATTTAGACGTGATGTTAAATAATTATCATATATTGCAAGCCTTTTTGATGTTACTTATGGTTGATTGTCTACCTTTTTTAGATCATTCAAAAAGCTATCGACTATTATATCTAACGATGGAGTGCGCCCTAGGTAATAGATTTTTTTTCCTAAGAATTTGAACGAAGCTTGCGTCGGTAATTGTAGTAATGCACTTACCGCCTATTATAAGACCCGGATCATAAGAGGTATATCTGGTGTTCCGTCTACCCAGACATAAAAAAAGAAGAAAAATAATAATTTTAGAAGAAAAAGTCGTAGATCATTCAAACATAACATAACTAAATATCTCTAAAGCAATTTATATAAAATAAATAAATAACAATATAAATTATGGAAATTATTGCGTTGTATTTCGATATAATTCAAATTCCCGAAGCACAAACACGTAGTTATCATCACGACCAGAGAGTTGAGATGATTTATGACAGAACTTCGAATTCCGTCTTTAATAAACCCATCGATTTATATTTTACTAATTTGGACTTTTCAAATCAAGAATATGTCATTTCAATTACGATTATGGAAACAATGTAAAAATAACATTATTCATAGATTTATTATACTATCTTTAAACAATTTTTGTGTGTTGTACAGACAACACCAAAATAAGATAGGCCATCCATGGCACAGTTTTCATTGTTTTCTTTTTTATTGAACCTTATTAAAAATATATTTTTACAATAAATGTCATTGAAGTCCAACCAACTATAAATAAATATCAGCACGTATTGAATGATATTTTTGCAACACAATTTTCACTCAAAGAAAATATACACAAATTTCGTCATCGGCGAACAATTATTTTATGTTTTTCTGACTATTTCTAATCTTGTTACCAATGCCAACTATTATAAACCAAATTTCATATTTCATAGGGAGGAATAATTTGTTTAAATAGTTATGTTTATATAGTCATATGTCACATACATATATTAGATGTAAATAGTTCAGAGACGAAGCTTCTCAGCATTCCATGGATTCACCGTGCGGGTGCCGGGCCCATCGTGTTGCAAAAAGAGGAGCGCAAACAATGCCTGGGACTTGCGACCCAGGTTTAAGGGGCCCCTTTACTATGCGCATACACGCTCACCTTCACTGTTTACGCTCCTCGCCCTACCTAACCAAATATCATAAGAACCTACTAAAGCCGCCTTTGAAATACGTTCCAGAAATGAACTGATGATCGTTCTAGAAAGGTCGAGATCCTTAAATAAGTTGTAGAGAGATTTTGCTGTTATATATTCATCAGATTTTTATGTTTATATAACACATAACATATAAATGTGTCGAGAGCAATGTACGGCCCGTACCACCCATTTATCGGTTTACTAAACTAGAAATAAAAATAGAAATTGTTAGGAATGGGACTGATTCATAAGAGAGCGCACATTATTCAAATTTTATGAAAATATATCATATTTGTCTGAAAAATTTAATTATAGTATTTCTACTTATTACGGTCATATAATCAATTGTTATGATTAATATAAATCTGTGTGCTTTGATACTATAAATCGTAATGTTCTACATCGGTAACTAATTATACCGATCGGTCACCTTAAACAAGTCGTAAGTCACTTTGTTACAATGAAATACAAAAGTTTAAGATGATGCTTTTCTAATACATGATGGATAATCATTATATTGTCGTTTATATTAAAATCGACCTAAATGGTTCTTTTTTATAACAGGCTATATAAAATAGAATACAACGATGATTTTTAAACTATTATACATGTAAAATGCATGAAAGAAAATACTGGAAACGTTTTAATGAGAGGTAAGGAGATAAAAGAGAGATGGAAGGTATATTTTGAAACATTGATGAATGAAGAAAATGATTGGAGTGGAGTTTTGAAAAACCAGCCGGTAAATAAAGGATTAGTGAAAGAAGTGAGCGATAAAGTGAAAGTGGCTTTGCAAGATATGAAGAATGGAAAAGCTGTAGGGCCGGATGCGAAAACAGTTAAGGTATGGAAATGAATATGGATATAAGTGGCTGGCTTTGTTTTTCAATAAGTTGTTGCATGAAGAAGTGAAAAAATGGTGCATTAGTGACCGAGTGCTCATTTATAAATATAAGGGTGATGTACAAGATTGCAACAGTTATATTGCAAGAGTGATTAATTTAATTTTGTTGATTTGTTTCTACTTACTTACTTACTTATCTTCACGGCATATCCCTTGCGGGGTAGCCAGAGACGACGGAGCGCCAAACGCTACGGTCCCTGCATACCTCTTTCGCCTCGACCACAGACATCAACCTCTTCATACATGCCCTCCGGGGGGTCCTCATGCTTTTTACGTGACCTTCCTCCAGTATCGTAGCTACTGTGTTTTCGAAGGTCCCTCGAGGCCTCCCCCTGTCTCTCTTACCGCTCACTTTTTCTTTATAAATCTTTTTTACCATTTACCCTCTGACTTTTCTAATTGTCATTGTTCATCAAAGGTTGTCTGTAAGAGATTGCTTTACCATACTTTCTTCTTTAACTCCACAGCTGCTTTCACTTCATCATCCCACCATTCATCGCGCTTATTACTAAAACTTTTTTTCCTTTCACCACATACCTCTGTCGCTACTTTCACCATACCATTCCTAGGGTTCTGCCAGCATACTTCAACACTTTCATTTCCAGAATCACAGCTTTCAAGCTTCTTGGAAACCCTTTCTTGATATTCCTGATCTCCTCTGATCCGTAGATCTTGAAGCTTCCAGCTTCTTATGCGATAATTCGACTCCAAGCTTGGACACGTCATGCGGCTGCGGCGCCAACCTGCAAACAGACCTCTTATTCTAGCAACGACTAGATAGTGATCCGTTCCCAGATCAGCACCCCTAAACACTCGCGTCTCCATAACTTGATAAGCTGGGGATATCAAGAATATTCATGTTGGCCATTTATGAGCCAGTATCCTCAGCTTCAGTGAGCGAGCTCGAGGAGTTTTGGGAGAGTGTCAAGGATGTTCTAAGTAGTGTCAGAGATAATGAAAAGTTGATAGTATGTGGAGATATGAATGGATGGGTTGGAACCGTGCGAAGTGATTTCGAAAGCGTGCTAGGCAAGTACGGTGATAAGAGAGTAAATTAGGCTGGAAAGCTTATTGTGGCAAACACGATGTTTGATCATAAACAAATTCATATGTACACATGGAAGCGAGCGGAAGCTGGAAGCTTGGGCGGTAAAGTTTATGCTAAAATATTAGCGAGAAGAATGCAAGAGAGATCTGAAATGCTTTTGTGGGAGGCCCAAGGAGGTTTTAGACCTGGAAGAGGGTGTATAGAACAGATCTTTTCCCTCCGCATGATCTCGGAAAAGTTTTTGGCCCTAAACCAAAAGGTTTTCTGTGCTTTTGTGGATTTGGAAATGGCGTTTGACAGGGTTGTGAGGAAGAAATTATGGGAGATACTGCCCCGATACAATGTGAGCGGACCCTTGCTACAGGCTGTAAAGTCTCTTTACAGAGATCACTCAGCCTGTATGCGAGTAAGAGCTGACACGTCGCCCTGGTTTGACATCCAATCGTTAAGCAAGGTTGCGCTATGTCAGCTTGGTTGTACAACTTGTATTTGGATAGTTGTCGCCAAGGCGTGAAAGACAGTGACATGGGAGTGAAAGTAGGTGATCTTAAGGTCAAATGCTTGCTTTATGCAGATGATGCAGTGCTCATTGCATCATCAGAATGCGATTTGCATTTGGTCACCACTCTGAAAGATGGGTGTGAAAATAATGGTCTAAACCTGAATGCAGATAAGACAAAGGTTCTGATATTTGAAAGAAATGAAGAAAGAACAGAATGTAGGATCAACGTGAATGGTAAGGTAATAGAAAAAGTGAATGAAGCGGTATATTTGGGAAGTATGTTTAGCAGAGACGGAAGATAGGAAATGGATGTGGAAAGGCGTATTGCTGCCGGTAACAGAGTCAATGGTGCCCTGGCTGCATTGTTGAGACGGCGAAGCATCATAGCTGCACGTTTGGCTGTATACAATGCGGTTTTGCTACCGACGCTGTTATACGGCAGCCAAATGTGGATAACACAAAAGAGGAATGTAAGAAAGATGAATGCTGTGGAGATGCGATCTCTTCGCAGAATATGCGGTGTCAGCCTAGCTGACCAAATCCGCAATGAAGAGATCCATAGAATGGCAGGTACTAGTGAAGATGTTACAGTGAGAGTGAAGAAGAACGTGCTCAGGTGGTTTGGGCACGGTGAACGAATGAGTGATGAAAGAATGGTAAAAAAGATTTATACAGGAAAAGTGAGTGGTAAGAGAGAAAGGGGGAGGCCTCGAGTGACCTTCGCAAACACTGTATCTATGATACTGGAGGAAGGTCACGTTAAAAGCATGAGGACCCCCCGGAGGGCATATATGAAGAGGTTGATGTCTGTGGCCGAGGCGAAAGAGGTTTGCAAGGACCGTAGCGTTTGGCGCTCCGTCGTCTCTGGCTACCCCGCAAGGGATATGGCGTGAAGCTAAATAATAAATAATAATAACAGTTAATGATAAAATCATACAACGCTCAACAAAAGAGAAATACCTAGTTTTGTGGATGGACGATAAACTGACGGAAAGATCACATAGAACACGTTAGAAACAAATTAGTACCTATACTGTGTGCATTAAGAAAGGTCTCAAACTGCATTCCCAAGAAAGTACGTATGATAATATATAACAGCTTAGTTAAATCAAAAATTGAATATTTAATAGAAGTATGGGGATCTCCCGCTAACACAAACTTAATAACCTTACAAAGAATACAAAAGAAAGTTATTAAAGTGCTATTCCACAACCCTTATCTCACTTCAACTATACACCTATTACACCTACATACTGATAAAAAACATTATCACCAAATCAATACACTCTAACATTAAAATTGACAAAAAAATAACTAAATATAATTTAAGAAATAAAGATAAACTTATGTTAACTGGTGTGCGCACTAAGTGTGGTAAGGAAACGATACTGTTTGAGGGAGTGCAACTATATAATAACTTACCGAATGATGTTAAAAGTGAGAAGAGCATGAGTGTATTTAAAGTTAAATTAAAGGAATGTGTATAAAAATCTAATCAAGGTTGTTAAATAAGTTTATAAAGTTGTTTTAATGTTTAAAATGTTTGAATTGCTGCTTTTCTTTTTTTTAGAAAATTTATTGTATCTCATTTTAAGTAAACTTAATGTTTTTATGAGAATAAAGTTCTTTAAACCTTTTTTTATGTCTGTCTTTTTGACATGAACTTTAAAAGCAATACGATTTACGGGATTTGCAAAATTGACTACGAGCTTAACGGGGAGATGGTTCTTGTAAAGCAATTACTTTTTTACATTCTTATTGATTATAATACCTGCAATAAACAGTGACTTCAGATTACACCTACTTCAGTTAGGTACATAAAAATATTTCACGTGATAACTTAACAGAGATTTATTTTCATGGTTTGGTTAAATGAATACTATAACATAATAATAAGAGTTACTTATCACTCATTGTGACCCTTATCATTCTCAGAGCAAAGACAATCGATCAAACACACAATATCTTAATCACACTTCAACATAACAAAATATTCCAGCTATATATATTCAGCTATATATATATATATATATATATATTCAGGATCCAAAATCATGAAATGTACAATAATAAACTCATTTCTCACTATAACGCACGAATTACTATATTTGTTATTGGTGTTAAATGTTCTTTAGAGAAATGAGTTTTATACCAGACAGTGCATATACATGTAGTTAATAGTATAATGACAAATCGCAAATAATGTAAATAATAGAAAGAAATAATAGAAGATTTTAGTACAAAAACGTACTAACAGATATAGTAATAATGAACTGTCAAATTTGAGTTATTTATTTAAGATTCAAATTATAAAAAACCTAAAAATATCTTTTTAGTATTTTTATTAACATTTTGTAAGTTTTAATAAATTATGAAAAAATGAAATAACTTTGTGAACCTTCCTTCACTCCAGCACAGATTTTACTTTAAAATAATTATAGTTGTTTTAATGGTGTTGGGTTTCATATATATACTAAAGAAGGCTCTATTTATATGACGCAATAACAAACTATATTTAACTGAACTGTCATCTTTATGTCTTGTCGTTCAATTCAATTACGTCTGTACATGGTCGCAATAAGCACGCAGGTTTAATAAGTTGTTAAAGTACATAACATCAAATAGAACCTAGATCTAAATAATCTGTATTTACTATGGTCATTAACCTAAACAGACTACGCGAATATAACTCTATGGCTCCATTTTATCGACTTGTAAAATTGTAAGTCTTTATAATTATGACTTTAACGCTGTTAGTTAATTAGTTTTAATTTTGTGTTTGTTCTTTTTAAGGTTCGTTATTTTTATTTTCTATCTCAACAGTCTGGGTACATTTAACGGATACACTATTTTCCTAATTGAGAACGTCTGAAATCGCCGGGCGGTACATACTCGTATATGTCCGGTTTGTATGCTTATGTTAATTATAAAAAAACATATTTTCAGACTGTATTACGAAAATACTTCATTTATCATATGAATACTGTTTTTAATAATTAGAATTATATCATAACATTATATATTATAATTGAACAAACACAAGAGCGTATAATATTATAACACCAATAGTATTAAAGACGTATTAAAGAGTTAAAGTTGGACTAATTGTTAAATTATTACATAACATTTTTAACATTAATTATCAAAACAGCATTCTGTTGTAATTCCCTAAAATGTAGTATATCTTTTCTTTCTTTTAAATATAATTATCGTTACGTATTTAAAAATTTAACTTTCAAAAATATTACTTGGTTTGCAATCAAGTCAGTTAGTCACTAATGAATCCTGATATATTCTGATAGAGTCAGTAATTTTCGTAAAAGTAAACTTTTTGGCTGTGTTTATGTTACATTACATATGTGAGTACTTTATATATAATTTAACAGCAATTATTTTTACATTTCACAAAATAATATTTCTGAAACAAATAACAATCAGCATGTATAGACTTGTATAATGTTACATTTATCCCCAACTGTAATAAAGTCTTATAGAATGTGTAAATGATGTAAAGATTAATTCAATGCATTCCAGAGAGAGTTTGTTATTGTAAATATAAACAATTATTATAATTCAATGAAATACTAAAAATAATCTTAAAGAATTTGTGAGAGCGAAAAACAAAGTATATATTAATAAATTATTTGAATTATATATTAGGTGTGTATTTTGAATTACTGGGTCTTAGTTTGTGTCCCAATGGTTAATTTTATTATCCCTGTTTGCTTGTTGCAACACGTTGCAAATAACGCTCCCGCAAATCCGTATTTGTTTCCAGGCTTTCGGAGTTTAAAACTTATTAACATCGAGCTAAACTGTAAACCTGCTCCGTCTACCTATTTCTGCAGAGAGAAAAAACACATTTTCAACATTAAAGACAAGCCCTGAGCTAACACACGATCCCATTCTAAATATGTTATTTAAATAAGTGTACAAATTGTTAAATCTGTTTTGTGCTTAGTAAATGATTCTAAAAAATAATCTGCAAAAATATTTTGCCGTTTAGTAATTTATATTATCTTTATAAACAATTCATTGTTTTTTTTTGCATTTTACTTTAAAAAGTTTTGGTCTACTAGTCCATAGATATATTGACGTATTATGCCATTAGAGCGAACTACTAAAATTACTCAACGTGCGATTAGAATAAACAGCTATGAATATGTAATAAATAAATGTTATTGACGTTTTTCATGAAATAATCGAATACCCTAATGGAAACAAGCCATGTTGATTTATTTACAATACTTATTAAGAGCGCTGTTGAAGCGCGGAGCTGCAGCGACGAGTATTATATAGCAATGCTCGCACACCTACGACTTGGATATGTAATTAATGATCAGTTGCAATATGTGTTTTATTATTGTAATAAGTTTGTAGATATTATTGCTAGTTACTGTGTCCCTGGAGTGTATTTTTTTACTTTAAAGGCATACAAGGCGTGTATAAGGTAAAATACCATTTTTTCAATTAATGATATTATGAAATGTGTATTGTTGCACATTGTTGTAGTTTGTGTAAATTGTTGGTTGGTTGTGTTCGACAGTCTTATCGCTCAATGTATGCAGTGTACCGCACTGCACGTTCGAGCTCATATCTTCTAATAAATTACAATATTAAATGAGCTCGTTATGACATGATGCTTCGTCACGAAATTTGTATCCACTTTACATAATACCTTCATAATGTTGTAGTGGAATTTATACATGAATTCTTGATGATTCTTTTATAAGGATCTGAAATCCCAGAATGCAATTTGGACTCCTGACACAATTGTGGTCATCTTTAAAAGGTGTTGTGATTATTGCAATTGATTTTTTAAAGTTAGTCAAAATATTAAGGTTATTAAGTTTACGAAATAAAAATAATTTTGAGTTTACAAAATGAAAAGAAGAATCCCCATCGTTTCTATCTATTTTATCTTAAACAGTTTTGAGAAGCTTAGAAGCTTTTCTATTGGAAAGGTAAACTGGAAATGTTGTTACTATACTACAATGAACTCAATATTACTACATAATTCTTATGGTTTTCCTTTCACATAACTCCTTTATGTCGATTATTACTGGCGGCAGAGGGAACGCCACCATTTTTAGGGTGTCCCATTGAAAATCAATGGTTGCTTCTATCGTCTCAATATCACGTCACAGGGCCCTTTCCTCACTCATATTGATAATCAAAATTAACCACTTCAACTTTTCTACTCTAATTGTGAGTCTCTACAGCTTTTATTTATTCCAATCAAATTGCTAACGCTTAAAGATACTTGTTATTATAACCCAACCGAATTTAATTTTCAATTATAAAAATGTACTATAAGAAAATTATAAAAAAACATACATTCGGTTGATGTATAATTCATTAGCTATGTATCTATGTATACAACACCATCAATGAGGTGGCAATCGACATTATTGAAAGCAACCGCTGCTTTTGGTCAAACAAATTAAATGCGGTTGTGAAATAATTGAATACCTCTGATCTATGCTATTTATATCATGTGCTTTATACATTATATAAATTAGATTTCGGCAGAGAGCTAGGGATCTACCTAAAGGTTGGGCTAGTCGACGTAAAAAATGAAAGGAAGTAAAAGAGATTACATATTTATATCACATACAGTGAATGTTAAAAGGAACACGTTTTATCTAGTAAAAAAGGGTTGGCGCATTTTTTCCAAAACAATGTACATCACTGCTCAAAGGAAAAGACCGTAGTTATCCTTGTTACTATTGTTACTAGACGATAATGTTCTGAAATTTTATACAATTGTACAATTTAATCCTCCAAATCTTTTTTGAAACCTTCAGGTTTTGAAAATATATTATATATTATTGTATATTTATATTTTACAAAAGTGCAAGCTAATTCACAAGGTAATGTGTCAATGACGGAATACACAGAGAGACCCATAAAAAATTTAGGTTGTTAAAAATATATTCAAAATTTTTTAATAATGCTAAAGAATTTGAGAGAACACAGCAAATGTTTTTAATTGTCTGCTGGTTCATATTTAATACATAATAAACAACATAAAAATAAAGGCTTGTTAAAAATATAATTAGTTCAGGAGGTCGGAACAAAACGCTTTGGAGATTTAGGAATGAATTCGTTTTAAAATTGTTTACTCCATAAATTGAGCCCGGTTGTTAAAGGTTGGAAGATAAATAGGTTTTGGTACGATTCGCCGAAACAAAAGAAATGTGTGTCACCGAATTTCATATATTAATTGATATAGGAAATGTAATTTATTTAATAATAAAGTCAATTTAATTACATAAAAATTCAAAATAGAATATTTTTTCATCATGTTTTAGTAGACATTATTTATTTTATTGTAAAACATTTTAGAAAAAAAGACAATGACGCTTCCTGGATGTAGTTGGATTTAAACACTTTGGGCAACTGAATTACTATCTAACTAAATATTATCACCACTCTCACGTTGTATCGAGGTAAAAAACTTGATTACCGTATTTACACCGCAGTAAATTTCTTAGTAAATTAAAACTCTCGGTATAATGTAACTGAATAATAGAAGCATTTAATATGTTTTACGTAATATCAACTTTATTTTTAGGTATTTTCTTATGCAATATCTATTGCTAACGACTTCGTCATCTTCTTCTTCTTGTCTGTGTAATATTACTGATAATTAGTCCCAAGTAATGTTTGTATTATTATGCCTATCCCGTGGGAATCTCAGGATAAAAATACTATGATAATACTCGCTAATGTAGCTTTCGTCGTAAACTAAGTAACTAGTTTTTAATTTATAATATCAGTATAGACGAATATGATGTATTTAAACAGAGTAATACTGTTTTATGAGTAATGTAGTACCGTGTGACGTCATTAGCACGACGTAGCATCTGGCTCTTATTACTCTCGATATCCAATTTGACTGTAATTTGTGAAGCCGTTATGTTAATTAAATAAAAACAACAATTTTCTTTTTCATACTAATTAAGGAATTATTAAATGTTTATGTTTTTAATTAAATATATATTAGTGTAATAAACTGAAGAGTGTTTATTTTTTGTTTAAACGCACAAGTGTCCGGAATTAGCCAGTCAGTAGTCAGATTTAAAAAATGCTAATTAGAAGGTAGCTTTTTTATAAAATTGCTCTTGGTTCTTTACAGAATCAGAGAGTGGATGTAACTTATTATTGTTCTTGTAAGTATACGAATAATATTACAAACTTGTAACCCTTTCTCTAGTCGTGGACGGACACGCGACAACGGAAATTATTATTATAAATATACATACTATCAACATTTGCTTAAAAGTTGAACTTAATAACTAATTCACAAAAATGCAACTAACGATTTACTCAAACATTTATCAATAATCATATAACGAATAAGATAGTTTTGTTGAACATTGTATCAATCAATACCTTAATAAGGGAACTAAAGTCATTGCGACGCTGTTCATTGACTTTTTAATCTTATTTACGATTATATTTTTATTCTTTCATCAATTTTATTGTATACCGTACAGAAGAACTGATGGAAGCATAAATATATAGATGCTTGAAGGAAACAAGTGTTGTGAGATACTCTGCATTCTCTTTACTGCGGCTACGAAATATCAGATCTGTCTTAGAAAAGTTTTCGAATTCTTTTATAGCAGCAATAATTATATTTATATCTTGGTTATGGAATAATTTCAGATCGTTTAATTATCTTAAATTAATTAACTTTGGCAATCGAAATATAACATGTTTGATTTGGAATCACATCTCTTGAAAGTTAGAAAAAAATTAAATACAATGTCGTTAATGGTATAAGGACATTAATTACACCCTCCATCGCTATTTCATACAACTCTTCTACGCAAGGTTGTCAACTGTCCATAACTGTCTGTCTGCGTATCAAACACTTGTATGAAAAATTTATACAATTTTTGTGTATTTTCCTTTTTATTTTTTTTGTTGTAGATGTAAAGAGGAGAAACTCCGTCGCGATAGTTCTTGGCTACCGCAACCAAGATTCGCACCTTGATTACTGTTATTGTTATTTGGTTCGATCAAATTCACTTTCACAAATTCACTTTCACATTAAACGTTACAAGATTGTAGATTTTTTTTTTTTGCATAACATTATCTTAAATAATGTATATACAAATAATGTGTTAAATACGGTCACCTTTCTTGAAATGATAACCTGAAGTAGGTTAAATAGTAAGGTATTTGCGTTTATACAATTTGTAAAAAATATCATGTTTTTCTTCTAATGTACTACTGTGAATAATCAATTACAAATGAAAAAGAAGTTTCAACTGTACGACATACTCGTATCTGAGAGTCTGTAATTAAAGTAACTGAAGAGCCGCCGTAATTACAACTTGAGAGTAACTCAACCCTTTGAGACGGAATTCATTTAGTACGTTCTTTATGTTCATGTTATATATATCTTATAATTATGTGCATATATTTCTAAGCAACATATTTTATATAAATATTCTTTTTACAACATATCATATGTTGTAAAAAGAATATTTATTATCTTGTATAAGTAAGATGTTACATAAAACTTGTATTTCAGTATGTACATTGTAATCAAAGTATTATAAAAACATAAGTCTCTAAGAAGCAAGTGGCCACCAATTTAATTACATAATATATTAAGCAATATCATTCCTTTATGTTTTTTATTGTATGGTTGTTAAACATTGGCTAAATAATATGTTAATAAGCAATATTTCATAAGATTCACATTTATCCTCCGCTCTTTTATGGAAAAAAGTACCTTAAATATTTAATATTTAATTTTTTCAAATAAAATTTAATTAAACGTCGATTATGGCTCGTGAAATCGTATTTCTTGTAAATTATAGCAATTTATCAGTTAGTTTATAACAAAATATTATAATATATTGTGGAGTGTGGAGTGTGGAGCGGATATATGTTTTAAGAATTATTGTTCGGAGCTTTGAACTTAAGGCGTTAAAAATAAAGTATTCTTTAAAACAAAATACATCAAATAATAAAAAATATTTTTATCATTTTATTGAATTGAATATATTTATGTTTACACTTTCAATAAAAAACCCGTGAAGATGCTAATACCCAGGGTATTTCCCGAACGAACGAACTTTGACGAAATTATAAATGGTAATAAAAAAACAATTGATTTTTATTAAAATCCGACTTGTGCTTGAAATATAATATAGTTATTACTAGATACCAAAATATTAAATGAGCAAACAATGAAATTCGAAAATTATATTTAAAATAAATATTTTAAGTCAGTTTTTACACATATACTTTTTAAATGTACTAACTATCTCAACGGAATCCAGAGTCTTAACTGTACTAATGGCATCTGATCAATCACACCACTCGCCTCTCATGTGAGGGAAGGATTAGATTGATTAAAGAAATAATTTTGGTGTTAGATAACCTAAGTATATGGGAATCACGACATACTACGTAGTCTTGAAGAAAACGAAAGTTAAGTTTCTTGAATACATTGTGAGGATACATCGAGAAGTTTTTAATTTCAATAATAATATCTATTTAGCACAAAATCATTCTTTAATCATCTCAAAAAGACACGAATTTAAATGACTTTTACCGGAATACCAAGTGAGTATTAAGAGACAAGTTGTTTTCCCGCTCATTGTGAGCTACAACAGTACAGACATATGTACAGAGAGTGAGGTCGCTAACGTGTTTTATTCACTCTCCAAGTGTGTATTAATATGTATATAGTAAGTAAGTATAATAGAAAGGTTTACGGATAAGGATCAAATGTAAAATATCCAGTCACTGATCATTCAATTTTATTTGTATTTTTGTTTATTGTCAGAAATACAAAAATAGAAAAGAAAGTAAGATGATCTGGTTCAGGAAGTTCTATGTAATGGTAATTGGTTTAACTCCAGTTATGGATAGAGATAAGATGAAGATTGGTAAATCACGCTAACACCAGTCTTACGAAGTGATGAAAAATTACAGTGTTACATTTTATTATTTTATAGACTGTTTTGCCAATTCTTACAGTTATAAACATAGGTCAATAATTAATTTTTTAAAACCATTTATAGAATTATGTATACTTATTATTGTTATACAGTGAAAACATAACTTGTTAATTCTATTTTGAAAACAGTTTCAATGACATTGTCTAAGGCTATGTATTAAAGAATATATGATCTGATCAAATGAGGTTTACATTTTGACCGTAAAGTGAATAATAGAAAATATTTATGAAGTGGAGTTAAAAGACTGTTTTATTTATTACTCGGTGTGCACGCGAATATATTTACTTGAACAATGAATTATACCTTCGATATTTTTATATGTAATTACATAACAATATATACAGATAGACCACGTAAGTTTTATTTTAATTATTCCGCTAATTAATTTTTATGATACATAAAACCACATAAGCAATTGCCACTACTTCTAAAATAAAACTTTATTAATTGTATACAACATTATATCATTATGTTCCTAGTATATAATTATATTTTTAAGATCGCCCACCCTTGCTTTAGCTACTTCCAGCTGATCTTGAGTGCAGCAACTTGTGATGAGATTCTCTCCCGCATCTGCAGCGCATGTGTCCTTGTGATTTATTCATAGTCATGGGAAAGCACTTGGTGAATGGAAATTGCACGCGCTTAAAACGAAAGGGACTATTGTTCGTCATAAGTTTCAACAAACAGCGATTAATATATTTTGAATAATAATACTCAAAAGAAATACATGAACTTCTGTGTTGTAATTTATAACTAAATTATACAAATCAAACGTTCAATAGTTTGATAAACAACCAGATTTTGTTCCTAAAATAAATTGTAATCAAATTAAAAAAAATAGATTCATTTTAAACTTATTAACATAATAACACTTTATACTATGATACATTTTAATTTTAGATATAGAAATAAAAGGTGTCATTACTTAGCTCTGTAACTTTCCTTGTAATGGATAGATAAAAGTTCGTTCAAACAACACAAGTACGAGTAATACTAAAAGATAGCTCCAAGTATAAAAGCTTCCATTCATTTAAAACTCCTTTATGTAATATTAAAGTCTACACTCTGTGTAATTGTTTTAAATGTATTGTTAAAACTGCTCTACATTTCATGTAGTTTCACTAAATCTGTATTTAAATTATAGTCTATTCGTATAAAATATAAATTAAAGAAAGTTTGAAAAGATTTCGTGTTCAAAAAGTAAACAGCTGTTCATTTTATCCGATATTTAATTTCCTTTTATTATTAAAATAAGTGATCCATTTACATAATATTTATATTAATTCAAAATTAGACAAGTCAAGATCATAATATATAAATAAACTTCGCCCATGCAATAAAGGCAACATACCTGCACCATCCGTTAACACCGGTTTCAAGTTGCCTACTCAAGACCTAATATTTTTTATTCACTAGTTTGTTTATAAAATACAATGGCTAATATTCCTGAAATGAATACCATTAAGGAGTAAGAAAAAAGTTGGCTTCAGAAAATGGAAGATTTTGAGAATTGGCTTAAAGCGACATCAACACACAGTAATCCCGCACTGCATCCACTTATCAAAGATTTTCACATGTTTAAAGAGGTCGTGGTTGGGATGGTCACAGTCTTGCGGCAGCAGGTCCAGGAGTGTTCAAAAGTGATTGATGCAATGGACATGCGTCAACGACAAAAAAACATTTTATTTAACCCTAGAAAGATAACCTACGTCGCAGAGGCGCCTGCGAAATAAACATATTGCTATCTCTTTTTATTAGGCGCGCGTATTAACTTGTCCTTCTCAGTCAACTCAGTCGTCGGTCTGCCCTATCGCGGGACGGTTGTGTCTATGCTATAAGTACCATAGTTCAGCGGCTATGACCAGTTGATGCGCTCGCGAGGCGTATGGTTATCTTTTATTTTATGGTTATTTTTTTATTTTTCTGTTTTAAAGTTTATAATATACATTTTCGTTGCGTTTTTAGCAAACATTCTTTACGCAGTTATCATGACGAGCAGAAGGGTACTGGCAGAAGATGAAATATGTTCCATTTTATGTCGAGAAGAAGACAGCGACGGTGATGAACGTCAGGAAAGTGACAGCGAAACAGAAAATCATCTGAGCGATGATAATGTGCAGAGCGACTTCGAAGATGAGTATATCGATGACGAGGCAATAGAAGAATCGAATATTATACCACATGAAGATTTGTCACAGCCTGTACCCTCAGAGCCCGCTTTAAGTTCAGAGCGTGACCATCGTATAATTGTTCCTGCTGGCAGAGTGATCAGAGGTAAAAACAAAAATTGCTGATCTACTACTAAGGGCCGAAGTCATGGTAGAACATCTGCAATCAATATAATTCGCACAAATAGAGGTCCAACACGTATGTGTCGAAATATATTTGATCCACTATTATGTTTTGATTTGTTCATCACTGACCAAATAGTTGAAGAGATTGTTCGGTGGACAAATGTTGAAATCTCAGTAAACCGTGGCGCCGTTATGACCAGTAGCACGTTCAAAGATACAACCTCTACAGAACTTCGAGCTTTGACAACAACCGGCAAGACCGAAGTAATAATGTATTACAATCAGACTAAGGGCGGCGTTGACATATTTGATCAAATGTGCTCAACATCGTCCTGTTCGAGAAAAACGAATAGATGGCCAATGACCATGTTTTATGGCATACTAAATATAGCATTTATCAATTCATATGTCATTTACTGTCACAATGTTCTAACAAAACGTAATAAGGCTTTGAATCGAAGAGAATTCATAAAAAAAACTCAGTACTCAATTGACTGCACCGTGGATGATGCAAAGACTGGAAGCACCTACTTTGCCAAGGCATGTGGGAAGCAACATTGAAAATATTCTTCCAAAATCTGCTGTACAGGCTTCCACAGATGATGAAGAAGAACCCTCAGCCAAAAAATGGCGTTATTGCAGTCTTTGCACGTCTAAAAAGAAAAGAATGTCAAAGATGACCTGTGCCAAAGACAGTTTGTGGTGAACACAAGAAAGACGTTTGTCATGACTCTAAAGAAATCTCTAAAGAAATTTTTTATAATATTATAGTTTTATTTACACTGATTATATTATAGTCTACTAGTTTGTAAGGATAAAACACTGTTTTTTTGTGATATTTTACGGGATTTGTTCCCATAAACCGAAGACTGTTGATTTTTGTAAATTTTTCATAGAGGTCTAGTGATTAAAGTTTAAAATTACTTAAAATATAAAAAAAATATAGTATAAATGCATTTTATTTTTACAATAATGCCAAACTTTTAAAATGACTAGGTTAACTTAAATAAATATCCATTGTTAGTATAAAATTGACGCCTTAGAAAAGCATGCGCCTCTAAAGCGTATGGTTATCTTTTACGTACGTTTTCATATGGTTATCTTTCTAGGGTTAATGGTGTCCCTATTCATTTCGGCCGAGATGAGAAGGCGATAATTTTGGATATCATCAACAATACTATGTTACTTCCGCATATCACTGACTTGGACCTCAAGAGATATCACCGGCTTGGTCCACAGTGATGTGAGAGCTCGTCTAATTCTTGTGCACTTTCGTAATCATATCACTAAAACTACAGTGTGGAAGTCTAAGTCGAAACTGAGGGGATCTGATTTGATAATATCTGAAAACCTCACTAAAACACGTCAGTCCATCCACATTAAGGCATGAAGACACTTTGGAATGCGGAATTTATGGACGCATGATAGAGTAGTGTACATTAGGGTTACCGACAGGCGTGAACGGATTACAACTGAAGAGAGTCTGGATGCTATTTTCTTAAAATACCCAACTCCTCCTGCTGGAGGTAGTCAGAGCTTTGTTATCGGACCGAGCCATCCTGGGAATCGAATCTGAAGCAAATAGTTTTCTTATCCAGTGAAGATACAAAACGTGCACGAAGAGTGCCGGGTAAAGAGATAAATTAATGCAGTTTTGTTATCTATCTTTTTCGCTATCACTTCTTAGTAGTGGAAATAAGGTATTTTATTTTTTATTTACTGTACACCGTTTTACAATTATATAATTAACAGTCCACGTAGGTATTGATATTATTTTAGTAAATAACTTGTTAGTGCCATAAGAAATAGTTGTTGTTTGTGACAGAACTGAAATCAGCTGTCATTTTAGTCGCATTAATGAGCAACGTCAGGACGTTGTCTTTGTTGTTTTTCTTTTTTTTATAAATTTGTATTGTCTGGCAATGAGGCTAAATTATTAATTGAGGATGAATCGAGTATTACTCGATACATCCGTAGTTTCTGTATCTCGTTTTTTTTGCTACTTTTTTTTCTTTTAGTACTTTTTATTGTTTTAAATAATTACTATAATTGTTAAGATTTGTGAACAAGACTCATGGGGTGGTGCAAAAAATGTGATAATTTGGATTTGATTTGAATACCTGATTTTATTTAATATATATATATATATATATATATTCTTTGTAGAACAATTACTATATTTAATATAATTTATTATTTAGTTAAATACTAGAATTTAATATTTACATTTTTTTTATTCACTGTCAGATGGTGAAACATATTACTCTGCGATTGATTCTGAGTCATCCTTAGTCTCCTGCGAAGAAAATGATAGCAATATAATAATTCAAGACTTTCCTGAGATTTTTAATAATTCTAAAAATAATTTTAATGTATGCCATATTAATGCTCAAAGTGTGCCTAACCACTTTTCTGAAATAGTAAATATTTTCTCGATTATTAACAACATTCATGCTATTCTTATTTCAGAAAGTTGATTAAAACCTTCTTTACCTACTTCTTTATATGCGTTATCGGGGTTCAATCTTATTAGAAATAATCGTATCGGTAAAAGAGGTGAAGGTGTTGCTATATACCTACGCGATAATATATATTACAAAATTATAATGTCCTCGCCCTCTTCTGATTCTGCTTCTGCTGAATTTTTGTTTTTGGAAATTGATGTCAAAGGTATAAGGATGATTCTTGGAGTAGTGTATTGTCCCCCTTCCATTGATTATTTTACCATCTTAGAAACATTATTTGAATCAATAGGGTCTGAATACACATATGTCATGATCATGGGTGATCTAAATACTGATCTTTTAGGAAGTTCCCGTCGAGCCACTGTGTGTGTGCAACGGCGGTAGGGACGGCTGGCTAAAGTTGCCCAGAGTGGCCTTTGAAAGTTGAAAGCGCCCAGAATATGCGCGTGCCAGGCGTGTACTTTGCCAGCTGATCCCCAATTTTGACGACATGCTTAAACTTTGCTCTAGCGATTTGCCGTTTGAAGAATCTGGAGGCACGATTATATTTCCTCTTCAGAACTCTAGAGTTCGGATTCTTAGTGACTAACGCATTGGCCCAAGCTTGATAAGCCTGCCGTTTGTAAGCTGCTGCAGCCCTGACAGACGCATCAAACCAAGGCCGCGATCTGCCTCCAAGTGGTACCACAGAGCTTGGTACAAATAGTTCAATGCCCTGTAGTATCACATCAGCTACAGCCGCAACGCAGCCACTAGGATCATCGGAAGGGAAACAAATCGGACCCCATGGGTAGGATGCAAAAAAGGACCGCATTCTATCCCAATCCGCTGACTTGTAGTGCCAAGAGTGGCAGGAATTGTGCGACCCGAACGTTGAATGGGCACTACACTCCGTACCAGACAATGATCAGGGGACCCTATCGGAGCCTCGACAGTGACCTGGTACTTTCCGGGATGTGTAGTCAGCAGAAGATCTGACAAAGAGGGCATATGGCTGTCCACGTCTGGTAGACGAGTGTGCGTCTTGACCAATTGGGACAGACCATTTGCCAGAGCAAAGTCAAACACAGATCGCCCCGCGTAGTCGGTGGCACGTGACCCTAACCAATCGGCATGGTGCGCATTGAAGTCCCCAAGGACTACGACTTCAGCGGAGGGAGTCTGTGAAAGCAGATCGTCAATCTTCGCCTGAACATGGCCCAAGAGTTGATCCGTTTCTGCATTACCACTATGGGACCTGTAGAGGCACGCGTAGACTCTGACATGGTCGTCCAAGTCCACGCGCAGCCAGAGTACAGACAGGTACCTTCAAAAACCTGAAGGCGACGGTAGCAGATATCCTCCCTTACGAACACAGATACCCCGGCGTTTGGTATAAAATGGTGTTCTAGTTTATAACCGGGGTATGACAGGTACGCTGTGTCGCTAGGTTGAGATATCTGCGTCTCCGTCAGAAACAACAAGGCCGGCTGAGCCGTCTCTAGATGGTAGTGGACGGCGTTCAAGTTGGAATGAAGTCCCCGGATTGCCTTCAAAAAACACAAAAGGCGATACTTTGCCCGCCCCAGATACGACGGGCAGCCCGAGCAAAATCCGAGAATTATTTCCCCGATTTTGCTCAGGGAGGGGGTTCCTGGCTTCATATAAGCCGGTACCCTCCTGGAGTATTTTTCTTCTAGGCATCGCTTTCATGTTTGGCGCGGGTGGGGGGGGGGGGGGTTGGGCTTCAGGATTCTCTCACTCACCGACGGAACATAACCAAATGAATTTGGTTACTACGCGTCGGTCTCCTGTGAGAGGGTGGTCCTTCCCCGGTCGAGCCAGCCCAATACGAGCTGCAGTCGGATAATTACAGCTAGGCTCTACCACCTGAAGCTAGGCTCTACCACCTCCATAAGGTATGGAGGAAAAATTATAAAATAGACCCGATAATACTATCCTCTACAGTCATTTCTTTTGCCTCAATGCCTTCACTGAACATACCAGACTTTAATTTAACCACTGTAAACTTGGAAGAGGTAAGAAAAACTATGATAGCAATTGCCTCAAAGGCTATTGGTTGTGATGAAGTCAGTAGAATAATGTTTATAAAAGTTTTAGATTATGTCCTTCCAGTAATAACACATATTGTTAATTTTTCTTAGGCTTCAGGTGACTATCCAAATGTCTAGAAAATGGCAATTGTGCGACCGGTACCAAAAGTATCCAATCCTAGTAATTCTAGTCAATATCGTCCCATATCTATCCTACCTTTTCTTTCCAAAGTTTAAGAGGCCTGTCTACACAAGCAACTTTCCTCAATTCTATCTACGCATAACCTACTGTGATGGTGCTCGTAGACTTTTCGAATGCTTTTAACACGGTAGATTACGATATCCTTTTATCCATACTTTCATCTCACTGCTTCTCTTCACCAACGTTAAAATGGTTCTCATATTATCTTCGCGGACGTCAGCAATCGGTACGACTCGGGAACAAAGTTTCGGAATGGGCGAACCTAAAAACTGGAGTACCGCAAGGCGGTATACTTTCCCCGATAATGTTTTCTTTATTTATAAATTCCATTAACGCTTCACTACACTGTTCGTACCATCTGTATGTCGACGACTTGCAACTTTATGTTCATACCAAAATAGAAAATGTCTGTAATGCATTCTTAAAACTCAACTTAAATCTGAGAACTGTTAGTAACTGGTCGGAATACGGTATTTCAGTTAATCCAGCTAAATGCCAGGCAATATTGATTGGCAGTTCGAAATTGCTGGCCAGGATTAATAGTACCAATCTTCCTCCTATTACCTACAATGGAACTGTTATCCCATTGAGCAATACTGTTAAGAACCTCGGCCTTTATATAGACTCAACTCTTAGCTGGCGTAAGCAAATCTCTGAAGTTAGTCGAAAAGATACCGGCACCCTGCAATCTCTGTACTGACTTAAACACTTCTTGCCACTAAAGACTAAGGTCATGTTAGTGCAGACGTTGATTATGCCCATCATTGATTATGGAGATGTTTGTTACTCAGACCTAACTGAAGAGCTTCTTAATAAACTGGAGCGCCTTCTTAATAACTGTATCAGATACATTTTCGGTCTAAGAAAGTATGATCATATCTCTCAATATCGTTCGCAACTTAATTGGCTTCCTATTCGACAAAGGCTCCAAAACTCCAGAATACTTTCCACGATATATTCTATTCTTAATAATTCAACTTCTCCTATCCTTATCCTTCTTATTTATTGGTAAACTTTCAGTTGCTCTGCTCAACACACGACAGAGTGCTACACTCATCTACTAATTCTAGAGTTTTTATTCCACCGCCCAGAATCGCATTTCTTCATAACTCTTTCACCGTTCAGGCTATATTACTCTGAAACTCCTTGCCTTTTGATATCAGAAAATCCCCAACAAAGTTGTCATTCAAGCGACAGCTCCGACAATATCTTCTGATACAACACACTTAGTATGTATAAACTTATATAAACTCCTAAAGTAATGTATTTATTTCTACTATATTATTTTCATAATTATTTATTATTATTTATTATTATTGAATTATATTTTATTATTTATTATTATTATTCAATTATACTCTACAATTATTGTTATTATTACTAGTATTTTTAATTAAGTTTATTTTCTTTAGTTACTAACGTCTATTGTGTGCACCTACTGCACCCTCTCACCAATACTGTAGACCAATGTGGTAGAGAATGCCAATAGGCATTAAGTCCGCCCTTTGTGGAATATAAAGGTTTATACAATCAAATTTAAATAAATAAATTAAATAAATTAAAAATAAAGGGCTCTATCTGTTCGTGCCAACGTAGCACCTTTTGGAAGATTAGACAATAAAACTAAAATTATATCATGTTTCAATTTTTTTTTTTAATTAAGTCGTAAACCTTGTACATTTTGTATTAGACTGATGTTGAATTGGAGCGGTAGTTGGAGATTTTGTTAAAATTTAACATTTTATTATGTATATAATAATAATAATAATTAATTTTATGAAGTAGTTCGATACATTCAAGTATTATATGAGCTATTTATTATCGTTCAGAAGCTACACACATTATTTCTCTCCTATCAAATTTTAATATGATATCAAATTGTGACTTTCTCGTAAAATATCATATGTCTTAAATCGAAGACAAAAGTAATAGTTACATATAAAGGACAGGCCATTAAACTGTTCTCATGGGACCTACATTTGTCAATTTAATACTAAATAAAAACAACCTCTCTTGTTAGAGATAAAGATAAGTATTTTATATAGTTGATATTCCTCCGGGAAAACTTACTAAGGCAGGGCGGCTCCAGTAGAAAAAATATCTCGATACTCTCATGATACTCAAATGATAAAACAATGGTTGAGGACAAAACATAATGATCAATTTTCAGATGCTTTCCCTGTGGAACCTAATATCCAAACCTGAAAGTTCTAGAGTTTTAGAAGTTTTATAAGTTTTAGAGTAGCTAGGGAAAGGCCCCTTTTAGGGAAAATATATATGAATTTTGTTTTTCAAAAAAAATACATAGTTTATTAAAAAAGCTTACGTCGCATTAAACTATCTTAAACCATTTTGTTTTGCCTAGTCTTCAAGAAAAGTCATTATAATGATTAGTTATATAAGTTTCTTGGCAGTAATTTCAAGGAAATAGATAGTCACATTAGCGCCATCCATGGGCTAATAGCATTTACAATAACAAGTAAACGAGTGTCGTTTAGTGTTATAAAAACATGCATGATTTTAAACATTCTTATTGCTAGGGATTATATACAGATATACATAATAGTATAGATAAATATAATGTGAACAATATTATTTTTCATATTTATTTTCTAATAGGTATATACTGTATGTAATAAATTAATTACATATTAGGTCTCAAACTTTGCTCCCGCCGTTTTTTTTTTATTTTAAAAATTATGTAAAAAAAATGGTATCTTATTTATGTTTCAAAGTATTGTCCGTCACTTTCCACTACTTTGGCCCATCTTTCAGGCAACAAACGAATCCCGCGTCGGAAAAATTCTTCATCCTTTGATAAGATCCAAGAATCGATCCATTCTTTCACTTTTTCAAAAGAATCGAAGCACTGGCCCGCCAGGCCGTGTGCCATCGACCTAAATAAATGGTGATCAGATGGAGCAACATCTGGAGAGTATGGCGAGTGAGGTAGAATTTCCCATTTCAGTGTTTCGAGGTACGTCTTGACTACTTTCGCCACATGAGGTCGAGCATTGTCGTGTTGCAAAATTGCTTTTTCGTGTCTATCAGCGTATTGCGGCCGTTTTGCTTTAAATGCCCGACTCAAACGCATTAATTGCGTTCGATAAAGTAAACCAGTAATTTTTTCAGAAGGTTTTAGCAGCTCATAATAAATTACGCCAAGCTGATCCCACCAAATACACAACATGACCTTGGATCCGTGAATATTCTGTCGAGGTGTCGCCGTAGGAGTGTGGCCGGGCAATCCCCATGATGTGCGTCGCTTAGAGTTGTCGTAGTGCACCCATTTTTCGTCCCCAGTAACAATACGATGAAGAAATCCGTTTCGTTTTTGTCTTTCAAGCAGCTGTTCACAAGCAAATAAACGTCGCTCAACATCTCTTGGTTTCAACTGATACGGTACCCAGTATCCTTGTTTTTGGATCATCCCCAGCTGTTCCAGGCGTTTTGATACTGCTTGCTGAGTTACTCCCAATGGTTTTGCTAGCAGTTCTTGAGTTTGGCACGAGTCTTCATTAAGTAAAGCCTCCAGTTCATCATCTTCAAAGTTTTTTCTCTGCCACCGCTAAGCCGATCTTCAACAACAAAATCACCGCTTTAAAAGCGCTGGAACCACTCGCGACACGTTCTTTCACTAATAGTATCATCGCCATAAGTACTTGAAATAACCCGATGAGCCTCAGCCGCCGATTTTTTCATGTTGAAATGAAAAAGTAAAATCTCCCGCAAATGACGTGAATTCGGTTTATAAGTTGACATATTTAATTAAGTGTAACTATATGACGCAAACAAAAATTAACTAATATCGATGTAAGGTTATATTTATAGATGTCAAAACTGATGGAAAACAACTGTGATTTATTTATTTGAACTATTGCTGGCTACTAGCGCCATCTTTTGGAAAACGGTGGGAGCAAAGTTGTAGACCTAATAGTAAACTTTAATTTTAAACAATTTATTACATATATAATGTCGGATAAATTTATTGACTCATTCTCTATTAAGAGAGTAGGTAGTCATTCAAAAACAATTATAATTTCAAACAATACAGAACGAACAAATTTCGGTCGGGCGCTCTTTACAGGGTACTCTATATATATCTCAGAAAATAACAACTCTATACCGCGATGTAGAGCACACATAGCGCCATCTAGTTGTAGAGAAAATAGATGTATTATAGTTTAGCAAATGTTAAAATATATTTGGATATAATCTTATAATTAAATCCATATTAAATAATAGTTATTATTATTATTATGCCATGCGTTTGTTAATTATAAAACTCTAATATGTAGAGGCATTAAACATTTGATTTTCTCCTTATTATCTAATGCTGTCAGAGTGACGTCATCAATGTGTATGGTTTAATACAACCGAATTATTGATGAACGTTAATGTAATATTGTTTAACAATATTAATAAAATACAACCTTTTGCTTAATGTTTATTAACAGTTGTGAAACTTCTAAAAGATTTCAGCGATTGATGTCATTGTTAAAGAATATTGGTTTTTATGAAGTCATTGTTTTCTGCTTGCATCCGATAGATGGAGCTGTGCTTTAGTTATCCATAAATTCTATAAGTATGGCCATCTATACTAGTTGTTGCATCCGACTCTGCCCTCATTTATTAAAATATTACTTTTACCGGTCTTAAACGATTTTGTACATTAGACTGAGGATAGCCTGTTATTCTAATAAATACGGAATAATATAAATAGTAACGCTGAAATTTGAAAATATTAGTTTTTATTTACCCACTACCCTATTATTTCAATCTCTAGTCTATTAAGCCAAATTATTCTTAATTTACCACATTTGTAACTTCAATTATAATTATGTTTAAAGCGCGATATCTATACGACGACTTCAATATATATTTATTTTTATCTATTAAAAATGAGGTTTTAAAACATTACAGTGCTATTTTACATAAATTAAAGTTTGAGGCTAACAACAGCGCGAGTTGATTAAGATAAAAAGGCAAGGTTAGTACATTCTGACGTGCCATTTTATTTAAAAAATAATTGCCCAAAATCCGTTTCCTTCCTCTCCAGATATACAGTAAATTGCATTAGTCCCCATTCCTTGTGCGTGGATAAAATATTAAAATGTCTTCTATCATGCCACCACTTAGGTCTACCGTCGACTCATTTACCATCCAAATCATATAAGAAGCATTGATTAAGAATTAGAAACACGATACTAACTTACTAACTTGTGTTTATTAAATGTAGAGCAGGGGTCTAAAGTATATAACTCTTAAGATGTTGAGATTTTGTTGGAAGTAAACAAAATGCCGTTTATGACAATTTTTTATTTAAATAAGGAATTTGGTTGTAATTAATTTATTTTATTTATTTATTTATATATTTTCCACTTTGAATCCACACCAGTGATCACTTGTGTACGTCAAATGGAAGTGACAGGAGGGCCTATTTTGATATTATATCGTATGTATCAAAATAAGCCCTTCTGTAAAGACACTCCAACTTAAAATAAGGCTACGAGGGTTCCAAACGCGCCCTGGTCTGGGAAGAACCACACAAAAAACTCAGCCTTTTTTTTATTGTGATCACTGTTTCACTAACGTCAATATATTTAGTGAGCAATGTCCGAACAAGTAGAACCATCGCAATCAATTCGATAAGCCATAATAATATAAGTATTAGGTATATTTTTGGTAATTTATATACATCTCTCCTTTCAAGTGAAAACTTTAAAGTTCTTAAACTTTGTATTATTTCTATAATTAGCTGCAAATTAGATCATGATGATGAAAAACGCGGCTTAATAAAAACTTTAACTTTGAGAAATAAGTTTGTATCAAAGCTTAAGTTTGTAGCAAAAACAGGCGATTTATGATTGAACATTGCATATTTCCTATCAATATTTTTATTTTATTTTAAATGATGAAACTCCAAATAATCAATCTATCATTCTTTTCTATGGTCTCATTGATCCGTGGCGCGATAAACTTTCTCTGCGCTTGAGCAATAAAAATGTGAAGTGAGAGGAGACAGTATCGAAATTTCGTGATCTCGTTGACAAGCTCCGATAGCCGTGATCGTCTAGTGGTTAGGACCCTACGTTGTGGCCGTAGTAACCCAGGTTCGAATCCTGGTCACGGCAGCGAACAGATGTCGCGGCGGAGATTTTTTTGGTTTTTGCTTATTTCTTCAATAACACCATACTTGCTAGTATTTTAGACGACTTATTATAGTAATTAGTGACAAGAGTTGTACATTATAATAACACACTTTTTGTTTGTAAATAAAATTATACTATTATATAGTGTAAAGTTATCTTAGTATCAGACGGATAATGTTTCCATTTTCCTTTTTATATTCTTGTCGCATGTCTAGATTTACCAAATATCACAAAAAATTGTTAAAAATAAACATTCGGACAGCAATAAATACCAGTATGACTAAAAATTGGCACAATAAAAATATGAAATATTTCATATGAACTGACTTCATAATCTGGATCCAACCGTTTGGTCGAATTCATCCTTAATATTTGTATAAAATATAGTGAAGTATTGATTGTTTAAAAAAAGGCTGCATAAATTTATATATTTATTTCTATAAATATAAAATATTGAGCTAATTAATAGAGAAATACAATACGATTAGAAGTAGAAAAAAAAATTAAGTTTGTTTTTATTAGCGCTTAATTAAAACTACGGTAGGTAAATTTCTGTAGATGCTTACACTTTCCAGTGCCGTTTGTAACCAGTTTGCAAGGTAGTTACGTTTGTCGAACTCTAAAGAGTCATTGAAGTGTAACTTTTAATTACTAATTTTAAATTTTATTTAAATACAAGTTGTTTTCAGAACCTTCTATTATTAACATATCATACAAGATATAATAAATATGTTCCACTGAACATGATGGCAAAATAAATATATTTATAATAGAAAATACATTTTTTTCACACGAAATAATCTGACACATTTTTGTTTCTAATCATTTATTATTTTATTTATTTATTTTATTTCAGCTTCAAGCCATATCCCTTGCTGGATAGCCAGCGACGACGGAGCGCCAAACGCTGCGGTACCTGCATACCTCTTTCGCCTCGGCCACAGATATCAACCTCTTTATACATGCCTTCCAGGGGGTGCTCGTGTTTTTTACGTGACCTTCCTGCAGTATCATAGACACTGTGTTTTCGAAGGTCACTCGAAGCCTCACCCTGTCTCTCTTACCACTCACTTTTCCTGTTTAAATCTTTTTTACCATTCTTTCACCACTCATTCGTTCGACGTACCCAAATCGCCTGAGTACGTTCTTCTTCATCCTCACCGTGACATCTTCGCTAGTACCTGCCATTCTGTGGATCTCTTCATTGCGGATTCGGTCAGCTAAACTGACTTTGCATATTCTGCGAAGAGATCGCATCTCCACAGCATTCATCTTTCTAACATTCTTCATACCCACGTTCAACAGAACGTGGGTATTTAAAACAATGCAAAATTTAAAACAATGCGGTTTTGCTACCGATGCTGTTATACGGCAGACAAACGTAGGTAACAACCTACGTTTGTCTGCCGTATAACAGCATCGGTAGCAAAACCGCATTGTGTACAGCCAAACGGGCAGCTATGCTGACCTTTTGCCGTCTCAACAATGCAACCAGGGCACCGTTGACTCTGTTACCGGCAGCAATACGCCTTTCCACATCCATTTCGTATCTTCCGTCTCTGCTAAACATACTTCCCAAACATACCACTTCATTCACTTGTTCTATTATCTTACCATTCACGTTGATCTTACATTCTGTTCTTTCTTCATTTCTTTCAAATATCAGAACTTTCGTCTTATCTGCATTCAGATTTAGACCATTATTTTCACACCCATCTTTCAGAGTGGTGACCAATGCCTGCAGATCGCATTCTGATGATGCAATGAGCACTGCATCATCTGCGTATTGCGTATCTATTTTCACTCCCATGTCACTGTCTTTCACGCCTTGGAGACAACTATCCAAATACAAATTGAACAACCAAGCTGACATAGCGCAACCTTGCTGAACACCCGATTGGATGTCAAACCAGGGCGACATGCCAGCTGCTACTCGCACACAGGCTGAGTGATATCTGTAAAGAGTCTTTACAGCCTGTAGCAAGTGTCCAGTCGCATTGTATCGGGGCAATATCGCCCGTAATTTCTATCTCACAACCCTGTCAAACGCCATTTCCAAATCTACAAAAGCACAGAAAACCTTTAGGGCCAATAACTTTTCCGTGATCATGCGGAGGGAAAAGATCTGATCTATACACCCTCTTCCAGGTCTAAAACCTCCTTGGACCTCCCACAACAGCCTTTCAGATCTCTCTTGCATTCTTCTCGATAATATTTAGGCATAAACTTGACCGCCCAAGCTAATCAAACTGATAGCCCTATAGCTTGCACAGTCTATCTGTGAACCTTTGCCTTTATATAAAGGTACGATCACTGCTCCTCGCTAATCGTCTGGGACCTTCGGTCCGGTCATATTTGGTCATCTCGGCAGCATCTTCATCTGCTTCCGCAGCCTTACCACATTTCAAACTTCGAATCTCGCTCTCCACTTCTTCCAAACTAATTTCACCGTCGGCTACATCGGGACTCAGCATTTCGCTGATACTCGAGGCCGAGGCGTCCTCACATTCATACGTCTCCTTGTAGATTTCCGCCCACCTATGCACCTATTGCACCTATTCAATATGTCAGGAGTCTTGTGTCCAAATTTCAGCTTTCTAGGTATTACGGTTTGGGCTGTAGAGCGATGAATGAGTCAGTGAGTCAGTGATTGTCTTTGTGTTTTATATATTAAGATATAATAATTAATTTTTATGTGTTATTTTACTATTTTAATTTCATAGTACGAGTATTATTTTATATTCATGAATTTACAATACTACATATATTTTATTAAATTTTAATATTCTATATATTAAGAAACACTATTCTTTACTTTATGATGATGAAATAAAGTACATCTACCCTAGACCTACCTAATCTTTGTTGGAATGAAACCCACGACTATCTATTGAGAATTTACAGTTAATAACTACTGGACCAACAGTGTTCAGATTACTCAAAAGAATATCCATAATATACCGAATTTTCATAGTAAGCTAGATAAGCAATAAATTATACCATATATTATCCAAAATATAGATAAATCAAACCCAGATAAATCCTAAACATGTACAAGGTATCTATACTCTAGGGTTTTTAGTGGAATCTGTCAAACTAATATTTATGTCCTAACTTTTAATCAAAAACTTTTATTTCCTCTCGTCGCTCAGGCGGCTTCAATACAATATTATTTTTGGTAATCACATACATGTATGCAATGGTATATAATTAAATGAAAACGCACGATTTAACTGTAAGTATTTTTACGTATTAATTCAAAAGATGGAATATATAATTTAAATTAACATTTTATGTAATTCTTTAGCTTTGTACTTTTTCAGAAACCTTGTAAGTCGAGCTTTAATTTGATTGGAGCGTGCTTTAGATACTTATATTTCATCCAAATGTAAACAAATCAGAAACATTATTTATTTTCACTACAATAACTAAATAAATCATAGTCATGTTAATTAACACAGTTTATCAGTATTGTATTGTACTGTACTGTACTGTACTGTACTGTACTGTACTGTACTGTACTGTACTGTACTGTACTGTACTGTACTGTACTGTACTGTACTGTACTGTACTGTACTGTACTGTACTGCACTGCACTGCACTGCACTGCACTGCACTGCACTGCACTGCACTGCACTGCACTGCACTGCACTGCACTGCACTGCACTGCACTGCACTGCACTGCACTGCACTGCACTGTACTGTACTGCACTGTACTGTACTGTACTGTACTGTACTGTACTGTACTGTACTGTACTGTACTGTACTGTACTGTACTAAACTGTACTGTACTGCACTGCACTGCACTGCACTGCACTGCACTGCACTGCACTGCACTGCACTGCACTGCACTGTACTGTACTGTACTGTATGCATTGTAATGCATTGTAATGCATTGCATTGTATTGTCTTGCACCACGCTTCATTGCGATATTAAACGGCCTTCACGTAATCAAAGCAGGCTGTATTTATATAACGTGGCTGTAAATAACAGCGCCGATGTTTATCTTAACGACCATCTTCCTGTGACGCGATCATTGTATTCACTGTAATATATGACGTCACTTTGATAGGCGTAAATGACGTCATTACTGGGTGCTAATATAATGAGGGAATGGCTTTCATCTTCAATGAAGCGTTATGATGGCGTGACACATGTCATGACACGTATTAACGTAATTTTCTTTTGTACTGTTATGTTCATGGATAGTAGTAGTTCGATGGTCTGTGAACTTAATATCATCAATTTATTAATCAATAAAAAGAGACAGAGTTATTTATATATTTATTACCTACTGCAGTTCCATACATACAAAATAATTGAATATGTAGTCGAGGACCATGATCCATAACCCTCTTCTCAGCCCTATATCGCAACTGTCATTATAAATTGACACCGTTGCGTAGACCGTCCTTATTATTAAAATTAGTTAATATTCAAGGTTGTTATAACTAACTCTGTATATTTAAATTGGCCAATGCAATACATTTCTATGAAAACGGAGATAGATATTGTATTTTATAATATGTATACAAACAATTTTACATCTTCTTTAATAATTGTCACGCAATTCTGATAGCTAATATTATTATAGATCATATTTTATATGTGTATTTAAATGTTTGTTGTGGGAAACCTCAGAATCTTTGAATGACGCATCTTTGATTCAGGCAGTTATGTGGTTAATTTAAACAATAATATCAATCAATGTATTGTAAAAACTGGCCCAATTGCAGGGCGGAAATCAATCAATGTATGTGTTGCAATTCGGCAAATTTTTACGACTATTATAAAATAATATAGAAAAATAAAAGAAGTTTAAACAATCAATGACAATTAGATCAAGTACAAAGCATTATCATCGGTTGATGCGAATTGGTAAAATTAAAATGTAAAATTTTTTAAAAGCATTTTTATTAAACAAAATTGTGTTATATGAACACAGGAAACTTAAAAACAAACATCACTTTTTTAAACTTTATCCATCTGAAAGATCTAAAAAATTATCCCCATTAATTTTGCTACTACAATATTTTATGAAAATCTCCAATTATTTTAAATCAAAACACGGTTGTTTTGATTAAAAATAATTTAATTAGAAACATTTTATTCAAACAGAGAAGGCCTGTTATCAGTCAGGAATTTACATGTGAAGGGACTTAAATAATTAAATTGTGTGTTGTGTGATAACATATTTACCCCAGAGGAAAGACCGTGTATAATTTAAAGAAGTTGTAAAAGGCACTGAAATATCTATTGAAAATGTCAAGTAATTATATGATATTTTGGCCAGACTATTAAATAAATTAAAAAAAGTATTAATTTAACAAGATAATTCGAAGTGAAAAGTATAATGTCTGGGTATAACAATAATATATTTTATAACACGAAACATGGAACACTGAATGTGAAGTGTTCAAACTCAAACCACACAAGAACTTTGAACTAAACTTTGTTGTCAGTACGTTGCGTTGCCGTTGCCTTTGTCGGCTGTCTGTCTTAACCCCCGTCTAATTAGTTACTTATATTACTACACAAATACTTATATTAGGAACACATATTCTGTATTGTGTAAAGTTCAGAGTATAGTGTCGTTGTAGTAATATCTATTAAAAGTTTTGTTGTGTCGAAGTTGCAGTTGTCTTATCAATACATCTATAGTGCAATATAAAAAATCCTGTTTTTTATTCGTTTAAAAAATATTACATATATTATATCTGAATAAATATAACTTATCGAATGATACAGTTTTATTAATTTTACATTGCTCGCTAACCATTTGGGTATGAATAGTTTTCTTGGTTGGTTGATATAAAACTGTGGGTATAAAATTATCTTACTTAAAATCAGTTTTAAGTATTTAGTTTCGTGTTTCAGGCAGATACAGACAGAGACCCAACCTTTTTTTCCTTTAAGTTCACTCTCTTTAATCCTTCCTAGTTTATTTTAAATCTTTCTGTCGCCTCCAACACACACAAAGTTGCCGGAAGTCTATGGATACCATTTGTTATCCACTTGCTGGCTTGCTTGTTCTCATTGCCACAATCTGCTGATTTTTCACTCTTTACTTTCAATAAATATATAAAAAACAAGTCAAATATCTTTGCTTTTATAAACAGCTCTTCGAATTGTTTAGATATTAAAAGCGAGGAACATACGGTTATATACATAAATTGCAACGTTCATTAAATTATTATTTTAAAATTATTTATATATATACAAATAATGTATCTTATCACATGCTCTATCGGTACGTTTCGTTTTATCCACCGTTTATGATATATTACCATTTAGGTGCATGCAATAAAGAACATTCCGTAAGGAATTTCTGTCTCAAAGGTTTAAGTATTAAGCCTTGAGAAAAACTACAACGGCTCTCGAGTACTTTAATTGCACAGGCTTTTAGAGATGTTAATATATCTCCGAACTCCGAACCGAGTAGTAGTAGGACCCTACGTTGTGGCCGTAGTAACCCAGGTTCGAATCCTGGTCACGGCAACGACCAGCTGTCGCGGCGGAGACATTTTTTTATATTTCATATACAAAATTGCATAACTTATGTTTTAGATTTCATTTACATTTTCTTGGAAACTACCTCACTTCACAATGAAATATATAAGTTTGTGTTTATAGTAATGAAATGTTTACTATAAACACAAACTTATAACTTCAATCAAAGTAAACTTTACGGTAAAATTAAACAATATATACTCCATAATTTCTTTATTAAAAATTTATTTTAATTGAATTGAAATGGAGGACGGAGCTACAAATAGCTACGTGGAATGTAAGAGGAGGAATGGAACAGAAGATAAATGTATTATTAGATGTGATGGATGACAAAGATCTGGATGTTATTTGTGTTTCTGAGACCAAACGAAAAGGCAATGATGCGACCGATTTGACTGGCAACCGGGTCGCTTTCTGGGCTGGGGTTCCAGAGGGTGAGCGAGGTTGCCAAAGTGTAGGCGTGTTGTTGTACTCTTGAATGGTTAATGCAATGGTAGAATACAAGGCTATCAACCCGAGGCTTCTTTGGGTTCGCTTAAAGCTGGGGATAACAAGAGTATTCTTGTTGGTCATTTATGCGCCAGTATCCTCAGCTCCAGTGAGCGAGCTCGAGGGGTTTTGGGAGAGTGTCAGGGATGTTCTAAGTAGTGTCAGAGATAATGAAAAGTTGATAGTATGTGGAGATATGAATGGATGGGTTGGAACCGCGCGAAGTGGTTACGAAAGCGTGCTTGGCAAGTACGGTGATAAGAGAGTAAATGAGGCTGAAAAGTTGATTTTGGAATTTTGTAAGGAGAGAAATTTGTTTGTTGGCAAACACGATGTTTGATCACAAACGAATTCACGTGTATACATGGGAGCGAGCAGAAGAAAGAAGTATGATTGATTTATTCCTAATGGATCAGTGTATTCGAAGCCAAGTTATGGACACGAGAGTGTTTAGAGGTGCTGATCTGGGAACGGACCATTATCTAGTCGTTGCTAGAATAAGAGGTCTGTTTGCAGATTGGCGCAGCCGCACGACGTGTCCTAGCTTGGAGTCAAATTATCGCATAAGAAGCTGGAAGTTTCAAGATCCACCGATCAGAGAGGAATATCAAGAAAAAGTTTCCAAGAAGCTTGAAAGCTGTGACTCTGGAAATGAAAGTGCTGAAGTATGCTGGCAGAACCTTAGGAATGGTATGGTGAAAGTAGCGACAGAGGTATATGGTAAAAGAAAAAGAGGTTTTAGTAAGAAGCACGATGAATAGTGGGATAATGAAGTGAAAGACGCTGTGGAGTTAAAGAAGAAAGCATGGTTGGATTATAAAGCCTCGGGTAAGGATAAAAGTATGAGAGAGATAAGAAAAAGAGAGTGCAAGCTACAAAAGCACATAACGAAAGCACTTGTAAAGATGAAGCATGAAAATTCTGAGAGAGAAAGGGATGAAAGGTTGACAAATAACTTCCGGGAAAACACGAAGCTTTTCTGGCGAGAAGTTAATGATTCGCGGGGTTGTTCGATAACCTGTCGAATGTAAGGGGTGCTTTCGAAGAACGGTGAAACCTTAACAGAGCAAGCTCACCTTTTGCAGCGGTGGGCGGAATTCTACAAGGAGACGTATGAATGTGAGGACGCCTCGGCCTCGAGTATCAGTGAAATGCTGAGTCCCGATGTAGCCGATGGTGAAATCAGTTTGGAAGAAGTGGAGAGCGCGATTCGAAGTCTGAAATGTGGTAAGGCTGCGGGAGCAGATGAAGTTACTGCCGAGATGATCAAATATGGTGGCCCACGCGTCTTGGACTTGTTTTGGCTTTTGTGCAATTTATGCTGGAAATCAGGAAAGGTCCTAGACGATTGGCGAGGTGCAGTCATCGTACCTTTGTATAAAGGCAAAGGTGCACAGATAGACTGTGCGAGCTATAGGGCTATCAGTTTAATTAGCTTGGGCGGTAAATTTTATGCAAAAATATTAGCGAGAAGAATGCAAGAGAGATCTGAAAGGCTGTTGTGGGAGGCCCAAGGAGGTTTTAGACCTGGAAGAGGGTGTATAGATCAGATCTTTTTCCTCCGCATGATCACAGAACAGTTTTTGGCCCTAAACCAAAAGGTTTCCTGTGCTTTTATGGATTTGGAAAAGGGGTTTGACAGGGTTGTGAGAAAGAAGTTATGGGAGATACTGCCCCGATACAACGTGAACGGACCCTTGCTACGGGCGGTAAAGTCTCTTTACAGAGATCACTCAGCCCGTGTGCGAGTAGGAGCTGACATGTCGCCCTAGTTTGACATCCAATCGGGTGTTAAGCAAGGTTGCGCTATGTCACCTTGGTTGTTCAATTTGTATTTGGATAGTTGTCTCCAAGGCGTGAAAGACAGTGACATGGGAGTGAAAATAGATACGCAATACGCAGATGATGCAGTGCTCATTGCATCATCAGAATGCGATCTGCAGGCATTGGTCACCACTCTGAAAGATGGGTGTGAAAATAATGGTCTAAATCTGAATGCAGATAAGACGAAGGTTCTGATATTTGAAAGAAATGAAGAAAGAACAGAATGTACGATCAACGTAAGATAATAGAACAAGTGAATGAAGTGGTATATTTGGGAAGTATGTTTAGCAGAGACGGAAGATACGAAATGGATGTGGAAAGGCGTATTGCTGCCGGTAACAGAGTCAACGGTGCCCTGGTTGCATTGTTGAGACGGCAAAAGGTCAGCATAGCTGCCCGTTTGGCTGTACACAATGCGGTTTTGCTACCGATGCTGTTATACGGCAGACAAACGTAGGTAACAGAACGTGGGTATGAAGAATGTTAGAAAGATGAATGCTGTGGAGATGCGATCTCTTCGCAGAATATGCAAAGTCAGTTTAGCTGACCGAATCCGCAATGAAGAGATCCACAGAATGGCAGGTACTAGCGAAGATGTCACGGTGAGGATGAAGAAGAACGTACTCAGGCGATTTGGGTACGTCGAACGAATGAGTGATGAAAGAATGGTAAAAAAGATTTATACAGGAAAAGTGAGTGGTAAGAGAGAAAGGGGAGGCCTCGAGTGACCTTCGCAAACACTGTATCTATGATACTGGAGGAAGGTCACGTTAAAAGCATGAGGACCTTCCGGAGGGCATGTATGTAGAGGTTGATGTCTGTGGCCGAGGCGAAAGAGGTATGCAGGGACCGTAGCGTGGCACTTCGTCGTCTCTGGCTACCCCGTAAGGGATATGGCGTGAAGCTAAATAAATAAATAATATTTTAATTGAATCTGATTGATTCCAATTACGATTAATTACATTTTTTTTTCTTTCAAAATATTTAATATTTTATAAGTGAGGACCTAAACATATTAAGAAAAGATTTTAAATTAATATTAATTATAAAACAAACTGTTGTATTCCATAAAGCTCATGACACGTCATACATGTCATTCAGAATATTATACAAGATCAGTTCCTCATCTCCGGTACTGTCAGGATCAGCCGAGTCGTTTTACGAGTGCTTTGTGCAATGTATATTGTACATATATCTTAAAATATTGTCCTGAAACAAATCTATATAAACGAATTGTTATTAGGGGTAATGAGAAATATAAAAATTTAAAAATATATATTAGTACATTACATAATTATTTACATAGTTTATATGAGTTTATCGAAGTGGATCTTGTAAGTAGGAAATAAACAGACAGCCATTTCTATATGTTTGAACTGACACCCTGAAGAAAGAAAGAAAGAAGCGATGAAACAGAAGTATTTCATCACGATAATGTACTCATATCAATTTCCGGGATGATATTTTGGTACGGACAGATCCCGTATTGATTGATTATTAAATCTACTACTCGAGGGCTGTATTAGAGAATTAATTTTAAACAGAAAATATGGAATTTGAAATTATAGATTTTAAGTAAATTGAAGCTTTGTTTTAACAGTGTTCAATTAATAAAAAGTATTCTCTTTATAAAAAAAATATTTTTACGTAAATTATATTTCTAGGATGAATTTGTTATTTGAAATTCATATGATAAGTTTCTATATGTAATTTATATGAAGATCTCCAAAGAATGCAGTAAAAATATAAACTTTAAAGCTATATAGTAATCTACTTCGCTATTTCTTACAATAATGTGCACTGTGGGAAATAAATGTGAGGAATAAGTGAAAGATTAGTATTTGGAGATTTTTTTTATGATTTTATCACGTCATATTAATTTTTTACATATAAAGTATAAAATTAATACATACTTACTGTTTTAATAAAATATATATTATATTTTCTCTTTTTTTTATGTTAGAGGAGAGCAAACGAGCTTGCGGGTCACCGTTGATATGTGATCACCGCCACCCATGAACTCTTGCAACATTCCAGGATTCACAAGAGCGTTGCCGGCCTTGGAAATAGGAATATATGCCTTTTTTGTAGGTACCCATATCGTATCGATCTGGAAATACCGCCGAAGGAAGTTCGCCACGCATCCAGGTGGTATAGATGGTAAAGGAGGCGATGGTGAGCTGTGCTGTGATGAAATTCGGTGGCAGGCATCAGATCGAATAGTTCTTCGAACACTCCCCGTTATAAATGCGGTAGAAGACGCACAAAGAAGCCACTTCTCTACGCAATGCCAATGAGTCCAGCCATTCGCAGACGACCGGGTCCCCGACAATCCGAACGGCACTCCGTTGTACGCGGTCAAATGCTAGTAGCTGATATTGGGGTGATCCGGACCAGAGATGAGAACAGTACTCCATATGTGGCTAGACCTGTGCCTTATAGAGCGCAAGTTTTTGGCCAGGTTTGATACACTGCCTCGCTCTATTGATCATTCCCAATTTCATCGAGGTCAACTTGGTCTTGCTCTCCAGATGACCACAAAACTGACAATCGATATATCAGTATTCTGATACTTGGCGAGGCAATAAGAGGAGTGCACTCGAAGAGCGGTGATACGACAAACGGGGTTTTCTTAGTGGTAAACGTGCAAACCTGTGTCTTTATGGGATTGAGCTGAACGTGGTTCAGTTCATCCTACTTCACAGTATATGATTTTTATAAAATCATATATAAAGTATTTGACTAAAACAGTATGTTATGTCAAAAAAATATAACAAGAAATGTGACTGAAATAAGACACATCACTCTTTATTTGTCCAAATCAAATTGCCATCAGACAACAATAAACATATTGAGATGGCAAAAAGAGCAAAGGAAAAGTAAAGCATTTGGAGTTATATTGTTATAATAAATGATATCGGTTTAGGTTGAATATGTTACGTAAAATTAAACGAATGAAACACGATGTAAAAGAATCAACTCCGCAATAGTCATTAATATATTAAATTATATTAAATGTAATAAAATATCGGTAATTGGTTATTAAAGGATACTTGCCGTATTTTTTTTCGATTAAAAATTTGAGAAAAACAAAATTTATATTATAATTGTTTAACACATGAAGTAGTAGAGGGTGATATAGACTTAACACATATCACTTACTAGTGCGTAGAATAAACTTCTCACATAAAACATAATTAAATAGTCGTTTTCTATGAGTATAAGAGTATATTTATATTGGATGTTTTGTTAAAGAGTATTTCTATATTTTGTACAAAACTCCAATGAAACATTAATCTCATCATAATACATAAATCTCAGCATGGAACCCAAAGTACACCGCCACCTGGTGAGACAAAACATTTAACACAAAAGCAATAAACAATACGTGTGTTGGAACGTAATCAATATAATTTACCATTAATTTTATTGTTATTAATTTTTAAAAGGACGATGTAAGTAACAAATAATTTTTCTTCCCAACTATCGTGTTACTAAGTAATTACTAAGTAACTTCGGATTCTCAGTGAGAATTAACGGAAAATATAACTTTTGGTAAAAATGTTCTGTTATTTATTTGTGTTTGACTTAGGTTTTTTCTACTGTTCGATACCGGACCGTTCAATTCTCTACCGGTGAAACCGTATCTTCTTAGAATTATGACTTAAATATAAAATGTAATAATACTTTCAAATAATATTATTCGGTTTTTGTAATATTTTATAACATATCAATCAATTTAATTTTGACATTAAAAATAAAACTTTTAACTAACAATATCAATATTTTCTAAGAAAAACGATTGAAATAAAATTTGTTTATGATAACTTACATATAAAATAGCCAGACTTAGACTGATAATACAACTAGTGTCGACAATAACGTCGGCAGAACATATTACATCAAAGTGAAAGTTGTTAAGGAACTTTCTTGTCTGCTCATCATTAAATATGAGATGTGTTAGTGGTGAGAGACCACTCTCTATTAAATCAAAGAACATAACTGAAAAGTATACATCTTATATACCTATAACCAACCATCAATTATATCTTCATAGTAATATGATCTTGTTAGTATTATAAATATTTTTCAATGTTTGAAACAAAGATTGCGATTAATAATCTAAGTAACTATAATGTTGTTAGTTTATTTTTATATGTATAGTATAATTATATAAATCAATTCAAACCTCAAAAGAATGTAGAAGAGATATTTAATATTTGGTTTATTTATGATAATTTAATAAATATAGGTCAAAAGTTATTTACTAAAACATAGCAAAGCTATCAAAAAATTTATAAAATGGACAAATGTTTTTTCATAATAATAACAGTAACACAATACACATAACCACAATGTATATTGTAGTTATGTGTATTGTGTATACCTACGTCACGTATTCGAAGGCAGCTTTCGCAAAACCACCAAAGAAACAACAAAACAACAAGGAACAAAACATGACTTAATTAATATTAATGTGATGTGTGTGTTGAGATATTGTGTGTTGTTACAGGGTTGGTAAAACGTATTAATAAAAATATGATGTAGTATATGAATGAAATTATTTTAAGTTTTATTGTAATGAATATTAGTTTTAACGTCTCAGATATACTTGTATATTTAGTAAGAACCTTGTCTTGTGATTTAATTCTATTTATTGATAGTATGTTTATTATTAATATTATCATTTAATACCCATTCTTTGATCAAATATTCATAAAACAATATTTAACTTCACACCCAGAGTCAGTCTTTTATTGCTTGCATCCATCTGTTCTGTCGTAATATAAATATGCATGACGTAGGTTATACCACTATTGCTGCATAAGGATATTTATTACTCTTATAATAAACGTATTTAAAGGTTCCGCCTTTTCATTGAAAAATAAATCCTTTTAAATAAATATATATATATATATATATTTATTTATATATAATAATACTTCAAATGCTAGCAACATTGAACTCGTAAAATGAACGAGTAAAGAAATATTATTTGGAATTAAGCGCGAGATTTTTTATCCTTATAATATACTTCATATAAATACCGTACAAGAAATTTGCTTCTGAAAACTAACTCTTTTTTACGTAATTTTATAACTTAATATTAACTGCTGTATTCCATTCTCCGTATAAAAATAAAATGATGTGAGTTCAGACCCTTGTCATATTGTCAATGCCTCGCTGACCCATGATTTATTATTCACAGCGTAATGATATTTTGGTGTATCATAAAAGTGTGGTACGTAATGCTAAAGGTATGTTACGCAAATCTGGTTGATCATTTATCATCACAATTTGAACAAAAAACACTAATTGTATTTTAAATAACTTTTAAACTACAGAAAAATGACAGTCGTATAATAATGAAGCTGCCAACATGATAATTCATTTAAATTTAATATGTGACAGCAGTTACTTTATTATGCGTCGCTTATTTATCGTGTTTAAAAATACGCCAATAATATGTGAAACTTAACATTCAAAAGCAACACTCGGTTTATCGTTATAATAAAGCTGCAACCTCAAATATTAAACACTTTATTAAATTAATTACTTTCAATTCTGAAATTGTAAAAATAATTTATTCAATATCATTCAGAAAAACAGTGAGATTAATTAGACCAAGTATTCAAAAGGTCGATCGATCAAGAACATTAACATTAAGTATTGTAAGTTGCTTGTCTGATCCGGAGAACATCGATTTCATTATCTATACATAAACTATCAGAATATTGAACTATATTGAATCATGTTTCACTGCGTTTGATTGTCAGATAGTGTGTTACAATGTAATTAACTAAGAGACCAATTACTGTGTATCAAATTTACATGATCGTATACCTATCTATGTTGCGAACATGTACACATAGGTAGGTGTACGATGACTTATTTTTTATCTAAAATCATCGTATTTTGAGCGACGAAAACGAAATTAATTGAAAGACTTGAACCTCCGGGATGAATTTGAAGTGGTAGGTTCGCTCGTGGTAATGAATTCTCAATTCTGTATTTTATAATAGGTAATAAACATAACATGGCTAACATTTTTACAAACAATTTCAAACATTATACTATTAATTAGTATTAACTTCACTAACATTGCGATGTTAAGTATCTTTGAAATACATGTTTATACTATGATATAATTATGTGTGGTATAACAATTATTTTGATATGAAAACATTCTTAGATATAATGACGGCTTACAATACATTGTGAAAAAATATAACCTACATCAGAAAAGCAATGTTTAAATTCTTCAATATTCGGTAAGGTACATAAATGTGTGAACCCTGAAGTATACTCAACTAACGAGGATCGATCAATGAGCTGAGGTCATAGTTTGGATGACAAGTAATCAGGCAGAGTGCGGAGGATAACAAGAATGCTCTCTGTGGCAAGTGACACTTACCAAATTAAATGTATTATCAACTCACGTGACTCATATTTCAAATCCATTTAACAATATAATGCTCAATTTTGTAAGATTGTATTTCATTTGAAAGTTTATTGATTACGTAAAATTTTATTGTTAATTAAATATTAAACGTCAAAAAATAATTAATAGTTTTTCATGTTAAAATAACATTAATGATAATATTCTTTATTATACATCCTCACAAAGTAATTAATTGGCTCTCTTCTATAACAACACACCGCTGTCCTCACCTAACTATAGGTGAAGATAAAGAAGTCAATGTTCTACGAATCTTAAGATTTATAAAAAAACGACCTCGTTTTGAGGACATATTCCTTAATACTGAGGCTGAAAGATAACATATCTAATAATGTCAGATAAATTATGTTGAAAAAAAATATATAAATCAACCTTACACTCCGAAAAAGAAAATATAATATATTACCTATCAGTGAAGTTACAGCACGCGTTTACTCGACCCTCGACCTGTAACAGTATGGACATATTGCCATTTTGTTCTAACATATAATTTCATTCTAACCAATTATTTGAAATCATAAACCGCGTGCCAAGTCATTCATATGTATGTTTACATTATCTATACAAAAAAACGGTATACACCGTATTACCTTGGTTTTAGGTATAAAGCAAAATTTTTTCATATAATATAATTCAAAATATCTTTTTTCAAAAAAGCATTTGCACGCACTTTTGAATCGTCAATTACTACAATTAAAAAGTCAGTATAGTACATACAGAAGTATAGAAAATTTGTTGTGTTGAAATGCCTCATAACTTTAGCCATTCTGTAGTTTGATGAAAATACTAATTCCGCGCGAACGGAGTCGTGGGTACAGCTTGCTTACAATAATAAAACTGCTCGTTAACGTATGAATACTAATTATTTACATAACAAACGGACTCATTAAAGCAATTAAAAACGATAGTTTACATCCACATTCACGACTCGTAACCATGTCATTTTCATTATACGTGTATCTCAGGTTCCTCACCTTGCATGTTACCGACACAATTTGTAAACGTCCTCTGATATATTAAAGTAAGCTTAAGGGTAATCATTGTTTATTATAATGTGCATTGATATATACAAGAGTTAACGCATTATATCCTTGTTATTGGAAATTATTTTATATTTACGCGTTTATGCTACATTACAAAAAATATATTTTATACAGTTACTTCGTGTTTTCGTTTTTACATATTTTTCTTATAACTGTAACATTTGTTCCTATCTTTTCGATGTGTAAATATTAAAATATGTATGTAGAGTAGCGTCATTTCCTCAACTGTCAACCAAAATAGAATTCAGTGACGCCACCGTCAAAATACGTTTCATACAGTTGTCATTTGTCAGTCTATCACTTTAAATGATAATACTACTATGACGGGTATTCAGTGGAAAAGCTCTGATTTCTGACATCTCATAATCCTAAGGATAAAATGTCTGCGTAATATATTTGTTTCTATAACATAATCAACGTTGATGTCATGTGGGCAATCGCTACATATATATGTAATTAACAGTTGATAACTATCGTAGTTAGTACAATATAGCAATTTATTTAAGTGATTCGCCCTGTTACCCTTTTTTTTCATTTAGGTGATATAATAAATATCGTTCAAAAATACTGTAATAAATGGGACACAGATAATAATAAAATGAAGGTTTATTGTATTTTAGTGTAGTTCTCTCACTAAACTTAATTTCCTGTGGAAACCATTAATGTAAATGTCAGTGTATTGAATACCACCGCATGCGGTCGTATTGTTCTGATTAATAGCCGTGTCCGTTACAACTTTTTCCTAATAAGTGCGTTGTGAAGTCTTATTATTACTCGTCACCTGCAGATTGTTCGACTTATTTACTTTTTGAATTATCTTATTAATAAATATTTTTTTATTTTCCACGTTATCTTCGCGTCTAAAATGTATACGAAAGCACTAAAAGTTTATCAGAATTTAAAGTATATCTGGATTACAATACAAAGAGGTATCTCTAATGTTTGGTTCATAAAATAAATCGGATAAGTGCGCTCTTCGTTATAATGGGTCATAACTTTTTATAATACCAACATAATAATTGAGATTGTAGCTTCATATAGGCTTCATATTAAACTTAGACATGTCTAGTATAAATACAATATTCTAGTAAATATATATATAGTATATATATATAGTATATATATATAGTCATTATATAATTACTTAAACTATTCACTTAGGATTTATACTACTATGCGACTGTTATCAGTTTATTGCTATTGTAATGTGTTGTCCGGCCACACGTGGAGTGCTGTTAGCACTCAGCCCTGGTCCGGCTCACCCCTATATCAGGTTCTACCTTTTGACCGTTTACACAGGGGAGCCGTTCGGATGATTGGGAACCCGGTGCTCTGTCAATGGCTGGACTAGAGGTATGGCCTCTTTGTTCGTCTCCTAACGTCTTTTACAACGAGGAGTGTTCCGAAGAGCTCTTAAACTGATACTTGTTGCCAAATTTCATCAACGTCTGTGCGGTTTTCCAGGACCTTTATTCACATTGGCGGTGTTACCAATACGACATGGGTATGACAAAAAAGGCATATACTTTCACCTATTAGGCCAGCGATGTTAATGCAGTAGTTCATGGGCGACGGTGATGACTTACCATTAATTACCCACACGCTCGTTTTCAGTTCTCTTATATAATATATGTGGGATAAGATGAGAGTCAAACTTCTTTTAATTTAGCAGTTATTTTAATTCTTTTGTTAACTAATTCTACAGCGTCTTTCGTCTTATATCTTGCCTGATCGACTGACGGCCCGGTAGGCGGGTTGCCATACTAATAAAATATTAAACATAGTCTATGAAAAAATAAAATAAACAAATTGTGCAAACTTAAAATTAAATATTATACCACACGGTCATCCTGCTTCTTCATCTGTCCCAGATGAATCAGAATTATAGCCCCTCCACAGCTTCATAAGATCAGCTGAGCTAGTAGTATTAATCGGACCTTCAACATTACCAACTTTCTTTACTGCATATCTGTCGTTTCCTTTCTTCTGAATTACCTCATAAGGTCCTAAAAATTTTGGATATAACTTACTGCTTTGGGTAAATTGCGTCTTTTTAATAGCAACTAGATCACCTACATTATATTGATTAGCTTCCTTCCGTTTTCTATTATAATTTTTCCTATTTTCATTCTGTATTTTTTGGATAGATTCCTTTGCTTTTGTTCTTAGTTCTATTCTATTTTCATTATAATGTGCAATTTTTTCTTCCTCTATTAATTTCCCTTTTTTGTGTGATATCAATATACATTCTACGCAATTATCTAATACTTTCTTAATTTTTCTTTTCAGGTCTTCAATAAAATATTCCCGGTTAATTAATTCCTCAGTCTTACCCTTTTCAATCTTTTCTCGATCTAACTTACTTCTTTCTTTTTCTCTCGCTGATACGTCTTGTGTAACTCTTTCTTTCTCTCGTCTTAAAACATCTTCTCTAGCCTTTTCTTTTCTTAGTACATATTCCCTTGCTCTCTCTTTCTTTAATACCTCTTCTCGCACCTTATCGTTTCTATCTCGTTCACTATTGTACCTGTCTCTTTCTTTGTCATTTGTTTTAGGAGTTTCAGATCTGGTGGTTGTTGCGTTCTTGTCACTTAGTTTTGGAATACGACCAAATCCGACGGATTCGGGTTTTCTCTCTCTTTCCGATGTTTTCTCCTCTTTGGGAACTCTCCGTCCCATTTTCTCCGCGTCCATCCTCATTTGCTTCCGCTGTCGCCTCGCCATCTCCTCTTCATACTCTCGCTTCTGATTCTTCGTCATGGGTCTCTCTGGTTCCGGTTCTGGAATTGTCTTCTTTGAAACGACCTCTAGTGGCTCACTCTTCTTCTGCTCCGCCAGCTTTAGTAACTTTGTTTTTTCTATATCTAGATCGTCGTGTGGATTCTTCTCTTCTGTGAGCAACGTGAGGTGGGTAATTTTTTCTACGGTTATGCCATCTGATGTAAAGTTAATATTAATATCGTTCAAGATTGGATTTCCTAAAATTAAGTTGACAGGTATGGCTTCATCTTTAACAATATGAAAAATTGTGCTTATGAAGCAATCATCAATCTCTAATTTAGCAACAAAACTTCCTTCTGTATCTATTTCCTTTTCTCCAATACCAGTCAGACATATTTTAGTATTTTTCTCATATTGCAGTTTTTCTTTTTGAAATTGTGTCAATTCACTCATTTTTATCAGGTTCACATCACTTCCAGTGTCTATAAATGCCATCATATCAATTCCGTTCATCTTAATCTTTTTATAAGGAATGTTCATTTTTCTTTTCAGAGTGTGAATGTTTAAAGATTTCTTTAAGTGGGTTGGACAGTCTGTCCCCTTATGACCAAATTCGTTACATCGAAAACATTTCATACCTTTTGTACAAGTTTGTGCTATATGTTCAGTGTCACCACAATTATAACATCTTTTTCTTACAGGTTTACGCGCAGTACTCAAATGGGTTGAAGTTGTAAAATTATTATGACGAACACTATTCTTGCTATCAATTCGTTTTCTTAACTGGCTATATGATTCCAGCTTGGCACGAAATTCTTTTATGTCTCTGGCACCGTATAATATAGATTTATTTGTTTCAGAGTCGCGAATGCCATCAATCACATATTCTATAAGAGATTCATCTTCTAAAGAAACTCGTAAGGCTAACTCTTTCATATGAAGAAAATATTGTTGAAATGTTTCATCATTTTTCATTTTCCGTGAAGCTAACTGTTTATGGACCATAGCACTATTTACCTTGGGCATAAATTCTTCCATAAGGCTTCTTTTTAGAACATCCCAATCGGTTACACTTCCTAAAGATCTCAAAAATAGCTTGCCTGTTCCACCAAGCAATCTTTTCCCGTAAATAAGTTTCTCAATCTTTGACCATTCCATAATACTAGCGGTATCTTCAAACTCTTGAATCCACGTGGATATAGGATAAGTGTCGTCGCCTGTAAAGGTAATCATCGACTTCTCTAAGTCAGAAAAAGATATTTTCCGTCCCGATCTGGACATCTCTTCGTCTTCTTTATCTTCTTTATCCTTCTTCGGCGGCATATTTCGTCTTTAATATGCGTCGTTTAATTATTATTAGTTTATAAATACTTTTTCATCCGTTAGAATATTTATAACCGTCTTATTAAAATCTTCATATCAATAGTTAATCAGTATTAAAAATATCGAAGTCGTACTCCAATACAAAAATATTATTACGACACTCTTATTGTCCCGAAGCATTCGGTTTGACCTAATTTGTTCCGAAGCATTCGTTGTCGACTCGTGGCGTCACGTGCGTTCTTGATAATTTGTAATTTGTAGACAATCGTAATTCACTTTTAACAATATCTTCTTTCTTCAATTCAATTTGACTCGATGTGTTCATATCCCGGACGATTTTCACCTCCTGTTAACAAAGACGGCGTCATACGTCGTATTCTAGAACAATCTTTCGTTTTAATTTTTCTTCGTCGTTAGATTTCTTCGTAAACACGTTAAAATGTGATATTTTTCATATCCCGGACGATTTTCACCTCCTGTTAACAAAGACGGCGTCATACGTCGTATTCTAGAACAATCTTTCATTTTAATTTTTCTTCGTCGTTGGATTTCTTCGTAAACACGTTAAATGTGATATTTTTCATATCCCGGACGATTTTCACCTCCTGTTAACAAAGACGGCGTCATACGTCGTATTCTAGAACAATCTTTCGTTTTAATTTTTCTTCGTCGTTGGATTTCTTCGTAAACACGTTAAATGTGATATTTTTCATATCCCGGACGATTTTCACCTCCTGTTAACAAAGACGGCGTCATACGTCGTATTCTAGAACAATCTTTCGTTTTAATTTTTCTTCGTCGTTAGATTTCTTCGTAAACACGTTAAATGTGATATTTTTCATATCCCGGACGAGCCCCCAAAAGTTGTGGGATAAGATGAGAGTCAAACTTCTTTTAATTTAGCAGTTATTTTAATTCTTTTGTTAACTAATTCTACAGCGTCTTTCGTCTTATATCTTGCCTGATCGACTGACGGCCCGGTAGGCGGGTTGCCATACTAATAAAATATTAAACATAGTCTATGAAAAAATAAAATAAACAAATTGTGCAAACTTAAAATTAAATATTATACCACATATATATATACATATTTATGCCTTATTTTTGTAATAGACACGAGTTACCAAGTCGCTTAATAAAGTACTCACTGAGTGCGGTCACAATATTAAAATAGTTTGAATTATCGCCTTGACGGTCGCATTATTGTAAGACTTCTTAACCTTTATCTTTACGAAGTATAACAAAAGGATTTATGTAAAATAAATTTAGTTGTTTGTGTTTACGTAATACTGTCAAATGATCAAACAGAATTGCGTAATATACCTTTAGCGTTTTGTCCCGCACTTTTATGATACACCATAATATTAACACACTGTAAATAATAAATCATGAGTCAACGAAGCATTGAGAATGTGACGAGGGTCCGACCACACAGTGTTTTATTTTTCATGCGAGAACGAAATACAGCCGCAGTATTAAGTGATAATATTACAGACAATTAGAACATAGGCTTTAAAGAGTGGCTTTTCAATAACTGCTTCGTATCATGTTTGTATAAAGCGATTCCAATGATTAAAATTATAAATTTCACTTCTGTTTTCAAGTAATGTCCGTTCTTGTCTAACACTGTAGCCATATTATATTGCAAAGAATCTGTCTGTTTGTAGGTCGAAGAATCTATTGAATACTTGTCGAATACTTTTTGGATTAGCACTGAGAAAGTAACCCCCTTTTATTATATATTGTTTCTAATAAGCACTATAGTTTCCAGGCAAAAATGTGTTTATTAGCCAATAATAGCGAAGGCCTTACAAAGTTTTAATAAAAAAGTACTTTTATTTATATTTAATGCCACGACGATTTTTTTTGGTCAATTCCCAAATTTGTTATTATTATTAATTTAAATGATACCTATGAAATAGATTTTTCATTGATCCCAATATTATATAAAGGTGAAAGTTAAAAATTGTGATATTAACGTAATATTAAATAAGCCTACATCTACATTAATAGTGACTTTTACAAGCATTTTACAAGTTCTTAAATTAGTATTTCTTTATTGTTGTTTTAAGGAACATCATCAAAATATTAAGTACATTCTTATATGTATGTAATAATATGTCAAGTCAAGTGACTTAACAAAGTGAATCGAGTAAGACTTTTATTGTACGAGTATATACCCTGTGGCTTTAGTTAGCTCGAATTTAGAGCACAAAAGCTAGCAGCGTAGCAAAGCTTTAGCTCTAATTTAACGTTTCTTAAAGTTAAGTTAAACTTAACGGATCCCCTGTTTAAGGCAACACTATTTCCATATACGTTAAGCTGTGATTACAATACAGTACTATTAAATACATTTCTCTTAATTTTTATATAAATGTTATGTGAATTATGTTGCGGCTTTAGTATCATTTAATTTTTTTTCAAGTGTCTGGTTTATATAAATATATGTTATATATTATAGAACTTAGGTTTATTAACTTATTTACACTTATCATTAGATGTTAATTTATTATTAGTGAAGTTTAAATAATGAGTATTTATTAAAACGTTAAAGAAATATATTTTCTTTGCATCAGTTTTTTATTTTATCGGTTTTGACGTGATAAACTTATTGTCGACAAGCTTACCCAAAAACAACTGAAGTTTATGAACACCGAATCATAAATTAATGTTCACGGAAAGTTATGGACGGAAATGTTGATTTGAGTTATAAATAAAAGTGTTTTTTTTAAATCTTGTACCCAGACCTGATATTATTTCCTATTTTACACTGAGACTAATTTTGCATTATTATTATTTACTAGTGTGTAATCTTATGTAGACAATATACTGGCGGCGGGCTATTATTAAGTGAGACAATACAGTATTAGTTTATTTTGATTCAACCACAGTTATGATTGAGTATTATCCTTTAGTTTTATATTTTTTTTTTTTGTTTTCAACTTTTCAAAAGTCGTTTATTTTTTAGGGATCTGAAAATTGACGGAGGCCTCCTTTACCAGCACATAACTATGTTCTACTTTTGTTCAGCGTGCTGGATGTGTAGAGTACAAAACTGGCTGACGGCAGCTCCGCTGTAAAAAGGGGGAAGATTGGTTGATTGATTCGCATCGCGTTTTCTTCAAAGACTTCCTGCTAATGAATCTAACATATGTTGCTCGTAGCGCAGCGGACATGGAAGGGGAGCTCCGCATCCATGTTGGCGAGACCGATCCTAGGCGAGATGTTTATTTCCTGCACCGCCTCCCACTCCATTGCGAACGCTTGATGTAACTGTCCTAAAAATTATATATTTTATTTAGTCTACAACAAGTTTTGTATTCATGTTTTGTTCGTCGATCGAATCATCTTTTGTTACCTATTTTGGAAGTAAGTCTATTTTATAATAAGAAGCACACACTATAATAGGAAAAAAGAAATAGAGAGACACTTGTGAGTGAGCTCTATTTACAAAATAAAATACTTACACCACTTACTCAGTTACGACTCACGAAGCCACCTTACGAAACAATTTTTTATTCGAGGGAGCTACAAAAGTCAAAATAATTAATTAATGAAATAGCAATGACTACAACAATATTAAAAAGCTAACGGCATTTCAGTCCGTTGTTAAATTTAGATATAAAATGGAAGAATTCTGTGAAGAAAACCGTAATACGTTATTTAAGATTTAATGAAAAGATATTTTTTAAATACTATTTGTGAGAAAACTAAAGCAAAGTCATCATTCGAAAGATAACTCAATAACAGGGGTGGAGTGATGCTGACACATTTTGCAAATTTAATTTAGAGTGCTTCACTTCAATTTTCACCTTTTAATGTATAGTTTAGTTTTAGAACATTAAACTAGAACATTTACAATTACATAACGATTAATGGTCTCATATTATTAAAAATATATGTTTTGATGTATGGTATACATACATATAATATCAATTTTTAACTCGAACTCCGGCACACTAAAATGATCTTTAATATATTATAATTAAAAATAATAAACGTGTATGTTACCTGATAGTCGGAGTACCAACAAATTTCTAGAATACAAAGAAAAAACCCGTTAACTCCAGACAAAAATATAAAGATATATCTTATGATTATGGTTGCAGTGTGATATAAAATGAATATTTTATTTCATGTTGCCATTCATAATCTAAAACAGTGTACAACTTAATTTAACTTAGTTGTAAAAGATATTTATGAAGACTGTTTTGATTATTCTGTATTTAAAAGTTAATAATGAAGAATGTCATTTAAAGGAATTTATCATCATATGAAAGATGAAATTTTTTATCTTCATTGGGTGCGAATGACGTTATTTTTTAAGATAAAATGAAACCTCCGTGGATCCTCCATTTCAGTATTTATTATAATTATTACAAAATAATGTGAGCGGTTATTTAGAGTTTGAAGTTCTTCAAGTGATTTTTGTACTTTCTACTATTTATCCTCATTTTGTTAAACGGTATTTTTTTATCTTATAGATAAAAGGATTGTTTGATGTTCAAAAATGTTTTATGCAAGTTTCCCTTATTATGCTTATTAAATCAATAAATTAAATCGAAATCTAAGGGCAGTTTAATTTAGTAACACAATTTTTGTTTATTTATCCTGTGGTTTAATGCTTTTTTTCAATCAAAAAGGACTCTAATTGTATGAATTTAAATATTTATTATATGAAAATGATGAACGGTATTTTGATACAATATAAAACTCTTACAACGTATATAATTGGATCTGTCCAAAAAATAAACGGACTTCCCGGTCTGTGCAATTCTTTGACCTGAAAAGGACGTTCATTTTCACGTGATGAAGATATGGCCGACGTATTGGCGTTACAAGAAGATATTAAGTGTTTAATCTTTATGTTAACATTTTTTGGATGTATTATTATAAAAGATAATTAAAGCTACGTAAAAAAATGATAGGATTATAACAAAATAGTACAAAATACTTAAATAGAGGCGACTTTAAACCTCATTCACTTTGAAGATATTTTTCCAGCATTTATGTACATAAAATATGTAATTAAAATAAAAGATTTAATAAAAGTTCCTTTGTCTGGACCGTCCATATATTTTTATAGAAACATTAAATCAATTTTATGTTTATAATTATAAATATATAGTAAAATGGGATTAACAATGGGAAAAAAACAAAAGAGAAACATGTGAAAGTAAGAGGAACAGTTATTTATTGAATGTTGTAAATTACATAAAGAAAGAAGACTCAATATTTACATGTGAGTGTGTGAATATTGAGTTGCCTTTCTTCACATCAAAGATAGAAAATTGAAGGAATCATTATTCTATATTTCATGCTGTATTAACTCTTTTGTCAAGCTTTATGATTTCGCCCATGCAAGAAAACTTTTTATTCTTGCGGCTTGTTCAAAACACGGTCTTAGTACATAGTACATTTGTATCCTACTCCTTTTTACAACTCCCCTTATTCGTAATAAAATCACATCTTCATTGGTATTAATATATGACAAAATGTATATATATTTTAGAAGTTACTGTTATAGTTTGTTTGATGCTTTCCACAATTATAAGTATGATTAACCGTTAAGCATGTAGTAGTTTTAAAGATTACACTACATCTTAACAGTAGGGTATTGGGGGGAGAGCGGGGCTGGTTGATCAATTTTCAGTTTAAAAGTTAATATTTTTATTGCTTTAATGATTATTTTTGTGAAAAGCAATTCCATTGATAGAGACACTATTCAGCTCTAGAAAGAAATTACAATAAGCTCGATACCTATTAAAACATAGGATATAGGCTCGATTTTATAGAACGGAAAAAACGAGTCAACCTACCCCGTGCCTGGGGCAGGTTGACATGTCACTAGGGGTAAATTGACCTAAGAAGTAATGAGTACAAGACTACGAAGGAACAAGATTTAAATACCAAAGTAAATGCAATCATCATTTTTAAGAACATCTTCAACAACATTAAACACCGTTAAGAACCTATCGGTCCACCTCCAGTCTAAAATAGTCTTTGATAGTCCTTTAGTCTAAAATAGTCAAAATAGTATTTATAGCGAACACGTGGGAAAACGAAGAACGGAAGGACCATATTGCCGAGGCCGAGATAGCAACTGCGACTCTCACCAGCGAAACCTCGGTCAGCAGACGTCATTTTTCCCAATTTTTTGGTGCCAAGATGAGCTATTACTCTATCAGGAATGTGAACCGTTGTCATTCCTGTTTCATCTACATTCTAAATATATCCAGGGCTTACATTTTAACGTAGGTAAACAGTTCTTAGGTAATCAAAGAACAACTGCACGTTGTTTTTGTTGAAAGAAGTGGCTCGAAATAGTAGCTTGAAGAGATCGAATAGAGAGAATAGGATGACGTTTAAGCAAACTCCCTACCCAATCTTCATCAGCAATCTGTTTTTTATCCCATGATTCAGGAATAGATTTTTTTTTTTTTGCACATTCATATGCAAATTTTCGGGACTCGTAAGGCGTTAATCCATAATAAACATCATCAGCTCCCTTATGGGCAATTTTCTGATGCATGCTCTTCCTCGTCACTGAATATTTGTTTGTTTTTTATGTAGCCAACGCTTTCCAAGGTCAATTGAGATCTAGACAGTCCGGGATTGCATTCTTTTTTTTCATATTTACTACATGGCGATATTTGATATGGTATAGCAAATTCTTTTGCTGGAATTGATACTTCGGCGAAAATAACTTGTCGACATACTCTCTCCAGTACGTCTTCACGTCGATTTGAGTTTCGTTTATAGATTCGCATCGTTCTAAATTGGAAATGTTAGGTTAAGAACAATAATTTTTATACCAATTTATATCTAGTATTTCCAAAATTGTATGGGGCAGGTTGACTAGATAGTCAACCAACCCCTTTATAAATGAGTCAACCAGCCCCAAACGACCTAGTAATTTTTAACTACGTGCCAAAACCTTAAAATAGTGTCGTAATTAAAAATAATAAGGAAGCATACAAAGTTCGGAAATCAAACATTCGTATTAAACAGTTTGACAAGCAATCAAAACAAAATGAAAAGAGTTATTACAAATAGAATTAAGGCAAAAATAGTTACTTAAGTGTCTTGTTTTTGAACAATAGGCTCTAGCTGACAAAGGGTTTGGGTCTGCTCCGCAGTTTTTCTGATGATTGTGCGCGGGGGAATAATGGATACGCTCACCTAGTCGATCTTTGCAAAAAGTTTGCCTAACTCGCGTTTTTGACAATTAGTCTACCTGCCCCTATAGTCAACCAGCCCCGGTCTCCCCTACTTTATATTATGTTATTTTTATTTTAAGAAGAGTATGTAATTTTTTTACGAGACTTGAATAATATTATATACGAGTATGGTTATAGTTGGTGGAAACTAAAACAATTATTAATACAAACATTTCCTGACTTCGGCAAAGTTCAGAAACTGACGATACTTCTAAAACTTGCTGATGTAACATATATTGTATTTACGTACAGATATTTTATATTTACGTAGAGATACAATGTAAATAAAACTACTTGAATATAGGAACAAGACCCCCGTATACAGGTATATGAGAATGGGGTTGAATTCCACGATAATATAAAAAAATAATATATAGTACGATTGGTGAAAGTAAAGTAGAAAAATTAACAAAGTAAGAAATATACTTTGATGTTTCTTTGCCATGTGAGAAGGATGTTAACAATAAAGGTATTCAGTATGCTGAGTGCTTGATCGATACACCTCTGTGTTATAATAACAATTCCATAGATCTCCAATATAACAACTAGTTTGTTTTTTTTATCACTGTACTTGAAACTTTGACATTCCATCCTTTTAACGATGTTTTAATTTTAATAAACCTGTTATGATTGGTCTACATTAAAATTTGTTCCTGTATTTTTCGTCAGTATCGCATTATATATTTATTTAAATAAATATAATATTTCTTATCTAATATTTATTATGATTGTTATTTACATCTATATATTGCTAGTCATATTAATGAAATATGTTTTTGTAAATTCCTTCCTATATACTTAAGTGTTTCTAATTACGTAAGGATTTCACTACCGCCTCAGTTCACTTTTAACAATAATTTTCTATCATATATGAATAAATATCTTATTTTTAGATTTGATTATTAAATCTAAAACTCTAACATATTAAAAAATATATTTAATTACGTATTTATTTAGGGAACACAATTAAAATTAAATTTAAAATTACATTAGTCCCACAAGATGTCCAATCTGTTAAGATTATAAATAAAAACATCGGTGACGTTTATGTTCCTTGAGTACAAAGGGTAGCAGATATTCTATATGTACAGTCACGTGCAATGAAATGTATACACGGGCAGATTTTCAAATAAATATTAACGCCGAAAATTTCAAAAAAAATTCAAAAATGTATACATTATTGTGACAAAGTCTGGTTATATAGTATGAATTGTTAAGTGGCTACTTTTTTTTTTAATTTTCAGAGTAAATATTTATTTGAAAATCTGCCCGTGTATACATTTCATTGCACGTGACTGTACCCGCTTACCACCAACTGACCGCTGTCCTATGTTGTAATAACAGAAGGCACTCTCTGACACGCTATTCCAACTCAGGAACTCTTGGTTATAGCTATGCTACACTCAATGAACCAAAAAACAACATACAACAACAATATACAACTATTAATTTCATACTATGAAGAATATAAAAGTATATTTATTATAAAATGACTATAACTTTAGAAGTATGTATAATAAATAAAATCCGTACTTTGTTATCGTGATGGCGTCATGTGCGCCTATCAAAGTAATGCTACGTAGTAAAGTAAAACATAACGTTCACATCACAAGAGTACAGTAATTAAGATAAACATTCGCTTTGTTACGTACTGCGTACATTAACAAGAGAAAACGTGACAAAAAATTTATTGTTTTCCTTTATTACTTTGAATAAAATATCACCACACTGTTATATAAACGTACTTCGAGGGTAATTGAAAGTTTGTTTATTACTGTACGCTGCTCCTCTAATAGAGGATAGTGAAGATGTTGTTTATTTTGATAATCGTTATTTAAGACATTGAATTAATCATTCATCATCATCAGTGTTATTATTACATCATCAGTGTTATTATTACACATCTATGCAATTAAAATTTAATATAAATATAAAATTGTATTTCTGATGTATTGTCCTTTAATAATACTAGGAGAGTATAGTTTTTATACATTATAGTTGTGCCAATTTCATACTACTCCATTGGTGTATTAATTAGAACTCTTAATACAATGCACTATTAAGAATGATTCCTTATAATAACATTTTGATTAAGTATTGTTATAATATAATTAATTTGAATAATTCTTTATAGGATAACTTTTCAGGATAACTTAACTTAATATCATTATAAGATAAATTACTTTTTGTTGTTTTCATGATTCACATCTTTAACTATTTTTGTGTTAATTGTGTTTTATGTGTGTATATTTACTCACACATACACACTGTACACACATAGATAGACGTCTACTGTGTGTAGACGTTGTTTATAATATATTTCGTGAAATGTCTTCAGTGCTGATTGACGTCTAAATATATAAAAATTAATAAAAAATCTCCTATTTTTTACGAGACAATATTAACAAATAGAAATTCATTTGTAATAATTCTTGTAGAACATGTATAAAATAGACGAAGTTTCTAGCAACAGATATTATTATAATAAAGTTTGCTACATTTATCTTTTTGGTCAGTCGGTCAGATAAAATTTTTCCCTCATATGTAATATTTATTTCACAAGAACAGTTGCACGAAAAGTTGAATAAACTCTGGGTAAATACGAATAATTTATGACTTTCGCTCAACACACGAATGTTGTATTTCTGTTTTTATACTTTTTTGTAGCGTCTAACGTTTTTTGTTTCGACATTCAAAAACAGTTTTTATAGAATTCGAGAAAAAGTTACCAACAACTTTTTCAATAAGTTTATACAATTGTTAATTTTTAGTTAGAAATAAAAACCTTTTAATAATGTGAGTGATCAACTTTATGCAAATAGTTTTCAAAGTATTAAACATTCCGTTTCTATAGATTATTTTTTAATAAATCCACTAGTTTCCTTCATTAAATGATAATAATATAAAGTAGGATAGATATATTGCTTAAAAACAATGGAGAGACCAACGAGAACGACACATATCATATAAAAAATAAAAGTGAAAGATATACTTTACTTAAATATTAATCTTACCCTATTTTAAAAATAATCTTACATTATTACAAAATAAGACATAAATTAGGCTTTCATAAATATAATGAAATTAGTCATAACTTATTCTTACACAATTTAGAAACCTTTTTTTTTTTTTTTTTTTTTTCGTTGGTAAAATCCGTTACGGATACCCGCCGACCAGGAAGGTGATGGCCGGAGGGGTATGTGGGACTACCCGACAGCATCCAGGACACTGCCATTTTTATGGTTACCCACTAAAAAAGCAACGGTTGCCCTCAACGCCTTAATGGGACGCCACGGGATCGCTTGCGCACTCACCGTGATGCCCCGGCGGGCACAATTAAGAAACCTAGCAGGTTTCTTAATTATTATTAACAAAATTTCAGTAGACATTCAGGAAAAACTTAGAACGCTTTATTTTTCTGTCTTTGTCAATGTCATGGGCTTAAAGACCAGGAAACTAAGTCATCACCATCATCAGTCATGTACATATGAATATTCCGTCAGTTTCACGAAAACTCATTTTATAGATGCTATATACGATTTGAACCCGTTTACACTTAATTAATGTATTTTAATTACATATTTGTAATGATTTAAATAGTTTTTTTTATCTGTTCGATAACAACTAAACGTTATGGAGATTAAACATAAAGTATAAAATGCAAGTAATAATTTCATTAATAAATAAATTCAAAGACTGACGTTGTTCATCCATAACGAGTTGATTGCGATACGAACAAAACGCAATGTAATTACGACTACGAATTACATTTTTATTGTACAAGCTGTTGCCTGTGACTTCGTCTAATATAATAGAATTTGTTAAAATACATATCTTTACTAATTTATTACATTTATGATTTAAGATTATATATATTTCAATAAAATCTTCACATTTTATACACAGTAAAAGAAATAACAGTAGTAAACTTTGCAATTACACTTATGTGTGATCATTTTAATTGTACTTCAAAGTAAATGAAAAAGATGAGAAATCGTTTCCGTCACATTTAAAGAGTTAGCGGCCGTGTTTGAGGCCTGGCATATTGTATATTGAGTAAGTAATAATGGACAGACGTTTCCAACCACGGAGAGTTGACAACGTCATATTGAAGGTCGTTATCTTATCTTAAGATTATATGATGACATCTTACAGCCTCACGACAGGAGATAAAAAACATCCTATAAAGCTAGGTCTATAAAAAAATAATAAAAACATTGCTTTTGTTTCTTAACATCAAACTTATAATTTAGTTTCTTTATAATTTAACTTATAAATTATTAAAAAGTGTAACAAAGATATGTATATGATAATTTTTTTTTATACTTATCATTATCATTATAATGATTATCAACTTGTAGATAAACAAATGACACAAATCTTTTATGCACGTCTAATGGGAGTGGCAGGAGGGCCTATTTTGAAACCTTACTAACCGAAATAAACCCTTCTGTAAAAACATCTCCAACTTAAAATAAGCTTTCTACGAGGGTTTCAAACGAAAAAACAAGACCAGAGTGGGTTTGGTTTTTTTAAATGGTGATCAATGTTTCACAGACGTCAATATAGTTAGTTAGCAATGCACGAACAACTAGAACCATCGCAATCCATTTGGTAAGTTGGCCTAATGATTAGTTAAAAATAACAAAAAAAAAATCCGTGGTTAGCAAAACGACTCGTTACATCATTGACATCATTTGTTGACGAGCATAACTCAAGAATTTGAGAGAAGGAGGCAACCCAGCCCCCACCGCTACCAAAAGTAGTGACTTATAAGGGAGTGGTGTGATGCAGCCAGTAGATCTAATAAGAGTAAAAAACAGCGCCAGAAAAATACGTTGCGTGTGTTACTAGTTAATCTGTAAGGAAGGAAAAGATCTGATCTATACACGCTCTTCCAGGTCTAAAACCTCCTTGTGCCTCCCACAATAGCCTTTCAGATCTCTCTTGCATTCTTCTCGCTAATATTTTAGTATAAACTTTACCACCCAAGCTAATCAAACTGATAGCCCTATAGCTTGCACAGTCTATCTGTGAACCTTTGCCTTTATACAAAGGTACGATGACTGCACTTCGCCAATCGCCTGGGACCTTCCATGATTTCCAGCATAAATTGCACAAAAACCAGAACAAGTCCCAGACGCGTAGCCCACTTATGGTACCATATTATGTATAGTATGCTAAAGTTTGTTTTTGAGTGACTACACAAAGTATATATATATAATATATATATATATATATATATATATATATATATATATATATATATATATATATATATATATATATGATCTATAGATCGTATTTATACTTATATTTTATTTATTTATAAATATATTTTGATAGCATGTTATAAATTAATATTACAGACTAAACGTCGTCATACAATGATGTTACAACAAGTATTGTACTGCTTTGTATCAAAAATTAACTAACGAACGCAAAGAAATGTGAAATGTACAATTAGTTGTAACATATGTTTGTACAATATAATGTTGCAAATAATTGTGTTCTGAAAATAATAAAATGTATGTGAATATATACCAATATCTTAGTTCTTGAGAATTAATTTTGTTCCTACTCGGTATATCTTTATTGAGCGGAGCGTTCTATATGAAAATACGTAAAAGCAAATATCACAAGATACCGGATTTCCGAAATTACTTAATTAACAATATAAAAGACTTGTTGTCTTGTCTTATTGTAATAAGATCTTAGTGAATATTGTACATACGAGTATATATGTAGTATTATATATTACAAACTTAGTCATTTTAGTACTGAAAATATCTTTTGTTAAATAAGACTTCTTTTTTTGATGCTTTAAAATGCTGTAAGAGGAAGGTTTCGAATGAAAATCGTGGATTTTTTTTTTTTATATTTACACTTGCTCGTATTTTAAATCTTAAATGCGTACGAAAGTTATAAATGGTCGTTATCTCTGTCATGCCCCTTGAGATATAATTAGGGGCAAAATTGGAAGTAAAACATGTGTTGTAATATTGAATAATCAATGATTTGAGAACAGATTGCTATTTAAAAACTGTTTGTCAACATGGTTTATGAAAGCGCAAACAAAATGTACATGATATTATAAAGTAACGGAATACAATTTACAGTTTATCTTCGTATTCGTTTAATTATATCATTATTTATTTTGCAATATGTAACGTTAATGGTTCAATGTACTTAGAACTAAATTAAATTATGAAACATGAGTTTAATATTTGTCTTGATTTGTCAATAACACGAGACATACTGGTTACAAATTATTCAAGATTAAAACACATGAAATAAAATGAAAGAATAAATTATAAATGTTTATTACATTAAAACATTTGTGTAATTAGGATAAAGATAATATTACGAATATATATTACACTGAGGATAAAAGGTTAATGATTCAAATTGCTTAATAACAAGCCGTACGACTTGACTCCAACTCACCCCGGAAACCTTTTCAGCTTTCAATATAATTCATTTTAAGACGCTGGAGATCTTGATAAAAGATGGTGATAAAATAATGTTACTTTGATGATAGAACTAATCCCTTTTACTTCAAACTTGATTTATAATACTGTCTTTTATAAGACGCCCAAAGAAACACAATGTCATTTAAAGTTTAATTAGTTAAATAACTACAAAAAAACAATGAGGTAGATCGTTACGTTACTCTACAACCAAGGCTACACTCTCTGTACTTCTAGCGTGAGATCCATTTTAATACGTTAATACAAAATAAATATGATGTAACATCAGTTTAATTTAAAACTTTTATTATACAATATATATCTGTTTTAAGATTTATTAAATAAAATTTTCAGCATTGTGATCGTAATATCTCTGTTAATCATCTATCATTTGACTTAATCAGTTTTACTACATTTCATTTAAGATACTTTTGCAGTGATATCTTAACCATAAGATCTTGTAAAAATAGTTTAATTTGACAAAATAATATTATATAATTATTACAACTGAAGAGTAATTGTTTTTAAATATAGTTTTTCAATTTAAAAAGCTTTTAAATAAATATTAAATTGAAACATCATACCGTAAAAAGTAATAAAAATCATTTGATCTGAGGTAAACGTCATCTCTCGTTATCTCAGAAAGGATATGGCATGAAGATAAATAAATAAATAAATATGATCTGAGGTTTTTAAATAATTTAAAGTGTCGCGTAAGTGTTCGAAGTACATCCACAAGTAATCCTTTGTATAACATTTTATTTGTCCTTAGAATATGATTATGTGTATCATATTCTTACAATTGTATTATTAACAAATATTAATATTTTTAAACTAATTACGTCGGTTACAACCGGAGGATACAAAAGAATACAAATTTATTGACTTAAAATTTAATAATTATAATTAAATTAGAAACAACGTGATACTTGCTCAAAGTTGGAGACAAGAATAAATGTAATAAAATGAAATTATAATTAAAAGAATACAGATAAATAAATGTAACAAACAAAGGTTTGATATATTACATTCTGGGATTTTAACATGATACAATGCACCTGCGTCTAATCAGCGTTTCCACGTTTCGTGCACATATAATAAATGCAAATTTAACAATTTTATAACAAATAAGAATATAAGAAAAATTTAATGAATATCACAAGTATATAGGAATATAACAAACTATTGTCTTATAAGCATACAAAAGGCAACGTGGAATCGTAAATCTATCCCGAGCTACTTCATCTACGATAACATTCTATACAATAATTATGTTTCAATATTTTCGAAACAAACCGTGAAAAATATTTTAAAACTACCGATGTATACCAATACATGGATAGTTTTTGAAATATTTTTACCAAAGTAGGTATATTGAGAAACCGTCTTACTGCTGCGACTTCCATTTCACTCGATACTCTTTATTGGTTTTCGATTTCAAGCGATTGGTGAATAAAGCAATTTGGTGAATAAATAAGTAGTCTATAATTTGTATACAACAGACAGTTTATTATTTTCTTTTGTGATGTAAACATGGTATGAATATCCTTAAATACTTGAATTGTAAAGCGTTACGAAACTTTAGTCGTTTTATTGAAAAGCCACATTACAAATGAATGTTTTGTATTATATCAACATACAGGCCATTATGCCTTTAACATTGTGACTCAACATTAATCGCTTAGTCATCGTACAAAGTTCACTTAAAGGAACAGATAACAAGAGGATTATCAAATTGATATAAGTGGATATGTTGATATATTTTAACACATTGTGTTTAAATTTTTATACTCTGTAATGTGTACTGAAATAAGTGGTATTTAAAGCATTCGTAGTTTTTTAAGTCATCTTTAATAAGATCATAGTCTCTCTAAAGATTATGCTGTACATGTTTAATTTTGAACCAAAATAAATACCAAATTAAAAGCTATTATTAGCTTGATGATTGATTGATTGAATGATTGAGTACTTGATTCAGATATCGTTCTATCGATCGCATCGTACTAACCCAAGTTAATAAATGTAGTCATTTTGAAATGAATAATATATTTTATAGTTTTAAGAAAGTTTCCTTTTTTTTAACATTATAGTTTATGGTTACATAACATTTTTAATCAAACAATGATACTGCATATGACTTCGCATGGATCGAGATCTGTTGATGTTGTCTCAAATATTTTAAAATGGCTACTAAAATAGAAAACAAATTGTATTGTTTGTCTTTTACTTGTTATTCATGAACACTAATCCGAAATTCCAAAACGTTTCTAAATTCAATTGAATGCATATATCAAAATGCATTGACTTCATTCCCAGTGGGTTAATTACTAGCTATTAAGAAATGGTAATTGTTACGTCATTTATATTCATCGCAGCCTTAGTAGAGTTGCACTTATAATATACACAGTCTTGGCATAAATATTGTTACAAAGCAAAACATTTTTTTTTGTTCGTAATACTTGTAGTATAATAACACACATATAATGATTAACGGAGGGTAACATACGAGTAACTTAGGACGAAGCCTTTCTTTAACATCGCAAACCCCACCGTGTAAAATATTATTAATGTTACGATGGCCTAGGGATAGTCGCTATTATATACATATATTTTTTTTTACATAGAAAAAAGGTGTGTAAGAGTTATAGAATACGAGATCCTTTTCAAAGGTTTTTAATATTGTCTTATCCTGTTACTCCACTCCTATTTAACAATTAATCAATCTAATATTATATAAAAAGAAATACACAAAACTGAAATTACAATGAAAAATCATTTTATGTCGTATTTTGTATTTTTCTTCATTCATGTCTTTATGAAATCGTTTTATATTAAATACCTCTATATTTTTTCACGATTTCGATAACAGTCATAAAATATAAATGATATTGATTACTTATATAGTAAAATCTACTATATATTTTAATGTTGTTCACATCAATGCTCAAAACATTCCTTCGCATTTCCCAGATTTTGTAAACTCCTTTGATAATAAAAATATCCATGCTATTCTTATTTCCAAAACGTTTTTTAAACCATGTTTACCTTCTACTTCTTTCTGTTTACCTGGATTTCATCTTATCCGTAATGATAGAATTGGTAAAGGTGGGGGCGGTGTCGCAATCTATCTCCGCAGTCACATCGCATACAGGGTGCTAAATAAATCCCCAACACCTTATAATCAATCATCAGAACATCTTTTTATTGAAGTACTTTTTGGTAAACTGAAACTTCTTCTCGGTGTTTTCTACAGTCCCTCTCTTCACATAAGCTATTTCGATGCATTTGAAGATCTTCTTGAAAAATATTGTCCTTTTTCCGATCACACTATCATAATGGGTGACTTTAATACATGTTTGTTAAAAAATGATTCCCGTACAAAACGCTTAAAACACATTGTCAACAGTTGTAATCTTGATATTCTAGAAACACCTGCCACACATTTTTTCCCAGATTGCATTCCGACTTTATTGGACCTAATGATAGTATCTTCTCCTGAACTTGTTAGTAAATATGGTCAATTTTCAGCCGACGCCTTCTCTTATCATGACTTAATTTTTCTTTCGTATAAAATTCGTCCACCAAAAATAAAGCCATCAATTGTTCTGTGTCGATCTTTTACAAATTTTGATAAATCTAGTTTTATAAAGGATCTTAACAAAATCGACTGGAACTCTATTTTCAACGCAACTTCTGTCGATGAAAAGATAACCATTTTTAATTCAAGTGTATTTGACTTGTTTGATATATACGCCCCACTACGTCCGATTAAGTTGAAACGTTTACCCGCGCCGTGGCTTACAGATGAAATAAGAAAACTTATGGCACAACGTGACGCTGCTAAGAGAAAATACAAGTTAAAGCCAACCGAAAATAACTGCACAAAATACAAAAATCTCCGTAATCGTTGTTCAAAAGTTTGTAGGGATGCGCGCCGTAAGCACATATTTATATCTTTAGAAAACAAGAAAACTGCTGATGTGTGGAAGTTTTTAATGACTCTTGGAATTGGACGTCAACGATGCATGGATAATTCAAACTTTGACCTTGATAGTTTTAACAGTTTTTTAACGAATGCACCTAGTCTCCGTCCATTTGTGAAACGTTCCACCTTGGAGCTTGTACGCCGTTTGAAAATACCAGAGAGAGCCTTTTATTTTACTAGTGACACACCTGACGACGTTAAACAACACATATGCGCCATCAAATCTGATGCTATTGGTTTTGATGGAATAAATCGAAAAATGGTTTTATTAATGCTAGATGCGGTTATTGATATCATTTGCCACATATTTAATTTCTCTCTGAGTTCGTGTCAATTTCCCAGCAACTGGCGAAAAGCTTTAGTTGTACCTATCCAGAAAATCCCTAACCCATCTAGCTTTGAACATTATCGTCCTATATCCATTCTTCCTTTTCTTTCCAAAGTTCTTGAGCGAATTGTCCATTACCAACTAAACGTGTTCATTCATACTAATAACATCCTAAGCCCTTTCCAATCTGGTTTTCGGCCTGGCCACAGCACCACATCGGCCTTAGTAAAAGTATGTGATGATATTCGGGTTGCGATGGATAATAGAAATGTTACAATTATTGCTCTTCTTGACTTTAGCAGTGCTTTTAATAACGTTGATCATGACTTGATGCTCGCCATATTAAAATCAATTAATGTAAGTCCGAGTGCAGTGGAATGGTTTCGTACATATTTATGTGATCGCCAACAATGCTTAAAATTAAATAACAAATTTTCTCAATTTTCATCATTAACTGCCGGTGTCCCCCAGGGCGGTGTGCTTTCTCCCCTTCTTTTCTCTATTTTTGTTAACACTGTCACTAGCTATCTGTCCTCCTCTTACCATCTTTATGCAGATGATTTACAAGTTTATGTTTCAGGTCCTATAGCTACTATTGATGATGTTGTAGCTGAGTTAAACGGAGAACTTAGTAAAGTTTTAGTATGGAGTGAAGCTTTTGGCCTGACTGTAAATGCTAGCAAATCCCAGGTTGCTGTTGTAGGTCATCGAAACCAAATTGGTAAAGTTGACCTTAATAACTTATGCCCAGTAATGTGGGCTAATGCCATTCTACCTTATTCTTCTACAATAAAAAATCTTGGACTTCAAATTGATAGTTCTCTTTCTTGGACACCGCAGGTTGAATATATTAGCCGCAAAATATTTGCCACTATATCTTGTCTCAGGCGGTGGAAATATTTATTACCTGTCAAAACAAAGATCTCCCTAGCTAACACTCTTCTTTTACCTATCTTGGACTATGCAGGCACCTGTTACCTAGATATTTCTGAGGAGTTGCTGAATAAATTAGAACGTTTGCAAAATATTTGCATCCGTTTTATTTTCGGGCTGCGTAAATTTGATCATGTGTCGAAATACCGCGCGCAGTTAGGTTGGTTACCTATTAGACAACGCCGAAATATGCTTGCCCTTACTCTTCTTTACACTATCCTTTTCCATAGTCATACTCCTCATTATCTCAAAGAGCGCTTCATTTTTCTTAACTCACAGTCACTGTTCAACTCACGCTCTATTAACAAACTTAAATTAAAACTTCCTAACTTCAACACTCGTCTGTACAGCAACTCTTTCACCGTTAAATCTATATTGCTCTGGAATGATCTACCATTAGAAATTCAGAAATCAAAGTCATTATTAATTTTCAAAAATCGTTTGAAACAATATTATTTAGCTAATTAGATAAATAAAATGATAAATATATATGTATATTGTTATATATTGTATATTATTATTTATTATATTATATATGTATATATTTAGATGTTTGTTTAATTGTTTATGTATTGTATAGATTATAATATGTTTATATATACCGATAGTTACTCCTATATGATTGTGAAGTAGACTAATTTGCACTACCCTGTGACTTTTCTAATTGTCATTGTTCATCAAAGGTTGTCTGTAAGAGATTGCTTTAAGCGATAAGACCGCCTTTGCACGTTATTTTACTACATTTTTATAAGCATTGTAATATTTTTTTTCTTTTATAACATTGTTATGTGCAATAAAGTTTTAAATAAAAAATAAATAAAATAAATAAATAAAATCTATCGTCATATTGCATTAATGAAGAATTAAATAAATAGAGTCCCAAAGGGAGAAGCCGTGATATCTATTGATGCGAGTGTTTAAATATTTTATTAATGGGTTAGAAATACATAAATAAGTTTGTTGTCGAAATTCTACTTGCGAAATATAATTGTGTTTAGCTTTTATTACTTATTTGTATAAGTAATAAAAGTATAAGTAGTAAGATACGCATACAATTTAAACAAAGTTTTTAGGTCCGACCGCTAGCCTGAAGACAATCCAAAGTTTTTCAATCCAAAGGTTTCCAAAGAGGATTGTGGTGAATGTTGTTAGAATTACCGTAACCTTTCGGATAACCACTGCTATTGACATTATGGTCTATTAGCCAGCTCTTACGGTAAGATATATTTTTATAATCTTCTCAATCTTTTAAAAAGTTCTCAACAGTAAAAGTCTCGTGAGTATAATCTTTATATCATCAAGTAACCGCAACTGTAAACTTTATTAACGGTTTATTTTTATTAAATGTCAATAAAAGTATAATAATAGACGGATATGCGTTAAAAATATACAAAAACTTTGCTATCATTAAATTACCTATAAAATCGAGCTACGATATGTAAAATAGTTTTACTAAATCATAAACGTTGTTGGAATGGTAAATAATTACTTATAAGTGATTAATAGTTTACAAATATTACTTATTCATATAATTTACACTACAAATAATCAGTAAATATATTTATCTGTTACATTTACGAATTAATTATAACAACTCAAATATAGTTATAAAATTTCCGTATGAACAGTAAGTAATATGAAAATGTCAATAAAGAAATAACATATGCGTAGACTACTCAATGTACTCATTGTAATTTGAATACCTTGACAGTTTGCTGACATGAGAAAATAGTAATTCATTACCACGATGTTTTCATGTTATTGTTTTCGGGTACTTTTTGTTCATTGAAAAAAAATTATATATCTTAAGTAACAGACGCAACGTTTCTTAACTGATCTTTACAATAATTATTAAATAAGCGATACTTAGTACAAGTTATCCCTTATTACATCTATTGTGGGCGGTGAATTATAAAACCCCTTGTATATTTATTATTAAAAAAATATTGATCAAACAGGAACATGTAAACCTAAGTAAATTAACCTAATGAGTTACATTGCAATAAATACAATTCAGATCTAAATTCAAAACCATTTAATCTCCTAAACTGCACAACAGCGTTTAGTTTTTTTTTTAGTTAGAGGAGGGCAAACGAGCTTGCGGGTCCCCATTGATATGTGATCACCGTCGCCCATGAACTCTTGCAACATCCAAGGATTCACAAGAACGTTGCCGGCCTTGGAACTATACCTTTTTTGAAGGTATCCATGTCGTATCGATCTGGAAATACCGCCGAAGGAAGTTCGTTCCACATTCGAGTGGCACGTGGGAAAAAAAGTCCTTGAAAATCGTACAGTGGAAGATCACCCCGCATCCAGGTGGTATGGATGGTAAAGGAGGCGATGACGAGCTGTGCTTTGATGAGATTCGACGGTAGGCATCAGATCGAATAGTTCTTCGGAACATTCCCTAATGTAAATTCGGTAGAAGACGCACAAAGAAGCCACGTCTCTACTCAATGCCAAAGAGTCCAGCCATTCGCAGTTTACTGGGTCCTCGACAATCCGAACGGCTCTCCGTTTTATGCGGTCAAATGGTAGAAGCTGATATTGGGGTGATCCGGACCAGAGATGAGAACAGTACTCTATGTGAGGCCGGACCTGCGCCTTATAGAGCGCAAGTCTTTGGCCAGGTTTGAAGTACTGCCTCGCTCTATTGATCACTCCCAATTTCTTCGAGGCCAACTTGGCCTTGCTCTCCAGATGACCACGAAACTGACAATCGCCCAAAATGTCGAAACCCAGTATTTTGATACTTGGCGAGACAATAAGAGGAGTGCTCTCGAAGAGCGGTGATACGACAAATGGGGTTTTCTTATGGGTAAACGTTGCAAACCTGCATCTTTAAGGGCTTGAACTGAACGTGGTTCAGTTCACCCCATTCAGAGATCATCCCCAGGGAGGTCATCGTCGACGTTTTCCCCAGAGACCTGCACGACCGGAATATACCGCATCCCCAGTGCTGTCATCTGCATAACAATGTATGTTGGGAATGTCCAACATATCATTGATGTGCAGGAGGAACAGAGTTGGGGATAGCACGCAGCCTTGGGGTACACCAGCGTTCACGGGCTTGGGGTCCGAGCAAAAACCGTCGAGAACGACCTGTATGCACCGCCCAGTGAGAAAACTGGTGATCCACTAGCATAAACTCTCGGGAAGCCCAAAGGAAGGTAGCCTCGAAAGATGCCCCTTGTGCCATACACGTTCGAAAGCTTTTGCCATATCCAAACTAACTACCAGACCCTCTCCCTTGCTTTCAATAACGGTCCAATATGCCCAACGGTGTGCGAGCCGGACGTTGAATGGGCACTACACTCCGTACCAGACAGTGATCAGACTTAAGGGAGCCTCGACAGTGACCTGGTACTTTTCTGGATGTGTAGTCAGAAGAAGATCCAACAAAGGGGGCGTGTGGCTGTCCACGTCCGGTAGACGAGTATGCCTCTTTTCCAGCTGGTAGAGACCATTTGCCAGAGCAAAGTTAAAAACAGATCTCTCCGTGTACTCGGTTGCACCCCTAACCCTAACCATTCGGTATTGTGCGCGTTGAAATCCCCGAGGACTACGACTTTGGCGGAGGGAGTCTGTGAAAGCAGGTCGTCAATCTTTGCTTGAACGTGGCCCAACAGTTGATCTGTTTCTGCATTACCACTAAGGGACCTGTAGAGACACGCGTAGACTCTGACGTGATCGTCCATGTCATGTCCATCGCAGCCAGATCATGGACAGGTCCCGACCTTCAAAAATCTGAAAGCAACGGTAGTAGGAGGCGGATGCAGTCAGTTATTATTAAGTTAGTTAAAAGAGTCTTATTTAATAAGAATGGTCTTTATTTTTTAATAAAAAATAGAAACAGTCCCAGAGGTAACTCTAATTTAATTTTCTCAAGCCGAACTATTTATTATAAAAAAAATCCGAGTAATAACGTGATCTTAGAAAATTTTCATTGGTAGGTATTGGAGCAAACATAACAGCTAAACTGGTGGTGACTTTCAAATATGACCGCCTATTTTTTAAATGAGGTCCTCCTTATTTGATCCGCCATCTTGAATTATACAAATCCATCTTTTAATTCATGATTAGGAACCTCAAAAGCCCCTATATACCAAATTTGATAAAAATTGGTAATTTTTTAATCAGATTTTATCAGTTATAAGTGAGGTACAGGATGTACATCGTAATCTATTTTTATTATATACCATATATAAGATTCGATGTATTAAAACACAAATCTCAATTTATAAAGAATATGTTGTTTTTAATTTAATAAACATTGTAATAATAACCTTGACAGTTATATTTTTATATTGCAAAGAACACCGTACTACCGCTCTAAGAAAGGTAAAGCAAAAAGCCATTTAGTGTGTACGTTTTGTTAGTGAATTTACACTATGAGTATCTTCGTAATACAATATTTAAATTGATGGAAGTTTAAGAGTATATTGAATTTGAATATTTAATGTACTCTTTTAATGTACAAGTTTTAGTTTGATTGTATCGTCATTACAATAAAAAATCATGAACTGCCATAAAGATGATATTTTTACCAATCGCGTTGTACAATTCAATATCGAAGGTAAAATGCTGTAGATTGTGAAAGTATATCTAAAATATAATTGTATTATAAGATAAGTATAAAAATATTCTCAATAACATCCTGACACATGTTGATATTGATATGTCAGCTGTATTTGTAGTGGTTGTGAAAATGTAGATTGGACTTCATCAAAACATTCGATTGAACAGTTTATTGGAATGTTTATAGCCTTTTATGACAACATAAGTACGAGATACAGACGAATTAAATTATGCAACCAACAAAAGGAATCTCTGAATACGAGTATTTATTCAATTCAACCACTTAATATTATATGGATTTCATAGAATATAAATTGACAATGGATTTTTTTATGTACCCGATACATTGTGATATGTATTTATTGAAATGATATTTTGTAAACTACCTATAGTACATATTAAAACGATAAAACATAAAACATTAATTAATTGAAACAATAAGTTTTAGTTTCACGTTGTTTTTCATTCGAATGTATGATTTTAATATGTTGAAATATATGAAGCAAAGCTAAGTCCAGGCTCAGCTTCCTTAGTCTTTCTGTAAAGACCATAAAACCTTTACTGTTTGACTTAATTATTGTACGTAAAGGAAGTGTTACATTTCTTTTGTTATTCATTATTTAATACAGTTCAGTGTTTTATAATGGGAGAAAAAGTATTTGCTTCAAACAATTATGCTACATGAGTGTATTTTAAAAAAAGTGAGTTAAGTTTTGTTATATAAATGCGTACCGAATAAACTGAGTACGAATTTGACAAAAAAAAAAAGAAGTAATTTTAATCATTTATATTTAAGAAATATTACGCATTTGCAATAATAATTTACATTTTTGATTAAAATAGTTTAGATACGAAATAGTTCTGAAAGAAAAATTCAGAACATATTAATAGTATTTGAAAAAAAATAATAATAAGAGTTAAGGTACGAGTAGTACTGTGTTACGTATCGGTCACTTTATTATTAAATTAAAAAATAACATACTTTTAAATTAATATCAAATATTTTTTTATTTATTACATACAATCAGGGGGACTTCTGTCAGGAACGAAGATTCTTACGTTTTTTCTATAAATCCGAATTTAAATCGAAATTTAAATAAAATAAAAACTTACATATACAGTATGTAAGTTTTTATTTTATATAATTTTTTTAAGACATATAATCAAAAGGAACGAATTACATCAGAAATTTGCATTCAATGTGTCAGGAAAAATATTTATTAATAAAAAATATATACAAAATAGTAAATTATACATAATATGAAGAGAAATAATAAATGAAAATAAAAACCGAAAACCGCTTATTTTACATTTCATTTACACTTAGGTATTACAACTTTTTTAGAAATTGCTTTTTTTAAATATATTAAATTTTATTCGCTAATAATATTATTATATTTAAACGATTATTATATACTAATCGTGTTGTTTTTGTAAATTATTTATTAAAATAAATGTTAGCATTTATTATGCATTAAAATATTTAAAAAAAAGATATTGATAAAAGATACATGTTTAATATTAAAAGAAGATATTCGTTTTTGCTTCCGCTTTAGATAATAAATCTATGTTAAATCCACTGAGTCCTGTAAACATCACGTTTCAAGTTTAGAAGAGGCGTTTAGGTTAAGAAGTTTAAAATAAAGCTATTAAGACAAAAAATACTGACTTTCTCTATACTGACGAGACGTCCCAACCCTTCTCTGATACACATGGTATTTACAAAGCTAAAAACAATAAAAACTATTTAACAATATTATTGTGCTGAAGAAACAACAATAAAAGAAGGAGAAAGTCATTTTCTTATTTGGGATCTATTCATTATGAATAAAAGTTTTACTATCAATCAAATAGTATAACAAACAAACAACTGTTTATTGTATATAAGGCAAAATCTAATGTAACTATTAATTCGTATAGTTATAGAATAATACATGATATCTTGATTATTTTACCGGAAAGATTACTTTTCATTATATACTTTTTATTGATCAAATTGGAGGATTTTTCCAATTGCCAATCCAAGTTCCTTTATCGTAGAAATAAAATGTTCTATTGGACTCTGTAGTGTAATTTTTTTTCACCTCATCGCTCGAAAGTTCAGCCTTGCCTTTTATTTCTTTCTTTGACAATGTTGGAGTTTTTTTAAATATATATCGATAAGTGAATTTTATTAAAAGCTGTTTGGAATAACATTTTTACCCACAGTAAAAATTTATCTGCAATATATTATGCTTATTGAGCGAAGCGAGCGGAGCGCTCAATGTGAGACTTTTTTGCATCCCACATCCGGGGTTGGCATGAAAACGGCTTTACAGATCTTCATGAAATTTTGCACATTTATAGCGATGGTTATTGCGTTGGTTTATAAAAAAAGTGAAAAACAGACTCATATCGTTGAGGAATAATCACCAAAAAAATACAGTACCATAGGCTTCAATGTAAAAAAAATTCGCTGTGTGATATTTGATTATTATATATTTTTTACCTATCGGTATCAGCTATGAATGCTGAATTGAAGACGGGTTTTTCGCTTCGCTTAATTCGCTGAACTCTACTGAGATTTTGCGAGCGCAGCGAGTTAAAATCGAGGTCCGCTTCGCGCTTCTAGTTATATTTTTACTGTGTATTAACATTATAATTAATTTAATATAATATCAATTTAAAATCTTAACCCAAATAATATTTAAATAATATATATTATAAAAAATGTTTACAATATCCAAATATAACATTTTCAAGGAGCGTAGCAAAGAGAACAAATATCATGGATTCAAAGACTTCAAAGATGTTATGTGAACGTCTAACAGTGTGCTCTATATTGCATTGTCTGAAATTACGTGTATGCAGGGCCAGACGTTTGTTGCTGTAGTCTCGTCACTCCTCTTTAAAGTAGATAGCTCTTTGTGTGATCGTCTGTTGGTGTAAGCTTCAGTTACAAGAGAACAGCTAAGGGATAATGGTGTTGTGTGATATTCACGAAAGGGATAAATATTATAATGACACCTGTATGGTAACTTAAAGAGTTAAAGAATATCTTAATTTGAAAAAAGACTATAACACTGGCTCCTTATTTAATGAATTTTAAAGAAATACCAAAACATGCGGCCTATCTAATTTGATTAGCAGCTTTGGAAAACGTTTGGTATATTGGTTATATTCTAAACGTTTTCCAACCGACATCTCGAGGACGTGTTTGAAAGTTTCAATTCATCTCGTAAACTTTAATATCGTAAAGGTACAGACAGTCTGGAATTTAACACAATGGGCATGAGAAATTATAATGTTGGGTTTCAACTTCTGTATTGTCTTTGTGTACAACCTATGTTAAACATAGTATTAAATCAATAAAAATATGGTGATGTAACGAAAGGAAAAACGCATTAATAAATAAAAGAAATACATGAGGGAAGGAATTTATTTAATTAAAAATAAATATAGCTTAATGAATGTTAATTTATAATTAATGTTATAGAGATAAAATATCGCTCCCATGTAACCCGCTGATATCTCAACTTTGTAAAACAAGAGTAAATATAAATTTATAATTTTCAAAAATATTAACGTAACTATAATTTAAACTAACCAAGGTAACTAAAGCGGGCCGTGCGAAATTTATAACTTTTAATAATCCTCTTAGTTTAAATGTAAAAAGATAATTTAAATCACTAATATTACATTAAATAAGATTACAATAACTTAATAGTTTATATCGTTTAACTTTATCTTTATCATTTATATATTTAATACATATTCCTTAATATTTAAAAAACTAAAATTACGATTAATCATAAAAGAATACGACAATTTGTTTTATTAAATATTTTAAAGATTACTGCACGTCCACACCTCATATGGCTTATCGTATATATGGACTTTTTATGACGACACAAAGTCGAGGTAGCGAAAACCAATAAAAGAAATCGAATTGAAGAAAGCCATCTTAATATTCGAGGTTTACCAGATCTATCCACTTACTTACATATCGATAATTATGAGAGATAAATATAGAAATAAATTGTTCCCAGTTTCTCCTTTAAACAGCAGTATATCATTTTAATAATAACTGGATTTTTTTTTTGTTTTTATAATAAAATTGAGTCCATAGAGGTATTTATGACTATTTGTAAGAAAAGAACTCCAATGATGGCAATGTACCATTTATAAGAATCTATTACAAGTATAAATATCTATTATGTCAATTTAGTAACCTAATAATGTAGTTAATATTAAGCAATATAAAAAAGCCAGGTTCCACCGAGATTTGAACTCGGATCGCTGGATTCAGAGTCCAGAGTGCTAACCATTACACCATGGAACCGGATGTCATTCACACTTCTATTATTAGTCTTGTACTTGTTACTTTAATAATGTTATTTAAACTTAATGTGATGTTGAATTAGAATAGTTATTTTTCTCTAATAATTCTGCTCACAAAATGCTTCTAAATTACATGTAATTTTACATATAAGTTATGCAATTATTGCAAGAGTTCGAAAATCTCTCCCTGTTTTAAATTAGTTCCATTAATAAATAATAAATCTTAAGGTTTATTTTCAGACATCAAAGATCTCTTATTGATGGCAGATACTTTGTACTTTGACACCATTTATTATTTGTATACTCGGTCCCAGATTTACACTCATAACAGATTATGAAATGTTCGTTGAATTGAGATCTTTTACAAAATAAATTTTGCTTTTCTTTTCCAAATACATTGTCCTCGTAGCACTGACTTCAACAATTTAAAGCACCAAGAATAATAGAAATAAAATATATTAAAAAGATGAAGCGTTATTGCTTTTAACACATATTTATATTAGAGGGATTACTTATTAATTAAAAAAACATAAGTTATATTAGTCTTCATAGCGATGATTTGATTTGATTTGATCGTCTCTTCATGTTTAGATAAATATGTTCTTTTAAAATTAATTTCTTAAGCTATAGTTTTATTATTCTTACTAAAGTAATAAATTGGAAATAGATATTACCATAAGGATGTACATGAATTTAAAATTTGTTTGATTTAGGCAGTTAATACATAATAGAAAAAAATGGTAACTACTGGTTTTTAATAAATACACCTCTATAGTAAACTGCAGACCACCCTTAGTTCACTGTATTTAACCATCCCTAGTGTAAATAAGGTATGCCACTTTAACGGAAAAAATGGTAAATTACATGTTAATTTAATGTACTATATTAAGATGCCATGCGCACAAAGGACGTAAGGTACTGATACTTAAAAAATCACAAATATAATTTTAATGTATTATATTAATGTGACTTATTCCGAACACGTCCTACCTTTGTTACATATTTTATTTCCTAGACTTATTACACTAACATACGTTTTAAAAATGTAATAATAGTTTACAAGTTTGAGAAAATATTTACTTGTCTTAGTGACTAGGTCATGATTCTGAAAATTATATAACAATAAATTTTAAATTGTTAAATATTTAAAACATGTTTAGAAGGAGTTTATAAACCATTGTTGCCCATATTGTAGAGATCACGATTATTTTATGAGTTAGAGAGATACACAATTATAGTTAGAGAGATACACAATTATCTATGCTAGAATCATTTGAGTCCAATATACATAACTGTATATTATTAATGGTAAATAATTATATATATCATATATTATTATATATCATTATTATATTATATATTACAAATATTTTTTATACATTTTTATACAAGATGAAAACGATAATTACCGGTTGCACGCGATGAGCCTAGAATTGCAAAATGAATGGGTGACCATAGGAGATTTTTGTATTCCGCTAGCTTTGAGATGGCGCACCCTGCTTCATGATTGGTCCCCAGCATTATTAAAATTTTATCTTAACGCATTCCAAATGACTCTCCCAGATCAAAGTAACTTAGTAAGATGGGGCAAAGCCACCGAAAAATCTTGCAACATCTGCGGGGAGGCAGTAGGAAGCGCGAAACACTTGCTAGTAGGGTGTAGGGTACTATTAAATAGAGGTAAATACTCGCGTCGCCACGATAAAGTATTAGAAATCATACGAGAAGCGGTTAGTCTTTCTGTAGCAAGAGCGCAGAGGGGTATAACAACCACCAAAAAATCAGTAGAGTTCGTAAAGGCAGGTTCGTCCAAAAAATCTAAATTAAAACCTTATTCCATCTTGGACGCGTCTCCTGATTGGACTCTCATGATGGACACGTATGAAAGGCAATACAAAATCCCCGGGGATGTTTGTGTTTCGTCATCTAGGCCGGACTTATTCCTGTATTCAAAACAACTAAGGCGCGTTATACTTGTGGAGCTTACTGTACCCTGGGAAACAAACATACCCAAAGATCATACATTTAAGCTTAACAAGTATTACGAACTGTGTAACGAACTGATCAGGAATAAATTTAAAGTTAATTTGTACGCTGTAGAAGTAGGAGCGAGAGGTATAACAGCAAAATCTCTCTACAATTTATTTAAGGATCTCGGCCTTTCTAGAACGATCATCAGTTCATTTCTGGAACGTATTTCAAAGGCAGCTTTAGTAGGTTCTTACGATATTTGGTTAGGTAGGGAGAGGAGCGTGAACAGTGAAGGTGAGCGTGTATGCGCATACTAAAGGGGCCCCTTAAACCTACACCTGGGTCGCAAGTCCCAGGCATTGTTTGCGCTCCTTTTCCTGCAACGCGATGGGCCCGGCACCCGCACGGTGAATCCATGGAATGCTAAGAAGCTTCGTCTCTCTTTGGACCGATACTATAATGCCCTTATTGTATTTTTACGAACAAACTTTGTTCGTTCTATGGATGTATGGATGTCTGTGGACAGGAAAAATTTACATTATTTTCGAGAGATGGCGCTGTTTATAATTTACTGATTTAGTTTATTTTCATACTTAATGTGATAATGTAGTATCAAGTAGTATAAGAATACCAAGAGTGCAGCAGAATTATGGACTACATTGAAGACCATGTTTGACGACTCCGGTTTCTCACGCAAAATAACCTTACTGCGACATTTGATTTCTATTCGCCTAGATAATTGTGATTCAATGGCTACGTATGTGACTCAAATGGTCGAGACAGCTCAACGGTTGAACGGCACAGGAATTACTATTACCGATGAATGGGTGGGCTCATTATTGTTAGCAGGTTTGTTAGATCGTTATTCTCCCATGATAATGGCAATTGAACATTCGAGTATTTCGATAACTGCAGATGTCATAAAGTCAAAATTGCTCGATATGGAAGTGACCAGAGACATTGAAGCCAGTGCTGCATTTCCGCGCGAAATAATCATTCGTTCAATAAGTCAAAAACGGCGGTCCTCAAACGTCAGTGTCAAACAAGAAAATGATAGCAGCAATGACAGATTCGTCGAAAACAATAACATGCTATAAATGTAAAGAAGACGGTCATTATCGAAATCAGTGCCCTTTATTGAAGAAAAACAATAGTAAATGTGTTTTTAATGTCGTTTTCCTGAATGGAAAGTTCAATAAAACCGAATGGTACGTGGATTCCGGCGCCAGCGCTCATATGACGGCGAACGAATCTTTGGTAAAAAACATGAACCGATCACCGTGTTTACCAGAAATTGTGGTCGCAAATGAATCTACAGTGCCAGTAGTTTGTTCCGGAGACGTTGACATTGTTACAGAACTGAAATATGAAATTACAGTGAAGGATGTGCTATGCGTTCCCAGTTTGACAACAAATTTATTATCCGTAAGCGAACTAATTAAAAATGGAAATAATGTTATATTTGATGAAAAACACTGCTACATTCGAGATAAGAATGATGTTTTGATTGCTACTGCCGACCTGTCAGATGGTGTTTACAAGTTGAGGTTAGAAAAACAGACTTGTATGTTGGCCGCACCAGCAGTTAGTGGGAATCTGTGGCACAGAAGATTAGCACACCTAAATAGTCAAGATATGAAAAAGATGAGAAATATTGTGGATGGTTTGTCATATGAACAAAATTTTGACATAACCAAATCTCAGTGTACAACTTGTTGCGAGGGAAAGCAAGCCAGATTACCTTTTTCGCATGTTGGTGAAAGAAGCACAGAATTATTACAAAGAGTTCACACAGATATTTGTGGACCGATGGAGACCACGTCATTGAATGGTGTTCGATATTTCATCCTGTTTGTAGACGACTTCAGTCGGATGACTTTTATATATTTTATCAAGAATAAAAGTGAGGCGTTCAGCAAATTCAAAGAGTTCCAAACACTGGTTGAAAATCAGTTGAATAAGAAAATAAAAATGATACGTTCAGATAATGGACTTGAATTTTGTAACAAGGATAATTGAAACAAGGATAATTGAAACAAAAAGGTATCAAAGATCAACTAATTACACGCCTGAACAGAACGGTGTATGTGAGCGAGCCAACCGTACAGTTGTGGAGAAGGCTAGATGTCTATTGTATGATGCAAAGCTGGATAAACGATTTTGGGCAGAAGCAGCTAACTATTTGAAGAATAGATCCGTTGCTTCAGGACTTCAGACAACTCCATACGAATTGTGGTATGGGAAGAAACCTGATCTCAGTCACATCCGTTTATTTGGAAGTAAAGTCATGGTGCATATCCCCAAGGAACGTCGTTTGAAATGGGATAAGAAAGCCACGGAGCAAATTTTAGTGGGATATAGTGAAGAGGTCAAGGGTTACCGGCTGTATAATCCTGCGAAGAAGAGTCTTGTTATAAGAAGAGATGTCATCGTGATGGAAAATGAATCAGAGCTTGAAGAAACAGGCAACGAGTCAGCTATCTGGATTCCTGACGAAGAGGCACTTGCAGATAACATAGAAAAAGAGAGCACAGTTTCAGTGGGGGATAAATCGCCTCATGTTTTAGAGGCAGAAGACTGCCCTTCAGATTCTTCTTCAGTGTATGAGGATGGTAATTATGAAACACTAACGGAACCTTCACCTCCAACCACAGACATATTTGACACAGAAGTCCAAACGAAATCAACCCCAGAACAGATACCAGAAATACCAGCCAAGCGTACCAGTAGTCTCAGTCAGTCAGTCAGTCAGTAGTAGTATCAGTCTCTCGGTGGTAGACCATAACATCGGGTCGCCGGCAAGGTTACCACCCATCGAACAAAGTCGTGCCGCAAAGCGACCTAGTCGTGTTCCGGCACGTTGTTCGATGAAGCCGTATATATGGGAAATGGGTCTGAACAGTTGCGTTGCGTTGGCGAACCGGTTTGGCGTTGAGTTGGTGCTTGTTGTGTAGGGTGCCTAGTCGAGGAGGGTAGCGGGATCCGAAGCAACGGCTTTCCGCTGGCCGCCCGCAGATAGTTGGGGGCCCAATTAGTGGGTCAGCCACCCACGAAAGGCTGCCCCGCCAGCTGCGTAAAATCGCAGGGTGGCTCCATCGTGCTGGTTGGTGACCAGACGAGGAGGCCCGATGGCGATCCCTGGGGGGGTTCGGGCGTCCCCGCAGTCTCCTGACTAGCCTCCCAGTGGCATGACAACACCAATTTCGGCGCCGGGTTTGATACGTACCGCCTCGTTCAACTGCCATTTCTCATCCTATTTTCTCTTTTATTTTTATTTTTTTTTAATGAAAAGGTCCAATAAGAAGATCAAGTTTTCTCAGCGGTTGCACTCCTCCTCATTTAAAGTGCACCTCACTAACATCAGGGGTTTGCAATCTAATCTCTTACCTGTCCACCACCACCTGGAGACAGAGCAACCGCACTTGCTCTTTTTGACGGAGACGCAGATACAATGTCCTTTGAGCGCTGCGTACCTGGATCATCCCGGTTACTCGTTAGAGCACAACTTTCGCTCACGTGCCGGGGTCTGTGTGTACGCACGGAACGACCTCTGTATCCTGCGTCTCCGTCACCTTGAAGACCCCATGTTTTCTTCCTTATGGATTTTAGTAGAAACAGGAAACGAAAAAATCCTGTATTCCTGTGTCTACCGTTCGCAAAGCGGTGATCAGGAGACAACTAGATTATTTGAGTATCTTGGTGAGGCTGCTGATATGGCTCTGCATCAGTACCCTTCAGTGCAGCTCGTCTTTCTGGGGGACTTTAATGCCTGTCATCAGGACTGGCTGTTCCCGTACTAGAAGACCGACCATGCTGGAAGAGAAGCGCGGAACTTTGCGTTGTCCTTCGACCTCTTTCAGCTGGTGAGGCAAGCGACGAGGGTACCAGACGTAGTAGGCCATACAGCCAATTGCCTGGACCTTTTGCTGACAACTGATCCGGACAGGTATCGTGTAGAGGTTACCTCCCCCTTGGGAACCTCCGATCACTGTTTGGTGAAATCTGTATTTACATATTCCCCACCAGCTTCTGAACCACATAGTGTTAGGCGAGTATGGAAATACAAGTCAGCAGTTTGGGATGAGATGCGGCACTTCTTTGCGTCTTATCCTTGGCGGCAGGTCTGCTTCTCTTCTTCGGATCCGTCGAGTTGCGCGGATGCTATAACCGATGTGGTACATCAGGCAATGGAGTACTTCATTCCTTTTGCTGACGTACCCATCGGTGGCAAAGCTCGCCCATGGTTTAATGCCGAATGTGGTCATGCTGAAGACCGAAAACATTCGGCATACCTCATTTGGGCTGATGCTCGAAGCCGCAAAGCTCCGGATGTAAGTTTAAAGAAGAGAGCCTTTAACCAAGCTGCCAAGTCCTATAAAAAGGCATTACGGAAGGCTCGTCGCGATCGTCGCTCTTGCCAAAGCGATCGAGTCGAACTTCTGCCAACCCTCACTACCTGCTCTGCTGAAGCCGGATGGATCTCTGGCCCATACAGCGATAGAGAAAGCGAATGTATTTGCTTCTCTGTTCGCTGATAATTCACATCTAGACACTGTCAATGCTTCTCCAGCACATCTTCCTCACTGCGGTATTTCGATGCCTGAAATCCGCATCACTAACAAAGAGGTATGGAGAGCATTGTGTCGCCTTGATGTGAATAAAGCCAGTGGTCCTGATGGTATACCAGCCATTCTGCTCAAGACATGCGCAGCTGAGTTGTCTCCTGTATTGACACGTCTGTATCGCCTCTCTTTCAAGTCTGGAATAGTGCCGAAATCTTGGAAGCTTGCTAACGTGCAACCAGTGCCCAAAAAAGGCAGCCGTGCCGATCCTGCTAATTATAGACCGATTTCAATCACCTCTATACTCTGCAAGATTATGGAGCGTGTATTGAACTCGCGCCTTTTAGCGTACCTTGAAGGTAACGATCTCCTCAGTGACCGACAGTACGGGTTTCGCTGAAATAGGTCCACTGGGGACCTTCTAGTGTACGCTACGCACATTTTAGGCGAGGCCTTCGAGAAGAACGGAGAAGCGGTCGCCGTCTCTCTTGACGTCTCGAAGGCATTTGACAGGGTCTGGCATGCGAGCCTTATAAGCAAGCTTTCAGCATACGGCATATCTCCTGGTCTGATCGGCTGGGTAACGGACTTTCTGAACCAAAGATCTCTCCGAGTAGTTGTCGACGGGTGTTCCTCGGAACCTTTGACAATAAATGCTGGAGTGCCTCAGGGGTCCGTTCTTTCTGCAACTCTCTTTCTGCTACACAATAACGATCTGCTGAAGCCCGGTATCTATGGGTATGCAGACGACAGCACAGTTGTAGAAAGATACCTGCCGAGTAGTCGGGCTAGAAGAGATCAAGTACAGTCTGAAAGAGAAGCCATGGTGCAACGTTTGAATGACAAACTTCAGGCAGTTTCCACATGGGGCAATGCCAATCTTGTCAAATTCAACGCCACCAAAACGCAGACGTGTCTGTTCACCGCCAAAAGGAGCCCTTTCACCTTAGCTCCTACTTTCCAGAGTGTATCTTTGGAATACAGTGACCGGCTTCAGTTGTTAGGCTTAGAGATTTCCTCGAACCTCAACTTTGGTCGGTGTATTGAGTCCAGAGCAAGAGTAGCTGCGGGAAAGCTTGCCGTTCTTGCGAAGGTCCGTCAGTACTTTACACCGGGACAGCTTCTTGTATTATACAAAGCACAGATCCGGTCGTGTGTGGAGTACTGTGGGCATATATTCGCTGGTGCCGCAAAGTCTCATCTTGCGGTTCTGGACTCAATTGAGAGGCGAGCAAAGAGGCTTATAGGTGACCCTGAATTGGTTGAAACCAACCTCCACAGCCTTGAACACAGGCGTAGAATTGCTAGCCTCTCAGTATTCTATAGGATACACTTCGGTGAGTGTGCGCAGGAATTACACGATTTAATTCCTCCGTCCCCCTTCCACCACAGGACGTTCCGACGCACGGCGGATATCCATCCTTACGTTGTGGACATTCCTCCTGTCCGAACGAAGCGCTTTGCTTCGTCTTTTTTAATGCGTACAGCGAAGGACTGGAATAGCTTGCCTGCGTCAGTATTTCCGTCCACATACAATGTGGGTGTCTTCAAGAGAAGAGTGAATAGGTTACTAGGTTAATACGCCTTACCACCTATGACTACATTTCCACTTTCCATCAGGTGGAATGTAGTCAAGTACTAACCTAGACAGTATAAAAAAAAAAAAAGCTGTTTCATCATCAAAGGAGATCGTGTTCTCAGAGGCTATAGCAGGGCCTGAGAGTGAACAGTGGAAGCGTGCCATGACCGACGAGCTGCAATCTTTTGAGGACAACGATGCATGGGAGCTCGTTGACAACCCCGGTGATGTGACGATAGTGAAGTGCAGGTGGGTGCTTAATAAAAAGTTTGATGTGGACAATAATGTGCGGTTTCGGGCTAGATTGGTGACAAAAGGTTTCTCGCAGAAACCTGGAATTGACTATACAGACACGTTCTCTCCCGTGGTTAGACATTCAACACTCAGATTATTGTTTGCTCTCAGTGTTCAGATGAATATGAGTATTGATCATTTGGATGTTAATACAGCATTCCTAAACGGTTTTTTGAAAGAAACAATATACATGTCATTACCTGAAGCTTTTGTGAACAAAAGTGGGAGAAAGATTTTAAAATTGAAAAGAGCCATCTATGGGTTAAAACAGTCTTTCCTTGCGTGGTATGACAGAGTTAAAGATTTGCTATGCAAATTAGATTTAAAAACAGTCAGTATGAACCTTGTTTGTTCACAAAAACTAAAGGTGAAGTTAAAATTATTGTGGCCTTATATGTGGATGACTTTTTAATTTTTTCTAACTGTCCTGTTGAAAGTAAAAAATTAAAATAAACTTTAGGATCAGAATTTAAGCTAAAAGATTTGGGGCCTGTAAGGAAATACTTAGGCATGAGAATAAATGTTGGTTAAAATGTAATTACTGTAGATCAGCAGCAGTATATTGATCAGCTATTAACTAGGTTCAATATGTTGGATTGTAAAATACATAAAACACCAATAGAGTGTAAATTAAATTTAGAGAAACCTGATAAATGTGTACCTGATGTTCCATATCAAAAATTTATTGGATCTTTAATGTATTTGGCAGTTTTAACCAGGCCTGACATTTCCTATTCTGTTAGCTATTTGAGCCAATTTAATAGTTGCTATGATTATACACATTGGCATTATGCTAAATTGTCATTCTTAAATATTTGCAATGTACAAAAACTTACTGTTTGAAATATTTTAAAGACGGTAGCAAGTTAGAGGGCTTTGTAGATAGCGATTGGGCCAGCGATGCCATAGATAGGAAGTCATATACAGGTTTTTGCTTTACTATGTCGGGATCTGCCATCTCATGGCAAAGCTAAAATAAGTTTATGTGTAAACTGGGCATTGTACCTAAATAAAATTGTTGTTTATTTTGATAAGTGGGGGTGTGATAATGTAGTATCAAAATATTAAATAAGTGCATAGTAGCGCCATCTGTTATCGTTTTGTAGAAACTGTGTAACTGTCTATGACAATTATTTTTAAATACAAGTCAGTCTGTTGCGAATAACGTGTTTTAATAAGAATTAATTATATTACTATTTTGTATTAATTATTAATCACACTTTTTTGATTTTTTTTTAGTAATTATAAATGAAGATGTATTTAACATTTTCTTTCCTTGAATAAATAATAATCATTTTACTTAAAAATCAATTCTTTTTTTATTAACATTTATAGTTTCGTCAAAGTTCATTCGGGAAATACCCTGGGTATTTGCATCTTCACTGGTTTAATTTGATTTTACTTTGTTGTTGACAAGAAAAATAATGACAACGTTTTAAAAATTTACTAAAATGTATAGTTTTTCATTGTGTAAATCTAAAGGCAAATATAAATAACATTTAGTGTCAGTATTGTGTGCGTTCAGCACGTGATATGAAAGCAACAAATTGTTTCAGCAACATCTTGGTTGACGTCGGCTAAATTCTGTAAATTCATGAACTCATTCAATACAAAGTAATCTCATAAAGAGCGAAGAAGCTTACATTATAAACATCGTTTGCGTAAAACTTTATACGCATATTATATAACTTGTTACATTAACTTTATATGAAAACAATATTTTAATATCTGATGTTTATTACAATTTCACACTTATTCATCATAACGTTTGAATATCATACTTATAAGAAAGCGAGCACATAATAGCAATATTTCGTTTCCAGTGTTTAATAAAATACAATAGCGTTATACGTTATAGAAGAAAAAAAATTATTTATTTTGTTAAAAACCTATTTCTTACGAACACAATTTATGGCTTTATTAAGTTTCCTTTTATGAATAACCTGAAAGTTTGATATTGTTCTTTAATAATAATTAAAACTTGTTTAGAGGATTGCAGTTATAGTAGTTCGGTATTTAAAAAAATAACTAAAAAAGTATTAATAGTTTTAAGCAAAGCAAATAAAAAAAAGGCAAATAAAAAAAATGGATGTCAGTATCCAATGCCATAAATAAATATTGAAAAAATTCAAGTACATGTTTAAATAAAACTTTTTTACAAAATCAACTCGCTTGTTTTGGTCATATCTTAAATTTAGTCTTACCACTGCGTTTTCAAAGGCGTTACAGCACTTACTTTCCATATATGTTCATACGATATGATTATTCTATATAATAATATTCGTGAACAAAGCATTGTCATTGTGAAACTCTCAGTTTCAATAATAATGGTTTTCAAAATGCTTCTAAGTACTTCGTATATTATTTAAAGTTAGGTTTGCTTTTGTATATATTCGAATGATTTGCCACCAACTCTAAGCGCTTTCTATACAGAAGGAAAATAAATAATTAATCTTGAACAATTAAAAAATAGAAACAATAATTATACTTTTAGTGGTTTGTACGAATATTTAATTGACAGTTCCTTATCAAAATTAGGTTAAAAGATAATCTAAATTTTTATTTATTTTTGATACTTTATGGAACAAATTTATAAAACAAAATACAAAAGGTGAGCCTTACGCTAAGAAGTGAAATTCTCTACTAGCAACTTTAGGATGTGCAAAATATTTTAATTGTGTAAAGACACACACACATATATAGATATATATATATATATATATATATGGCCTATGTACCAGATCACTTATATGTAGGTGTAGGTATATATGGGCGCAAATCATTATGTAATGATTATATTGTTTTAAAAATTTCGTAATTATTTATAATTCGTTTTTAAATAATCATTCGTAATCACAAAACTGTTATTTCTCTAACTTCAATCTCTTAAAGACATTGTATTGACTGAGTGGTTGGTGATTGGTAAATTTCTCATCCAATCGGTAAATTTCACATTGGATGTGAAATTTATTATTAAATAATTCATATTGTTGCACCTTTTCATGTTAAACATTTAAAGTAAAACTAAATTAGATTTATTATAACTCCAACATTCATTATGTTTTTAAATAAACCAAACTTTATTTAATTTGCATCCTACGTGGTGCGTCATCTGTTGAAGAATTATGTAAACTTATAAGAAGTGAAGTTTATAATCTTAAAATAAATGTAATTTGTATTAAATAAATCATTTAGAGTTATATAAAATTCATTATAATATTAATTGTGAATATTGAATTATATTTTAAGATTTTAAATACAGTCATTTCAACTCTTGCTTTAAAATAAGTTTTGATTGTGACAACGCCTAGAAATAAGTATAAATATGGCTGCTATTATTCAATTGCGTCAGTCTTGTTACTAGCAGTCGTGCGAAAATAAACTATACAAATTCTAAGTGAATTTTCATTATAATGGACAACGAACACGGAATCTCTGCCCTATCGCCGACATATACATTATTTACTATAATAAGTACCGCATAGTACATTTGTTGAAAAATGTTAATCAACAGTTTCTTTACAACTATAAGTTATCAATGCTTATTACCTTTTGATATGTCTCTATCCTTTTAAGTCACGAATATTACATTTGTAACGTGATACTGTAAAGTAACTTGGTGTTTTCGCCCCTTACATATTTAACTCAGCGGAAAAGCTCTGATTCCTGATATCTCATAATCCTCAAGGATTAATGTATCTGCGAAAAACATTTGATTCTTTAAATTCTTTTTTATTATTTTGTGCGTAATCGCTACGTATATATACCAATAGATCATTATATAATATACGTCTAGGTGTATGTAACACTTTTGTTTAATGATCTTTTAAATATCATATGGTGTTTGTTTGTTTGGTTTGTTAATCTTACATTTTTTTATAGTTCATAACTTAGAAAGATTTTGTATAGTTTCCCAAAGAAGCTTATATATGAATAACATTGACTTGTATATAGCAATGAATTCTTCAATTTATTACTATGTTTAGTGTTTATTTATAAAAGGTACTTATGGGTTTATTTGATTTAATTAAATTAATTTTTATTGAAATTGAAAATGAATTGTTATTGAAATTTTATTTTATTTTGTATTTTTGTTTTTATTTTTATTTGTTTGGAATTGTTGTGACATTTATTGTATTTGATTTTATTTTATTATTTTTCTTTAAGTAATTTTTTTGTGACATTTAATAATTTTTATTTTTTATTTCTATTATTTACGAAATAATGATTTAATTTATTAAAATTATATTGTAAAATGAACGAATGCGGCGTTAGGGACCGCCAACCAACACGCCATGTTCCGAACGGCGGGAGGTGGAGGACGGAGCTACAAATAGCTACGTGGAATGTAAGAGGAGGAATGGAACAGAAGATGAATGAATTATTAGATGTGATGGATGACAAAGATCTCGATGTTATTTGTGTGTCTGAGACCAAAAGAAAAGGCAATGATGCGACCGATTTGCCTGACAACCGGGTCGCTTTCTGGGCTGGAGTTCCAGAGGGTGAGAGAGGTTGCCAAGGTGTAGGCGTGTTGTTGTCCTCTCGAATGGTTAATGCAATGGTAGAATACAAGGCAATCAACCCGAGGCTTCTTCTGGTTCGCTTTAAGCTGGGGATAACAAGAGTATTCTTGTTGGCCATGTTTGCGCCAGTATCCTCAGCTCCAGTGAGCGAGCTCGAGGAGTTTTGGGAGAGTATCAGGGATGTTCTAAGTAGTGTCAGAGATAATGAAAAGTTGATAGTATGTGGAGATATGAATGGATGGGTTTGAACCGCGCGAAGTGGTTACGAAAGCGTGCTAGGCAAGTACGGTGATAAGAGAGTAAATGAGGCTGGAAAGCTTATTTTGGAATTTTGTAAGGAGAGAAATCTGTTTGTAGCAAACACGATGTTTGATCACAAACGAATTCACATGTACACATGGGAGCGAGCGGAAGAAAGAAGTATAATTGATTTATTCCTAGTGGATCAGCGTATTCGAAGCCAAGTTAAGGACACGAGAGTGTTTAGGGGTTCTGATCCGGGAACGGACCATTATCTACTCGTTGCTAGAATAAGAGGTCTGTTTGCAGGTTGGCGCAGCCGCACGACGTGCCCTAGCTTGGAGTCAAATTATCGCATAAGAAGCTGGAAGCTTCAAGATCCACCGATCAGAGAGGAATATCAAGAAAGGGTTTCCAAGAAGCTTGAAAGCTGTGACTCTGAAAATGAAAGTGCTGAAGTATGCTGGCAGAACCTTAGGAATGGAATGTTGAAAGTAGCGACAGAGGTATGTGGTAAAAGGAAAAGAGGTTTTAGTAAGAAGCGCGATGAATGGTGGGATGATGAAGTGAAAGACGCTGTGGAGTTAAAGAAGAAAGCATGGTTGGATTATAAAGCCTCGGGTAAGGATAAAAGTATGAGAGAGAAAAGAAAAAGAGAGTACAAGCTGCAAAAACACAAAACGAAAGCACTTATAAGGATGAAGTGTGAAAATTCTGAGAAAGAAAGGGATGAAAGGTTGACGAACAACTTCCGGGAAAACACGAAGCTTTTCTGGCGAGAAGTTAGTGATTCCCGGGGTTGTTCGGTAACCTGTAGAATGAAAGGGGTGCTTTCGAAGAACGGTGAAGTCTTAACAGAGCAAGCACACGTTTTGCAGCGGTGCGCGGAATTCTACAAGGAGACGTATGAATGTGAGGACGCCTCGGCCTCGAGTATCAGCGAAATGCTGAGTCCCGATGTAGCCGATGGTAAAATCAGTTTGGAAGAAGTGGAGAGCGCGATTCGAAGTCTGAAATGTGGTAAGGCTGCGGGAGCAGATGTAGTTACTGCCGAGATGATCAAATATGGTGGGCCACGCGTCTTGGACTTGTTCTGGCTTTTGTGCAATTTATGCTGGAAATCAGGAGGCAAATCGATTGGCGAGGTGCAGTCATCGTATCTTTGTATAAAGGCAAAGGTTCACAGATAGACTGTGCAAGCTATAGGGCTATCAGTTTGATTAGCTTGGGCGGTAAAGTTTATGCAAAAATATTAGCGAGAAGAATGCAAGAGCAATGCAGATAAGACGAAGGTTCTGATATTTGAAAGAAATGAAGAAAGAACAGAATGTAAGATCAACGTGAATGGTAAGATAATAGAACAAGTGAATGAAGTGGTATATTTGGGAAGTATGTTTAGCAGAGACGGAAGATACGAAATGGATGTGGAAAGGCGTATTGCTGCTGGTAACAGAGTCAACGGTGCCCTGGCTGCATTGTTGAAACGGCAAAACGTCAGCATAGCTGCACGTTTGGCTGTACACAATGCGGTTTTGCTACCGACGCTGTTATACGGCAGCCAAACGTGGGTAACACAGAAGAAGAATGTAAGAAAGATGAATGCTGTGGAGATGCAATCTCTTCGCAGAATATGCGGAGTCAGTCTAACTGACCGAATCCGCAATGAAGAGATCCACAGAATGGCAGGTACGAGTGAAGATGTTACAGTGAGAATGAAAAAGAACGTGCTCAGGTGGTTTGGGCACGTCGAACGAATGAGTGATGAAAGAATGGTAAAAATGATTTATACAGAAAAAGTGAGTGGTAAGAGAGAAAGGAGGAGGCCTCGAGTGACCTTCGAAAATACTGTATTTATAATACTGGGGGAAGGTCACATAAAAAGCATGAGGACTCCCCGGAGGGCATGTATGAAGAGGTTGATGTCTGTGGCCGAGGCGAAAGAGGTATGCAGGGACCGTAGCGTTTGGCGCTTCGTCGTCTTTGGCTACCCCGTAAGGGATATGGCGTGAAGCTAAATAAATAAATAAAAATAATTAAATTGTCAGAAAAAAATAATTATATCACTCAAGGAGTCAAATGTTTTTTTTTGCTATTTAAAAATGAGTATTTTTATTTCTTAGACTTTTAATAAGATATGAAAGAAAGAAACAAAGCTTTTGTCATTAGTAATATTTTAAACACAGTTAGTATTTTGAGTATGTATTAGTGATGTGCCGGATCGCTAAAAATATATATCCGCTGATACGGGTACGATATTTGATATCAAGAGTCACAAATACGGATACGGATCTTTATTTTCTTACTCTAGTACCAAGTGTTTTTTTTTTAAAGAGAAATTGTTCCCGTGAGGGTTAAAACACAGAGAAAACGTCCTGAACAATAAATATTATTATAATGAACAGTAAATTATTATTGAAAAGAATCCGTTAAAAGGAGTACCGATGGATTTTCACGGCCGGGAACATCTTAACAAACGCTAAAAAAAGAATTTAAAAGGGTTTTTTTAAAAGAATATATGGAAAAAGCTGTAATGTGGAATAATGTATTTGTAATAGGTAGAAACAGATCTTTCTTCTCCCTTTTGTATCCGTGGATACAGATACGGACACGGACACGGATATTGAACATCACTAGTATGTTTACAATGATATAATATAAAAAAATATGACTTATTTAACTCTAAAGATTATAAAGATTTCGTTAACACGATTTTGAATTGCAGGTGCATAACCTGGAATTAAAAATGGATAAATGATTTCGTAAAACAATTGATTTTCTTTTATCATTTTAACCGCCAACATGGCCTTATTATTAAATTACTCCTCGATGTCTTGGAACTACAAAAACAAAACTTCTTTTATTGAAATAAGGCGTGCTTCTAATTTTACGTAGACTATGCTTTCGGCAGGTATCTTGTGCTTATCTAAGAAAAAATAGTATAATAAATACTATAATAAATAGTAAAACCAGCTAATTAATAATCCTGACAAGTCCTGGAAAAATATTAGTTGTCATGGCCAGTGTTCATGCGCGGCATTGAAATTAAAGACAACATACAGAGAATATTTAATACGAAACCGATTACAAGAAATCTGATTTCTTCTTTAAATTCAACGATCATGGCGCACTAGAGAGCATTGAGAATAATATATTATGTACAATATTTTAAAGGATAATATACAACTTACCACAAAAATTTGTTAATGCGAAAATGTTTTACGTATAAAAATATCAAGTAATTGTAATCACACAACAGTAAACGGGTAACTCTATAGAACATTATGAGCATAAACGTCAGTGCGCTGCTGTCGTATGTTTAATTCATAACTTCAGTATTAGAAGCTGATAGGTACCCGTATGTTAGAGGTTTTTTATATCTCGTTAAATGTGTACACACTCGATACAAAGCAGTAACACACCAAATCTTATATTCCCTTAAAAACATATGTCAGTTTAATATCTATTATATAAAAATGAATCGCAAAATGTGTTGGTAAGCGCACAACTCAACAACGCATGGACCAATCTTAACAATTCTTTTTTTTTAATATTCCTTGAAGCCCAAGGATGGTTCTTACGGCGAGAAAAATTCGAATAATTTCCAGGAAAACCCTAAAAGAGCCCTTTTCTTTTTCCTATACAAATATTTTCTACCCAAATTTAGAGTCCATTTGAACTGTATTGCTATACAATAAAGTTCATATTAAATTACAAGCACTCATTTTTGTCTAAACAATGTAGGTGTGTTGCTAACATCGAAGAGTCAATTCGCACTTTATTGTCTCTGCACAAAGTTCAAATTCAATCAAATATATGTGTGTGCAGGTTCACGCAAAAGTGATAATATCGTGAACCCGACCAAATTGAAAAGTCAAAAAATTTAAGAGCTATAGATTTGATTGGCCTTGGAATATTCTTTCTTTTGTTTTAGTTTTGGAATGCGACATAAATTGTCATCAGTTTTCACCTCATTGCATCGGTCAAACAAACCGCGTTAAAAAGCGTTTATAATATTTAATAATTAATTTTGATTGTTTTATATCGTGTTTTGTGCAAAGTGTTTTAATACCTGTGATTAATAATTATTGCATGTCACATAATTTAGGTGAGTATATTCGAATTAATTTAGGTAGAAGAACCCGAAATGCTACAAATCAAACTAATTACCGATCTTATCATACTGCACAAGAACGTGACGACCGAAAAGAACGTGAAAGAATTCGTATATCACGAACGCGGGAAGCGAGAGCGAGAGATTCAACCAATAATCCCGAAAGTTTGAATCGAGCTGCTTTCAATTATGATTTGTCAATTGACTACAGTAACCACCAATGTGTTACTATTGGATCTATGAACTTGGTTTGCTCTCATTGTAAGGCAAATGAAGCCAATGGATTGTGTTGCGCAAATGGGAAAGTGAAATTGATACCATTGGATCTACCACCAGAGCCATTGTACTCATTGGTTTCAGGAATAGAACCAGATTCCATACACTTTTTGTTAAATATCCAACAATATAACAATTGCTTTCAAATGACTTCATTTGGGGCAACAAACGTAGTTCGGGAAAATTTCATGCCAAATTTTAAGGTAGGTATTATAGCAGTTAATCATTATTATTTTAGTGAACAAAATTTCCTGTTAATTAACTAAAGGTGTGTCATTAACCTTCAGTTCCTTAATACATAGAAAGAAGAAATATATTACTTAGTCATAATATTATTTGGTGATTCAGTATCAGCAATACTTTTATTATTTTGAAACACAATATAATTATTTGATGATGGATATTAGTTACAACTAATTATTACATATTGACATACCTAAGCATATCAATTATAAATTGGGGATTCAAATTAGGAGACAGATATACTTTTTACGAACAAATATTATTTATATTTGACAAAATCATTTTTTTTTAATTTACAGATACAAGACCAACTATATCATAGCGCAGGTTCACTGTTACCAGTGTCAGATAGCAATTACAAATTCCTGCAAATTTATTTCATTGGCAATTCACCACAAGAAATTGATATGCGTTGTTCAAATAGCAATTCAGTAAAGAGGTCTATTGTAGAACAATTACAAACTTTATTTCATGAGTACAATCAATTGATTATGTTGTTTAAAACTGCACTGGATCTGATGCCATCTGATAATCACAAAATTGTAATCAGAGCTGATAAAATACCTGTTGGCCAACATGCAAGACGTTTTAATGCACCAACTATTGATGAAGTTGCCATCGTTGTAGTTGGAGAAAACTTGGAATCCCTTGATATTGTTTTACATCGTCGGAATGATCAATTACAACGTATAAAGGAAACACACCGCTCATATGACGCACTGCAATATCCCATTATATTTTGGCAAGGTGAAGATGGCTATGATTTCTCAAACAAGATGATAAATCCCATTACAGGTAATAAAAAAAATTTGTTTAGCAAGGAGATATATTATCAGTCACTATATATTTTTTTTTATTTTCAATGTTATGAAAACAAAAATCTATTTTCAGGTTCTAAAACCAACAAAAAAGTCAGTTCAATGAACTATTATTCCTACCGCCTAATGATGACAATCACATACTCAAACGTCGGTGATTATATCACAAGTATGTTGTAGTCATGTATGTTAAAATTGAAACGGAGAAATTAACATTCATCAGGTTGAATCAGACAAAACTCAGATCTGAAGAGTATATTCACCTTCGAGATGCGATTATTACTGATGGTAATGCACAGAATCTTAGTCGAATAACTATTCTTCCAGCAACATACATCGTAAGCCCTCGACATATGCATGAATATGCTCAAAATGCCATATCATATGTTTGTCATTATGGTACAGCAGATTTGTTCATCACATTTACATGCAATCCACACTGGATAGAAATAGACACAGCCAGAGTTGCACACACACACACAGGGATTGCCACATGCAAATATTTTGATTTGGTTAGTTGACAAGATAAACTCAAATGAAGTTGATGCAGTAATATCAGCTGAAATCCCTAATGTAGAAGTAGATTCTGGATTGCATGAGGTAGTTATCAAAAACATGGTACATGGTCCCTGTGGAACTCTTAATCAAAATTTACCATGTATGGTGGATGGTAAATGTTCAAAACGATATCCACGGACATTAATATCTGAAACAATCACTGGTATTGACGGTTATCCTTTGTATCGTCGCCGATCGACAGCAGAAAATGGAAGATCAACAATTGTCAAATTAAATCAACAAGATATTGAAATAGATAATCGCTGGATTGTTCCATATTCACCCATTTTATCAAAGACCTTCAAAGCGCACATCAACGTTGAATCTTGCCATTCAGTAAAATCTATTAAATACATTTGCAAATTTGTAACCAAAGGGAGTGATATGGCTGTGATTGGTATTAATGCAGAGAATTCCAATGATGAAGTTACCCAATACCAAATGGGTCGCTATGTTAGTAGTAATGAAGCAGTTTGACGAATATTTTCTTTTCCTATTCATGAGAGACACCCTACTGTGGTTCATTTAGCTGTGCATTTAGAAAATGGACAAAGAGTATATTTTACAGCACAGAACGCAGTACAAAGAGCTGTACAGCCACCATCTATTACATTAGCCAATTTTTTTTGACATGCCAAAACGATGCTTTTGCTCAAACATTGTTATATTCTGAAATGCCAAAATATTATACTTGGAATCAATCCTTAAGGAGATTTATACCACGGAATCAAAGAAAACCAGTTTCAGGATACCCAGATGTATATTCTACCTATGCGATTGGTCGAATTTATTCAGTACATCAAAGCAATGATGAAAGTTTTTATTCATGACTTCTATTAGACAATGTACGTGGCCCAACATCATTCCAACATGTACGAACTATTGATGGTGATTTGTGTGGATCATACAAAAAAGCTTGCCAACGTTTGCGATTGCTAGAAAAATGCTCATTGGGATCAAACTCTCACTGATGCTGTAATATCATCACAAGCTCATCAAATACGAACATTGTTTTCTATAATCATATCAACATGCTTCCCATCAAACCCAAAGGATTTGTGGATCAAGTACAAAGATAATATGTGTGATGATATTTTGTATCAAATACGGATTAGAAGGGGAAATCCAAATATACAAATAAGCGAAGAAATTTACATTGAAGTATTGATTTTAATTGAGGACATGTGCTTGATGATGTCAAACAAACTATTATTTCAATTAGGCCTGGCCGCGCCCAATCGTCCAATGCATGATGCTTTTAACCAAGAGTTGCACCGAGAAAAACTGTATGATCTCAATATTTTGAAAGAATTAATTCAAACAAATCTTCCACTATTGAATGAACAACAGAAGTATGTATTTGATACACTTATGAAAGTAATAAATGATAAAAGAGGAGGGATTTACTTCTTAGATGCACCTGGAGGTACAGGAATATTTTTTTGATTTCATTGATACTAGCAACAATTCGCTCACAAAATAAAATTGCACTTGCACTCGCTTCGTGGGGAATCGCATCAACTTTGCTTGAAAGTGGTAGAACAGCTCATTCAGCACTAAAATTGCCATTACACATGCAAAGCAACGAAACCACAACCTGCAACATTTCGAAGAACTCTGCAATGGCAAAGGTTTTGCAGCAATGTGAATTGATTGTTTGGGATGAATGCACGATGGCACATAAAAAATCTTTTGAGGCTTTAGATAGAACCTTACAAGATCTACGGAGCAATCATAACCCATTTGGTGGTGCAATGATTTTATTAGCAGGAGATTTTCGTAAATATTGCCAGTGATTCTACGATCAACGCCAGCTGATGAACTTAATGCATATTTAAAGTCCTCCAATTTGTGGAAGCATGTGAAGGTATTACATTTAAGCAAGAATATGCGTGTTAAGTTGCAAAATGACTAATCTGGAGACATATTCTCTAAACAACTCATTGTGCATTGGTAATGGCAAATTTCCTATAGACACCTTGACTGGTTGCATTAACTGTCCTCAAAGTTTTTGTCAGTTAACTAGATCAAAAGATGAACTTATTCAAAAGGTGTTTCCAGATGTTGCTCAAAATTACTATATTGGCTGCAAAAAACATAGATGTAAATGAATTAAATTTCAAAATTCAAGAACAAATTACAGGCGAATTGAGGATATATCAGTTGATTCGGCTACTAACCAAGATGATGTCGTCAACTATCCGCCTGAATTTTTAAATTCGCTGGATTTACCAGGATTGCCACCTCACAATCTTCAATTAAACTTTTAATTATCGTTAGTTATAATGTTGAGAAATATCAACCAATCACGTCTTTGCAACGGCACACGGTTAGCGATAAAAAAATTATTGAACAACGTGATAGAAACAACTATACTGAAAGGAAAGTATAAAGGAGAAGACGTGTTGATACCACGCATCGCAATGATTCCGACTGACAGTTTCCAGTGCGGCTTGCTTTTGCTATGACCATAAATAAGTCCCAGGGGTCAATTGTATGTTGCCTGTTCCCATGTTGGAAAACCATCAGATTTGTTTGTATTTACCACGTAATCAAACAAAAAAAAATTGTGTATCATAAAGCACTACAATAAATATAAAACAGATTTTTGTTATTAATACGATTACTGAAAATACTTATATACGTTTTATTTCATTATTCTTTATTTCATCTTATTAAAATGATAAAGTAACATATTAAAAAAAGGATAATTTTACGATTTATTTATCATATTATTTAAAATATTAAATGATAAAAAAGATCCACCAGAAATCTTAATATGTATAAATCACGTGTCACGTTGTTTGTCCGCGATGGACTCCTAAACTACTTAACCGATTTTAATAAATTTACACACCACGTACAGTTTGACCTAACTTAAAAGATATATAATAATTTTCAACTCATAGTCGCAATATTATTTTATTTGTTTATTATTTTGCAGTTAGATCCTAACAATTCTAAAAGATGGCGGTATCTGTTGACTGGATTGAATAATTACGAATGATGTATCTACCCTACCTACCTCATTGGTAAGTTTAGTGTTCCAAGTTATTTACTAAAAACTTTGTAATTTACAAATAGTATTATAAATTTGGATTAAATTTAAAAAATAATTTTGTTTCTATTTTTGCTTAATATCGACTGTAAGAAAACATTATGATTTTCATAACAGAAGTACTCTGAACGTTACCCCTTAAATAGTTTACTACAATGTAATGTATCAAAAACAATAGTCACAGCAACGCGTGACCGGGTCTGCTAGTAAGTAATATAAAATAAGTCATTATTACAAATTAAAGTTAAATACTAACCAGATGATTTTCCGTACATTTATTAAAACCAGTTAGTATTTGTTGTATTACAATAATAGGAAACACACATACTAATAAGTATTATCGTAGAAATATTCAATATGTTAATTAATTTTCAGTTCCATTTTTAATAGTAATATAAATACATATTACTATTAAAAATGATTAATGAATTCTGTTATCAATTACAAGAGTCATCCGAGAAATGTCGTATTAAAAATGAATCATTATGAGGTCACTCGGACCCTCATCACTGGCACAATACCGTATACCCGGAGATCTATCACTAATTATATTTATATGATACCACGATATATTATTGAATATGATTATAAAGTTAAAGTTAGCATTATCTTAATCTCATATCACTTTTCCATTTTGGTGTTATTAATGTAATAAAAGTACCTGATGAGTCCTACTTCCGTTCAAATAATTTATTTTCATATTCACTTTGTTAGTAGCACGTAATAATATAAATATACTCTTGTACAAATTACTTTACGTCTCAAGCAAAATTCATAGTATATGTAGTATATGGTATATAAATTACATCACTAAAGAAACTAATACCTGTAAGTAATACCTAACAATATAAACCTGTTGGTTATATTCTCAACACCTTCAAAGAAAAATATTTTCCTTCCTGCTTGAAAAAAAAAATGTTTTTAAATGATATTATTAAATAAAAAAATAATTTTACACAGTACATGATATTTTAGAATAAAAATTCTATCGATTATTAAACTTATAAAGCTTCTTATTTGTGTTTATAAATTAAAGAGACAATACTTCTTTACTACCACTATACCGATTGGAATTTAAATTTCCCTTCAAAGCAATATTATTCAAAAAGGTAACTATCAGAAGCACAAAAAATATTAAAAGAAATAAACGGCGATAGAAAATAGTTCTTTATTTAATAGCTTGCTAAAATAATATATTTTTGTGTAAGGTTATTCAACGTCGACTAGGTTAATGGATACTAATAAACGTGAGATATTTAAGAAAGCGTAAAAGGATTAATATTATTAGTAGAACTAAATCGTAATTCTGAAATTGTAACAAAACGCTCACACGTAAGCTCACACTCTCAACTGTTTTAAGCGGATGTGTGGGAGATTAACGGCTTTAAATTTACATTCGGGTTTTGTCAGACGAATTTTGGAATACAAACCAATTATTTAGCTCGGCACTTTATTGCGTCATTTCATCGTAAATAACTCAAAGTTTTGGAGCTTGATAGAGAGCTTTGCGTGTGTAAATACAATAAAGTGACAAATCAACGTACTGTTAGAGGTTGACGGAGACATAGATGAAATCCATTAATAAAAAATATTTTACGTATTTGATATATCAGAATGTTCCTGGAATATCTTGATCGGAATTATTTTGAATTTCCTGTAGAAATATGATTCGGTTTACTAAAGTTAAACTAGATTATGGTTAGACGAACGTCATATATTTCATACACTTATCACAACTTAAGAAATTTAATTCATTATTTTAGTCGATTCTACTTACTAAACATATTATTCGATTCGCATACTTTATGGTAAATATATTTGCCAAATTTTAATCCCTTTAATGTAGTATACTATTAGTGCTTTTACGGACCAAGATATCGTGGAAACTGATGTTAGCATAATATAATAATAAGAGAAATCAAGGAATAACTCACTTTGACAACCTGCTGGTAACACATAGCGACAAGATAAAAACGTAATAACAAGAACATCTGTTGTGAAACACTTGTTAGTATATACTTGTAGTGAACAAGATCATTGATCAGAACAATACGACCCCACGCAATGGTATTTAATACACTGGCACCTACGTTAATTGTTTCCGCTGGAAAATGAATTCGGGGCTAAAGATATCCAAGATTGTGATAAGGTGTAGTCTATGAATAGAGGCGTTATTATATTTGCGTTATAATATAATTTATCGTACTTGCCATTACATACTAACCTTACCTAATTACCTTATTTACGTCCCTTATATACTAGTCTTATATATTTACCTTATGTACTAGCCTTTATACTTTCTTTATGTACTAGCCTTATGTACTAGCCTTATATACTTGACTTATGTATTAGCCTTATATACTTCCCTTATGTACTTATGTACCATTGCGTGGGGTCGTATTGTTCTGATCAATGATCTTGTCCATTACAAGTGTATACTAACAAGTGTTTCACAACGCATTTCTTGTTATTACTTTTTTACCTTGTCGTTTTATGTTTGTTTGTTTGTCTTTTGCGGATCTTGCACCTTAATAATTTTTAATTGGTCAGTTAAAATGCTATACGAGAGAGAGAATACCTTTTTAGCATAACGCTCACCCTATGTATTTTATTTTATTAAAATATTCCATAAAGTATTAAAAAATTAATGAAAATTTAAAACAGCAAATAACCTATTTTTCTTACTGTCACTTACTGTACTGTCACTTGTACATTCATTCAAAGCACTGAAAGTGTAATAATTGTTTGTTTTTTAATTGTTGAAGATTTATTATTTATTTTCCTTCTATATAGAAAGCAGTTAGAGTCGGTTGCAAATCATTCAAATGTATACAAAAGCAAACCAACTAACCATTATAATTGAAACAAAGAGAGTTTCACCATGACAGTTTCACAATCGCATTTTTGAGGAAAATTATTATGTAGGGTGATCATATCGTATGAACATTAATGGAATTTAAATAACACTATTTAAATGACGTACATTGGTTGCTGTAACGGCTTTGACAATGCAGTAGTAGGACTAAAATATAGTTTTATTTATATATGTACTTCTTGAATAAAATCTTTATTTATGGCTTTTGCGTATCAAGTGACATCCCATTTTTTATCCGTCTAAAAAAATATTTTAATATTCAAAATATCTAATAAAAGGTTTGTTTATTTGTTTGTTAACGATCAACACATATATCACACAATATATACAACATGTACACGAATACTCGGAAGTGTATTAGATAACGGCAACGTCTGCATGTACTCGTATGTATGTCAAATAAAAAAGAGACACATTCTATTTATATATCGTTTACACACAAGATATGCCTGAGTAGAAAGATTCAACAAGAGAGAATATATAAGGCACAGAATTCTATGGTTTCTGTGTTATCGTTATTGGAAGTCCTTCTCGTTGTTATTTAAAGTTGGAAACGATGAAATAACGTATTACGAAAATAAATCTATTGTTACAATTATAACTTTCAATAAGAAATCTATCACCATCACTCACATCACAATGTGTAACGATATTGAATTAATTATTTTCTAAATATTTTAACAAGTTTGTCTGTATTGAATCATATCAAGAGCTTTACAAACATGCGGTAAAGCTTTTGACACTATTTCGAAGCGAATGCAAAACGGTTCCATCTCCTAACGTCCGTTTCAGTAGTACGAGTTCTGTGAGTTATTCTTATTGAATTTGTGTTTGTGGACAGGATTGTGTTTACTTCATACAGTGTACAATGTAAGAGTGAGAAATATTTACAATAAGATAGAATATGGATAAGGGTAAAAATGTTAAACATATTATTTATTCTAGATATAGTGAAATCTCTAAGGAGGAAATCAATTAACACATTACACCTGCTGGTAAAAAGACGAGGACATGTGTTGCTATGATAGCAAATATTATTGTTGAAACAGAGACGAGGAAAATGATATTGAAACACGGTACAATAATGTAACGTGAAAGATGGTTTGACGATGATTTGATATTTTTTGTAGTTCTTATGTTTTGAGTTTATAATAAATTTTAACAATTTCAAATATTTTTCTGTACCTATTCTTTGATACTTAAATATGGTAAGCTTGTCTCATAATTTTATAATAATATTATTAAAATTATGAAAACTTTAAAAGCTACAACGGAATGAATACTTTAATTAATTGATCTAACATTATTCAATTCGTGATCCTCGTCGGAGGAAAATATAAAATTATTTCAATGGAACCAGAAGTTATTATTGAATCTCTGCATTGTGTGTCTGATTGTACTTTATTGTCAAAAGAACAAAGAATTATTCAGGATATATCATTTAACGCTTTTCTGAGCGTATTTTAAAAGTTAATTGAAAAGCGTACTTAATGGAAGATATCAGTGAATACATTTGTATGAATAAAGTAATAGCCGCATCAATAATTGATTAACATTTGTTTTTTGTGAAATGTATGTATTTAATTTTTTTATTAATAAATCGAAACATATTTACCGGAGGTACTGATTTTTAATGATAATTTGTTTATATTCGACAACGAGATTGCAATATCTCAACTATAGTGTAATACTATTAAGCACATATACATCTTAGACTATTGTTTATGTGAATAAAATGTTAATTTCCTAAATCACATGTACTATTATGTTTAATTAGTTGGAAGTATCGGTCATCTTTGGGAATGTACTAATTTAATAAATGCACTTTTTAAGAGAGCTATTTATGTGATAAATTAATTTAAAAGAAATAATTTTTCCATCACGAAATCTGTCAGTACTGGGACTCATTGATGATGATGTTGATGTCACATAGATATATAAATATAAGTATTGAATACGTATTGTGTGTTCGAGTGACGTGATCATATTTTATTTTTAACACGACTGACTGACTTGTAATTTATAACAGACATAACAAAGCCATTACCTCTTACTATAAAAAAATAGGGTCCTTATATTATATATATGAAGGAAAACTGAATGTAGTTATAGAATAACGCTAGTATTTGCTAGTTAATTTAATAATATAGTCCTAACAGAGTAAAACTTTTTTATGTGTACCTTGCTTTCTTAAGTTCGTTTTACCACGCTAATGACAGAAAATGTAATATCCAAAACTTTTAAAGATTTGATTACAAGTAACAGTTCACTGAATTATTTGCAAACTTACGTTTATTAGAGAAACTTGCTTTTACAATGAAAGCGAAATCTATTCTGAACATTGAAACTATTTCCAATGCTTCTATATAATTATATTTACGTAGATCCAATTTTTTTACCTGCTCTTTCACTTACACTGAAATGTTGCTGAAACAATTTGTTGCTTTCATATCACGTGATGAACGCACACAATACTGACACTAAATGTTATTTATATTTGCCTTTAGATTAACACAATGAAAAACTGCACATTTTAGTAAATTTTTAAAACGTTGTCATTATTTTTCTTGTCAACAACAAAGTTAAATGAAATTAAACCAGTGAATATGCAAATACCCAGGGCATTTCCCGAATGAACTTTGACGAAACTATAAATGTTAATAAAAAAAGAATTGATTTTTAAGTAAACTGATTATTATTTATTCAAGAAAAGAAAATGTTAAATACATCTTTATTTATAATTACTAAAAAAATTCAAAAAAGTGTGATTAATAATTAATACAAAATAGTTATATAATTAAGTATGATAATAAACTAAATCAGTAAATTATAAACAGCGCCATCTCTCGACAATAATGTAAATTTTATTTTTGTAAATTTTTCCTGTCCACAGACATCCATACATCCATCCATCCATCCATCTGAGAAAAGTGAAAACAATACAGAACGAACAAAGTCCGTTCGTAAAAATACAATAAGGGCATTATAGTATCTCGCCAAAAAATAAATATTCTATGTATAAAAATGTAGAAAAAATATTTGTAATATATAATATAATAATGATATTTATAATTATTTTTCATTAAGAATATACAATTATGTATATTGGACTCAAATGATTCTAGCATAGATAATTGTGTATCTCTCAATTACTACTCATAAAATAATCGTGATCTCTACAATATAGGCAACAATGTTTTTTAAACTTTTTCTAAACATGTTTTAAATACTTAACAATTTTAAATTTATTATTATATAATTTTCTGAATCATGACCTAATTAAGACAAGTAAATATTTTCTCAAACTTGTAAACTGTGTTATTAATGTTATAAGTCTAGGAAATAAAGTATATAACAAAGGCGGGACGCGTTCAGAATACATGACATGGCACATTAATATGTTACATTAAATTATATATATACATATATACTTTATTTATAGAACTAAGGATTGTCAGCAATTTACTATAGCAGTATATTTATTCAAAACTAGTAGTTACCAATTTTTTTTATTATTATGTATTAATTGCCTAATTTCAAACAAATTTTAAATTCATGGACACCTTTATGGTAATATCAATTTTCAATCTCTGCCATTGATAGGAATTACTAAAAAGATTACATTGCAATAAAAATGGCTGTGAGAAGGGTTGAACGAAATTAAATGGAACACACACATCAACGATAACAAAAAGGCTGACTCCATTTAAGCAGCAATAAGTGGAGCAATCTACAGCCCAAAAACTAGTTTTTAAAGAACATATTTATATAAACACTAGATGATTCCCGGCCGCTTCGCTGAGCACACTATTAGTTCTGATGTGAACTTAGGTTGCTATGGTAACCGTTGCTGTTGTAATCGTTGCTATAGTAACTCTTACTTCCATCTATGTACACACTTATCATGACACCGCTGTAGCTATAAGGACGTTTAACTTGAAATTTGTTGAAATCCGTTGGGATAGGAATTCCCTAAAATCTGTTCTTAGTGGATGTATATGTCACAAAAAGAGTAACTATGTAAAATTTAAAATTTTTCGGACTGATAGTTTCGGAGATTCCGTAATGAGTCAGTAAGTGGTAAATCACTTATATATAGATATATAGATAGATAAAGACACATATCATTAATGTGAAGACTAATACAATTTATATTTTTTTAATAAATTAACACAGTAATATAAATTTGTGATAAAAGCCATAACGCTTATTCTTTTAATATATTTTATTTCTATTATTCTTGGTGCTTTACATTTCTGGAGTCAGTGCTACAAGGACAAAAAAAGAGAAGCAAAATTTATTTTATAACAGATCTCAATTCAACGTACATTTCATAATCTGTTATGAGTGTAAATCTGGAACCGAGTACATAAGCATTAAATGGTGATGTTTCTTTATGTAACTTTGAATATTTTTTCAATTGTAATATCATAGTGATGTGACAACGAGGGTTGTTTATGTCAAAATAAACATATTATTACTTTATTATTAAACTTTATAGTCCATTGTAAGTGTGGGTCTCGTAGGCGAAAGCATATTCATATATAAAAGGCAAAATACTTTTCATCCGTAAAATTTAAGGATCTGCCCTCAATACATGATATATATGAGAATAAACTTTAAGATTTATTTTTTATTAATAGATTTTTTTTAAAAAAGGAAGTTTCAGAAACTATTGTAACATATGCATATTTTATATGTATTTTATATATATTCATTTAGAAGAATTTTCAACAGCGGGTATTTTAGAGAAACATGACAACTCTAATTCAATTACATTCGTTTAAATCGTTAATATTATTAAAGTAACAAGTGCAAGACTAATAATTGAAGTATGTACGACATCCGGTTCCATGGTGTAATGGTTAGCACTCTGGACTCTGAATCCAGCGATCCGAGTTCAAATCTCGGTGGAACCTAGCTATTTGTAATGTTTAATATTAACTACATTATTAGGTTACTAAACTGACATAATAAATACATATTTATTCTTATAACATATTCTTATAAATATTACATTGCTATCATTGTAGTTCTTTTCTTACAAACAGTCATAACTACTTCTCTAGACTAAATTTTATTATAAAAACAAAAAAATATATTCCAGTTATTATTAGAATTATTTACCGCTGTTTAAAAGAGAAACCGGGAAATGGCTCATATAGAGTAAAAATGTGATAAAAATTCGTTAATTAATCTTTTTTGAGGTATCAATGGTTAAGTAAGGGGATAGATCTGGTAAATCCTCGAATATTGAGATGGCTTTCTTCCATTCGATCCCTTTCATTGGTCTTCGATACCTCGACTTTATGTTGTCATAAAAAGTCTATATACGCAATAAGCCATACCGTATGTGGACGGGCGGTCAATCTTTACAATATTACTATAAAGACATCGTCGTATTCTTTATTGATTAATTGTTATTTTAGACTTTTATATATTAAGGATTTAGTATTAAAATATAAATGACGATAAAGATAAAGTTAAACGAAATTAACTGTCAATTTAGTGTTATCTTATTTAATTTATTATTAGTGATTTAAATTATCTTTTTATATTTGAACTAATAGATATCCAGTTTCATTCACCTTAGTTAGTTTAAATCATAGTAATGTTAATTTACTCTCATTTTACAGAGTTGAGATATCGGCGAGTTACATGTGAGCGAAGTTTTATCTCTGAGATTACATTAATTATAATTTAACATTTATTACAGTGCTTTGGATTATTCAAAACAATCGATCACACAAATAGCTATCTACTCGTACTTTAAAGAGGATAGACGAAACTACGTCATAAAAAAGATTTTTTCAACGATAAGTAACTAATAAAGAAGTTTAATTTATAATTATTTATAATTCAAATATATACTTCAAATTTCAACACTGTTTGTAATATGACATAAATAAAGAAAGAATAAAGCTGATTTTAACATGAAAAGTTCTTCAACTCAAACGTCGGAACGTCGTTGAACTATACACGGAATGTCAGACAATGCAGCACAGAGCACATATTTATACGTTACTTGATATTTGTTCTCTTTGCTACGCTCCTTGAAAATGCTCTATTTAGATATTATAAATATATTTTAAAAAATAAATTTTAGTATTAAGATTTACAAGCTTAATATAAGTATATTGCAGATATATTTTTACTGTGAGTAAAAATGTTATTCCGAAACGCTATTATTAAAAATCACTTTACGATATATATTTAAACTTCACTTCAACAATTTCAAAGAAAGAGATAAAAGACAAAGCTGAACTTTCGTGCGATGAGGTGAAATAAAATTACACTACAGAGTCCAATAGAACATTTTAATATTATGATAAAAGAACTTGGATTGGCAATTGGAAAAATCCTGCAATATCTACAATATTCTATAACTATACAAAATAATAGCTACATTAAATGTTTCCTTATATACAATAAACAGTTGTTTGTTTGTTATAGTAATTGTTTTACTGTTGAATTTTAAAGCAGTGAGCAGATACTTAGTATGTTTATATTTTGTGAAAAAAGATTTTATAATTTTAAATTAAATTATGAAATTTTAAATTAAATTACAAGGTGACAATTTACTGTCTCTGATGAGAATCTGGACATCTAAAATTCATATTATAAAATGTTTTAGTATCATAAAGTGATTATTATTACTGCAACATAAAGATTAAGTAAAGTATCAAAAAAATAATCATGATTACGCATTCAGAAGAAGAAATTCAACCCCTCATGGGATATAGTTCTTTGCATAGTACGGAACCGGGCTAACTCAACTGAGAAATTGAATTTCTTTCAACACATGTCCTGGTTCTTCAAGTTGGTAGCGGTGTTTGAGAAAATAGAAGATTTAATCGTCATCAGAGACTTGCAGGGCTCTCAGCAAGACTTACTCATTGTAAATATTTTAGATCTACGTGTATCCAACTTTATTACTATCTAATTATTATATATTTTTTTTGTAATTGTTTTTTTAATTTTGTGTAAGATTATTATTATTATTACACTGGTCTACAGTGGTTTTGTTGCCCTAGATATAAGATTGATTTTGGATATATTTATACTCACAATTCATGAAATTATGAATGATTTTGTAAGATTTGCTTTCGTTTTTTTTTAAATACTTATTTTTATTTTACATTACAAAAATCGGAAAACGAGAAACAAAATAACAGATATATTTATAATGTCAGTTTTATTTGGATAAAAATATGATATATCGAAGTAAATAGAGAGGAAAATTTGGAAAACATGTTATATTTCCATATACCTAGGAAATTTTCGACTACCAACACAAAACTTTCCCAAGCTTCACTTTCCGGAACAGTCATAACTTTAATAAAATCTGCGTCTTTTATCAATTGCCGTATTTGAGGACCATCAAATATTCCACCTTTCAACTTTTCCATACTAAGCTTCGGAAATTTTCGACAAATGTATTTAAAACAATCCCCTTCCTTGTCCAAAGCTTTAACGAATTGCTTTATCATTCCTAACTTAATATGTAATGGTGGAAGCATGATTTTGTCTCTGTTCACCAACGGTTCCCTTATTACATTGGCTTTACCGACAGTTAGAGAATTTCTTGCAGGCCAAACATCTTGTTCCCAATGAAGTTGCTTTGCTCTACTGTCCCACATACAAAGGAAGCAAGGGTATTTCGTGTATCCACTTTGTTGACCAAGTAAAAAATTAACCATTTTCAAATCTACACAGATCGGCCATTGATGCTCCGAGTATTTAATTTTTTCTAAAACTAATTTTACATTTTCATATTCTTCTTTGAGTTTTGTTGAATGGGCAATTGGAATTGATGCAAATTTATTTCCATTGTACAGTAAGATGCATTATAAACTTCTTTTACAGCTGTCAATAAAAAGACGCCACTCAGTGTTTGTATTCTTTCAAGCCCATGTCTAAAAGCAGCTTCGCAATATCAGTACAGTATACCAGTCCTTCATTTTCATCAAAAAATTGTAATAGCTCACTTTCTCGCGTTCTGTATGTTGTAATTGTTACTGTTGGTGCCAATAAATTTTTTCTTTCAATCTTGAGGCTAACAGTTCTGATTCCTGTTTTGATAAATTTAGATCCCGTATCAAATCACTGAGTTCATTTTGAGAAAATAACTTTGGCGTAGATGTTTCACCCTCCCATTCACTTCCACTGGTAGACTGTTTCGATTTCTGTGAATTCGGCAACATCATTGTTTCTGAGGGCATGCGAATCACTTTTGAAACGTAAACAGGCCGAGGGAGAGTTTCACTGTGTAAAACAGGACATTTTGTAGACTGTAAGTCTGGATATCTCCACGTTTGGTTTCGATTAAAACCTTTAGCATCTACTACGCAAAAGTAACAATCATCGACATGATTCTTAGGCTCCATCCAGATCATAGGAATACCAAAGTCTAATCCAGAACGTTCTCCTTTTTTCCACAACCGCAAAGACTCAACACAGGACTTACAAACTTTATTCGGAACCCATGATTTATCTAATTTGTCCATTTTAAAACCGAAATATTCAGCATAAGTCTCCTTAACAAAGTCTGTGATATTTCGTTTTTGTTTTTTTAATATATAAATACCACAAATATAACAAAATAAATCACTACTATATTTACACTTTCTTCGTGACGAACTCATGTTTAAAAAGACAAGACAAATATATTAGAATGAACACTCAGCAATTGAATCAAAATATTAACATATGACAACTTATCCAGATTCACGTGTAAGTACTTCAATATTATCAAATAACTGAGTTATCAGCTGTTTTGCGGAGCAAGGAGTCTGAGAGTGGAGATCAAGTGATGTTTATATGCGCAAAAAAGTTGCGCAGAAGCTTAATCAGGACTGGGAAAACAAATTTTAGTACTAACAAGCTGATAATTGTTCAAAATATAAGATACGTAAAAATCATAAAAAAAGAGCACATTCAGTATTTTCATGAATATATTCGTAATTTAGGTACTCGAAAACATAAAAATTTGCAAAAATATCCAAGGCAACACAAAAATTTTTTTTTTTTGTAGATCTGTGTTATTATTATTTTTGTGTATATTTATTTTTATTTGTATTTTTAAAATTGTTATTTAATTTATTAAAAATGTTTAATCTGTTGTAAATGTATAATAATTAATTTTTAATTGTAATGTAATTGTAATAAATAAAATGTACGAATGCGGCGTTGGGGACCGCCAACCCACACACCATGTTCCGAACGGCGGGAGGTGGAGGACGGAGCTAGAAATAGCTACGTGGAATGTAAGAGGAGGAATGGAACAGAAGATGAATGAATTATTAGATGTAATAGATGACAAAGATCTGGACGTTATTTGTGTGTCTGAGACCAAGCAAAAAGGCAATGATGCCACCGATTTAACTGGCAACCGGGTCGCTTTCTGGGCAGGGGTTCCAGAGGGTGAGCAAGGTTGCCAAGGTATAGGCCTGTTGTTGTCCTCTCGAATGGTTAATGCAATGGGAGAACACAAGGCCATCAACCCGAGGCTTCTTTGGGTTCGCTTTAAGATGGGGATAACAAGAGCATTCTTGTTGGCCATTTATGCGCCAATATCCTCAGCTACAGTATGCGAGCTCGAGGAGTTTTGGGAGAGTGTCAGGGATGTTCTATGCAGTGTCAGGGGTAATGAAAAGTTGATAGTATGTAAAGATATAAAAGGATGAGTTGGAACCGCGCGAAGAGGTTACGATAGCGTGCTAGGCAAAAACGGTGATAAAAGAGTAAATGAGACTGGAAAGCTTATTTTGGAATTTTGTAAGGAGAGAAATTTGTTTGTGGCAAACACGATGTTGGATCACAAACAAATTCACATGTATACATGGGAGCAGAAGAAAGAAGTATGAGTGATTTATTCTTAGTGTATCAGCGTTTTCGAAGCCACGTTATGGACACGCGTGTGTTTAGGGGTGCTGATCTGGGAATCGACCATTATCTAGTCGTTGCTAGAAAAAGAGGTCTGTTTTTTTTATGTTATAGGAGAGGAAACGAGCTTGGGGGTCACTGTTAATGTGTGATCACCGCCACCCATGAACTCTTACAACATCCGAGGATTCGCCAGAGCGTTGCCGGCCTTGGAGAAAGGAATATATGCCTTTTTTGAAGATACCCATGTCGTATCGATCTGGAAATACCGCCGAAGGAAGTTCGTTCCACATTTGAGTGGTACGTGGGAAAAAAGTCCTTGAGAACCGCACAGTGGAGGATCGCCACGCATCCAGGTGGTAAGGATGGTATTGGAGGCGATGGCGCGCTGTGCGGTGATGAAATTCGGCGGCAGGCATCAGATCGAATAATTCTTCGGAACACTCCCCGTTGTAAATGCGGTAGAAGACGCACAAAGAAGCAACGTCTCTACGCAATGCCAAAGAGTCCAGCCGTTCACAGAGCACCGGGTTACCGACAATCCGAGCGGCTCTCTGTTGTACGCGGTCAAATGGTAGAAGCTGATATTGGGGTGATCCGGACCAGAGATGAGAACAGTACTCCATGTGTGGCCGGACCTGCGCCTTATAGAGCGCAAGTCTTTGGCCAGGTTTGAATTACTGCCTCGCTCTATTAATCACTCCCAATTTCTTCGAGGCCAACTTGGCCTTGCTCTCCAGATGACCACGAAACTGACAATCGCTCGAAATGTCGAGGCCCAGTATTCTGATACTTGGCGAGGCAATAAGAGGAGTGCTCTCGAAGAGCGGTGATACGACAAATGGGGTTTTCTTAGTGGTAAACGCGCAAACTTGTGTCTTTAGGGGATTGAACTGAACGTGGTTCAGTTCACCCCACTCAGAGACCATCCCTAAGGAAGTCTCTATAGAAGACACAAGTTTCTTTCGGCACTCGTCGACGTTTTCCCGAGAGATACCTGCACGGCCGGAATATACCGCATCCCCAGTGCTGTCATCCGCATAACAATGTATGTTGGAGATATCCAACATATCATTGATGTGCAGGAGGAACAGAGTTGGGGATAGCACGCAGCCTTGGGGTACACCAGCATTCACGGGCTTGGGGTCCGAGCAAAAACCGTCGAGAACGACCTGTATGCTCCGCCCAGTGAGGAAGCTGGTGATCCACTTGCATAAACTCTCGGGAAGCCCATAGGAAGGTAGCTTCGAAAGAAGCCCCTTGTGCCATACACGATCGAAGGCTTTCGCCATATCCAGACTAACTGCCAGACCCTCTCCCTTGCTTTCAATAACAGCTGCCCAACGGTGTGTAAGATACAACAGAAGATCACCAGCCGATCGACCATGGCGAAAGCCATATTGCCGGTCATTGACCAACTGGTGATCCTCGAGGTAGGTTAGGAGCTGTTTATTGATGATGCTCTCCATTACTTTGGAGAGCAGAGAGGTAATGGCGATAGGTCTGTAGTTAGCTGGATCCGAGCTATCACCTTTTTTAGGGATCGGATGGACAAAAGCACGCTTCCATGAGACCGGGACTACGCCTTTCAAGTAGGAGTACCGAAGTAGACGCGTTAGCACTGGTGTCAACTCAGGGGCACATGTTCGTAGCACAACTGGAGAGATACCATCTGGCCCACTCGACTTATGAACTTCCAAGGAAAGGAGGGCTTTTCGGATGAGTTTTTGCCGAAAAACTATTTCCGGCATTAAGCTCGGGCACCGCGGGATGATAGGCAGTGCCTTCCCCTGGTCGTCTAAAGTCGAGTTTGAGGCAAAAAGAGTGCCCAAGAGATCGGCTTTCTCTTTTGCCGTGTGGGCCAAAGAGTCATTCCCAGTGTGCAATGGCGGCAGGGAAGGCTGACAGAAGTTTCCCAGACTGGCTTTGGAAAGCGCCCAGAACTTGCGCGTGCCAGGCGGGTACTCTGCCAACTGATCCCCAATTTTGACGACATGCTTGAACTTTGCTCTAGCGATTTGCCGTTTGAAGAATCTGGAGATACGGTTGTATTTCCTCTTCAGAGTTCGAATCCTTGGTGATTAACGCATTGGCCCAAGCTTGATAAGACTGCCGTTTGCCAGCTGCTGCAGCCCTGACAGACGCATCAAACCAAGGCCGGACGTTGAATGGGCCCTACACTTCGTTCCAGACAGTTATCAGAGGACACTAAGGGAGCCTCGACAGTGACCTGGTACTTTTCTGGATGTGTAGTCAGCAGAAGATCCAACAAAGAGGACGTGTGGCTGTCCACATCCGGTAGACGAGTGTGCGTCTTTACCAGCTGGGACAGACCATTTGCCAGAGCAAAGTTAAATACAGATCTCCCTGCGTAGTCGGTTGCACGTGACCCTAATTTGGGTATTGGTATTGTGCGCGTTGAAGTCCCCGAGGACTACGACTTCGGCAGAGGGAGTTTGTGAAAGCAGGTCGTCAATCTTCGCTTGAACGTGGCCCAACAGTTGATCTGTTTGTGCATTACCACTATGGGACCTGTAGAGGCACGCGTAGACTCTGACGTGATCGTCCGTGTCCACGCACAGCCAGAGCACGGACAGGTCCTGACCTTCAAAAATCTGAAGGCGACGGTAGCAGATACCCTCCCTTACGAACACAGATACCCCGGAGTGTGGTATAAAATGATGTTCTAGTTTATACCCGGGGTATGATAGGTACGCTGTGTCGCTAGGTTGAGATATCTGCGTCTCCGTCAAAAACAACAAGGCCGGCTGCGTCGTCTCAAGATGGTAGTGGACGGCGTTTAGGTTCGAATGAAACCCCCGGATGTTGCAAAAAGATGTTGTTTGCAGGTTGGCGCAGCCGCACGACGTATCCAAGCTTGGAATCGAATTATCGCATAAGAAGCTGGAAACTTCAAGATCCACTGATCAGAGAGGAATATCAAGAAAGGGTTTACAAGAAGCTTGAAAGCTGTGATTCTGGAAATGAAACTGCTGAAGTATGCTGGCAGAACCTTAGGAATGGTATGGTGAAAGTAGCGACAGAGGTATGTGGTAAAAGGAAAAGAGGTTTTAGTACAAAGTGTGAAGAATGATGGGATGATGAAGTGAAAGACGCCGTGGAGTTAAAGAAGAAAGCATGGCTGAATTATATAGCCTCGGGTAAGGATAAAAGGATGAAGGAGATAAGAAAAAGAGAGTACAAGCTGTAAAAGCACAAAACGAAAGCACTTATAAATATGAAGCGTCGAAATTCTGAGAGAGAAAGGGATGACAGGTTGCCGAACAATTTCCGGGAAAATACGAAGCTTTTCTGGCGAGAAGTTAGTGATTCCCGGGGTTGTTCGGTATCCTGTAGAATGAAAGGGGTGCTTTCGAAGAGTGGTGATATCTTAACAGACCAAGCACACGTATTGCAGCGGTGGGTGGAATTCTACAAGGAGACGTATGAATGTGAGGACGCCTCGGCCTCGAGGACCAGCAAAATGCTGAGTCCCGATGTAGCCATCTACCACCCATCCATTCATATCTCCACATACTATCAATTTTTCATTATCTCTGACACTACTTAGAACATCCCTGACACTCTCCCAAAACTTGCGGCGTTGGCGGTCCCCAACGCCGCAATATTTTAAAAACATTATTATTGTTATTAGCTTCATGAATACCATGTGAATAAGAGAAGGGTGGGGTCGGGTACGTCTCGTCGGTATAGAGAACGTCAGGATATCTACTTACCGCCGTCGCCCTAGTTGGATGTCACGGCATCGCATTTCACACTCACTGTGGTAAATCATTCCGCCGTATTCTTATCTGAATAATTGTAATATTATAAAATTGTTATATATTCTCATAAACAAACAATAATAATACCTAGATCTAGTAAATACGAATTAATACTTAATTGAGTCAACACAACGAGTAAAGTGTATTAAAAACTTTGTGTGTTTTCGTTCCTTCTTCTTCCAATTGGAAAGTACGGATTGTACCGCATCACACGTATCAAAGCGTTTCCGCAGCGGGAAATACTTAAACCTTTTTAGTTTAAAGAATTGTTTCTACACGGTCTCATTACAATCTGAGAACATTGAACCGCCTCGTTGATAAAAGATATTGTTTGTTAAAGTTAAAATTTAATTGACAGTGAACATAAAACGTGACGCTTACGAGACTCGGTGGATTTAATACAGATTTTAGAATTATTGAGAACAGGAAAGTCATCACTTCAATTATCTCAAACGGAAGTAAAAACGAATAACATTGTTCTAATAATAATAAATTATTGTAGAAAGATATATCTTTCTTTAATATTTTGATGCATAATAAATACTAACATTTATTTTTATACATATTTTACAAAAACAACTCGAGTACTTTATTATTACGGCATACAATTTAGTATACTTACAAAACAATTGCTAAAAACTTGTAAAACCAAGTGGTTTTTGGTATTATATTTTCATTTAGTATTTATCTTCATATAATGTATAATTTACTATTTTGTATATATTATTATTTATGAATAAATATTTTTCCTTGAATATTGAATGCAACTTTCTGATGTAATTGATGCCTTTAAGCTATTTGCCTTAAAAATAACATAAAATAAAAATATACAGATTAGATTTCGATTTACATTCGGATTAATAAAATACGTATGAAACTTCGTTCCTACGGAAGTCCTCCTGATTACATATGATTTAAATTTAATATTAAAATGACCGATGCGTAACACAGTAATACCCAATATTTTGTTAATTAAAATCTTTCGGAACTCTCCAAAATTTTTAATAAAAACAAATTTAATCAAAAATGTAAACTATTATGTCAGATGCGTAATATATCTTAATTGTAAATGTAAAAAAAATGTTAAAAAATAAAAAATGTAATGACTTTGTACCCAGTTCATTCGGTACGAATTTAAATAACAAAACTTAATAACTTATTTGAAAATACACTCATGTAGCATAATTGTTGTTGTAGAGACACCTCCTTTACATACATAAAATAATTTAGTCAAACGTAAAGGTTTTATGGTCTTTACAGAAAAACTTAGGAAGCTGTGCTTGGATTTAACTTAGCTTTGCTTCATATATTTCAACAAATTAAAATTATACATTCGAATAAAAAACAACGTGAAACTAAAACTTATTGTTTCAATTAATTAATGTCTTATGATATATCGTTTTAATATATACTATAGGTACTTTACAAAATATCATTTCAATAAATACATATCATAAATGTATTCATAATGTATCGGGTACATAAAAAAATCCATTGTCAATTTATATTCTATGAAATCCATATAATATTAAGTGGTTGAATTGAATAAATACTCGTATTCCGAGATTCCTTTTGTTGGTTGAATAATTTAATTCGTCTGTATCTCTTATGCTGTTATAAAAGGCCATAAACATTCCAATAAACTGTACAACCGAATGTTTTGATCAAGTCCAATCTACATTTTCACAACCACTACAAATATGTAAAAAAGCTGACGGATCAATATCAGGATATTATTGAGAATATTTTTGTACATATCTTATAATACAATGATATTTTAGATACACTTTCACAATCTACAGCATTTTTTTTACCTTGGATATTGAATTGTACAACGCGATTGGTAAAAATATCATCTTTATGGCAGTTCATGATTTTTAATTGTAAAGACCCTCAATATTATAATAGATTTTATTTTATCATCCCAAAAATCCCCGAATCCAACTACCTTTATTAAAGTAACCTTTATATTTTTTTCAGTGCCAAATGGAATATCCATAAATAAAAATATAATATAAGTTTTAAGAATTTACTTTTCTAAAATCTTCCTTATCTTAATTCTATTATTATATTTTGTTTAGAATGTAAAATATGTCTTTCAGTTGAATTCTTAACTGTTTAGTAATTCCAACAGCGTAACGTCTCTTACGATTGTAAAAGGAATTTCGTTTCCTAAAATTTCGTAAAAGCGCTGAAATTTCACCAAAATTGTAATGTTTATTTAAAATTTGCTAATTCACTTTGCTTCATAATTAACAAAAAAATATATATATTTTTTTTATCTAAGAGGAGGGCAAACGAGCTGTCGGGTCACAGATGGTACGTGATCACCGCCGCCCATGAACTCCTGCAACATCCTAGGATTCACAGGAGTGTTGCCGGCCTTGAAGAGAGGAGTAAACGCCTTTTTTGATGGTACCCATGTCGTACCGATCTGGAAATACTGCCGAAGGGAGTTCGTTCCACAAGCGAGTGGAACATGGAAAAAAGGTCCTTGAAAACCGCACAGTGGAGGATCGCCATGCATCCAGGTGGGAGGGATGGTAAAGTAGTCGATGGCGGGCTGTACGGTGATGAAATTCGGCGGTAGGCATCAGATCGAATAGCTTATATAATAGAAATATAAGAATTATATTTCTTTTTTATAAATGGGAAGATGCTCACTGAGTCATACAACAACAGTAGTACAAAAAAAAAACCCAAAAAAGAAGAACATAATTTTGTAATCATAAATATTAATATATTTATATATATGAATTACCGATTCAAATAAAACGCTACAATGAAACTAAAACTCTTGTAAATTAAAAGAGTACAATAATTATTTTAAATTCAATAGCCTCCTAAACTCCTATCAATTTAAACATTGTATTACGAAGATACTCATAATGTAAATTCTCTAACAAAACGTACACACCGAAGAGCCTTTTGCTTCATCTTTCTTAGAGCGGTAGTACGATTCTGTTTGCAAATTCTGAATGGATATTCAAATATCCAACTAAACACTCTTGTGAAAGCTCGCACTAGTAAAACGCTCTAAGTAGTTTAGGAGATTTACATCTGGTTTGTATCTATTGCAATGTGAGTAACATTTGGTTAATTTACTTAGGTTTACATGTTCTTATTTGATTAATACTTTTTTAAGATAATAAGTAAAGGTTTGTATTTGAACTAAGTATGACTTATTGAACTAGGTCACGCAAGCGGGGTCGTGAGCTGAGCTAACTTTTGCTTTGTGCACGGCAGGCTATTTACTATGATGTTCTTTAGCTTAGTCAATAAATATTATCAATAAATCATTTGCCAAACATGTTAAGCTTGATATTCGTTTCAGGTCTTTAAATGGAAAAATTTCTACAGAACGGAACGGAAGATTGCTCATAACGCCCTGCTTTTCGTAATGGCATCACGCTGAAACAATCAGGTCCACTGCGATACTATTGATACAGTAGAAAGCATTCGACCTCCTTGGGGATAAAACCTGTTACTGTTGCTGCTTCGCGTCGTACAATGATTATTTGCAGATCTGCAAATCGTTGAGGAAGTACAGTTGCCATCGTTTGAATTTCTTGTTCGACGTTTAAAATATGTCCTGCATAACGAAACTGTCCGTGCCCACCACTTGCCCTGAGCCGATACACTCGCATAATTGGTTGTATGCGTGCAATGAGCATAGTTTCGATCTGTGTCAGCCCTTGTAATTGTGGTGGCACTGCCCAAGGATCCATAAAATTTTCTATGGTGAACATTCCTGATGTTCGAATGGAACAGCATATAAATCGGTTCTTGAATATTTAGAACAGGAAACGTATGCCAATTTTTCTAACTCTTTATTGAATCGACGCTTATTTGATGCGATATCAGGAAGCGTGATTTGTGTGGCTCCACTATCTCGATACTGTTGTGAACGGAGAGAAGTTGCTGTGTATCGCGATATGCCACTTGCATGCCGTCTGCCTCTTCCTCTGCCTTGTCCACGATTTTATGATATTTCGATGATATAATAATTCGAGGAACTAATGACGTCTGCTCACAATCTCACGGAACGCTATCTGCCTCTCACTCATATTACTTACCGTGAGCAATGTAAACTCTTTTAATCATATTGGTAAAACATAACATACTTTAATATAAACCAAACAAATTTAAAATGACATTTTTACTATGTGGTAACGAATAAAATGGTTGCCTATTCAAATTGTGGTTGTTAACAATATTAATTGTTATTGTATAGAATATGTATAATATATATAAAGTTATAGTTTATAATTTTCAATATTAAATTAATATATAAAGACGTAAGTATATATTCATATATATATGTTAATATATACTTACCATTCTTTTAGTGTGCTTCGAGCTCAATGTGAACTGCATTCTGAAGAATTTATAGTCAGTTTTGCTATGTATGAGAGTAGTTAGAAACTTTCTTAGATTTCAATCCACTCCTAACTCGTGCATCGAGCAGGCGCGCGCTGGTGAGTCACTAATCGAACTAAATTAGTTCTGTTAATTGTTCATGATCTGTCTATCGAAATTATCCGAAATTTTGCACAGTCATAAAGCAATGTGGCATCAAACACCACGCCGAGTTTCGAAACTGTGGTATGCATAGTATTTGAACTAGCACGTAAATTGCCCTAAACTGAATTAGTAAATTATACTGAATTCAGAATTACTATTTATACAAAATTAAATATATGCTTAGCGCCTTATGCTCGCAATCGTTGTGGCTAGTTTCGTTAACGTAGCTCGAATAGTTTTTAAGAACAGAGAGTTCGCATTTTTTGCGATCTGACCAGTAAAGAGCTTCGCTTCGCTCAGCTCAATAATCGTTGTAAAGATTAGGTAAAAAACTTTGCGGCTATTACCTAATTTTATTTTTATCTGTCTCATCACTTTGTCGAATTGCCACTTGCAATACTTTGAAAATACAATTAATACAAAAAAAATAATTCTGCTCTACTCTTGAACTATACACGAACTGTATACGAAGATTTAATGCGTAACGTTTAATGACGAGCAAACTAATTTTTTTAGAAAAGTATCCGAAAACAATAATATGAATACATTGTGCTAATGAGTTACTATTTGCTCATGTCAGCAAACTGTCAAATGTATTCAAATTACAATGAGTACATTGAGTAGTCTACGAGTATGTTATTTCTTTAACATTTATTCACATTTTTATATCTCTTACTTTTTATACGAAAGTATAATAACTAGATTTGAGTTGCTATGATTAATTCTTAAATGTAACAGGAGTAAATAACCATAAACTAAAATGCTACTTCAGCAAAAATGTATTTATATTTTTTGTCAAAATGTGGTACAAGTTAAAATCTGATGACTATTAACGGGAAAATATTTATTTCCTGTTATCATATCGTAATCACTGTATTACTCCTTTAAAAGGAAATTTGGCATAGTTTGAACGAAAACGAAAGAAACTATTTTTCTTTCTTTATATATATATATTGTTAATCTAAACGGAGAATAAAGTTTTCAATTACCATAAAATGAGTTTTTTTTTATTACTATTATAGAACTTGATTAAGTGAGAAGTTTTGTAAAACTTCGTATTCATAAAAAAAGTAAACTTTCTTAAAACTATAAAATATATTCATTTCTAAATGACTATATTTATTAACTTGGGTTAATACGGTGAGCTAAGCCTGAAGCAAGTACTCAATCATTTAAGCTGATGATCAACAGACATGAGCACCCTATTCCTCACATGATTTACTATAACATTGGAGAATTATGGAAATTTTCACACCCGATTTCCTTTTTTAGAAAATCTCCTTTGTCAACAATATGTTATCGTCTCTTATATGTACTCGTTTGTACCTGTTATATATAATTTTCTCTAATGCTTATTTATTCGTTTTATTTTCTTAAGGTGTATGTAATAATTGGTTAGTTAATTGAGTTTTATTAGCTTTTAATTTGGTATTTATTTTGAGTTCAAAATTAAACATGTACATCATAATCTTTAGAGAGACTATGATCTTATTAAAGATGACTTAAAAAACTAAGAATGCTTTAAATACAATTTATTTCAGTATACATTACAGAGTATAAAAATTCACAATGTGTTAAAATATATCAACATATCCACTTATTTCAATTTTATAATCCTCTTGTTATCTGTCCCTTTAAGTGAACTTTGTACGGTGTCTAAGCGATTAATGTTGAGTCACAATGTTAAAGGCATAATGGCCTGCACCTTGATATAATGAAAAGCATTCATTTGTAATATGGCTTTTCAAGAAAATTACTACAGTTTCGTAACGCTTTATAATTCAAGTGGTTAAGGATAATCATACCATGTTTATATTACAAAAAATAATAATAAACTGTCTGTTCTATACAAATTATAGACTGCTTATTTATTCACCAAATTGCTTTATTCACCAATCGCTTGAAATCGAAAACCAATAAAGGGTATCGAGTGAAATGGAAGCCGCAGCAGTAAACCGGTTTCTCAATATACCTACCTACTTTGATAAAAATATTTCAAAACCTATCCATGTATTGGTATACATCGGTAGTTTTAAAATATTTTTCACGGTGTGTTTCGAAAATATTGCAACATAATTGTATAGAATGTTATCGTAGTTGAAGTAGCTCGGGATAGATTTACGATTCCACGTTGCCTTTTGTATGCCTATAAGACAACAGTTTAAAAATATTAATCTTTATTAATAATATAATTGTAAGAATATAATACGCATAATGATATTCTAAGGACATATAAAATGTTACTCAAAGGAGTACTTTTACAAAAGTGCTTCAATTCCATCAGAGTGATCAATAAATCTCGAATATCTCTCCCAGTATTTGTTCTATGATGTACTTCGAACACTTACGCGATACTTTAAGTTATTTAAAAATCTTAGATCAAATGGTTTTATTATTTTTTACGGTATGATATTTCAATTTGATATTTAATTAAAAGCTTTTTAAATTGAAAAACTTCACTTAAAAACAATTACTCTTCAGTTGTAATAATTATATAATATTATTTTGTCAAATTAAACTATTTTTACAAGATCTTATGGTTAAGATATCACTGCAAAAGTATCTTAAACGAAATGTAGTAAAACTGATTAAGTCAAATGATAGATGATTAAGAGAGATATTACGATCACAATGCTGAATCGCAATTTTATTTAAAAACCTTAAAACAGATATATATATTGTAGAATAAAAGTTTTAAATTAAACTGATGTTACATCATATTTACTTTGTATGAGCGCATTAAAATGGATCTCACGCTAGAAGAAGTACAGAGAGTGTAGTCTTGGTTGTAGAGTAACGTAACGATCTACCTAATTGTTTTTTTGTAGTTATTTAACTAATTAAACTTTAAATGACATTGTGTTTCTTTGGGCGTCTTATAAAAGACAGTATTATAAATCAAGTTTGAAGTAAAAGGGATTAGTTCTATCATCAAAGTAACATTATTTTATCACCATCTTTTATCAAGATCTGCGGCGTCTTAAAATTAATTATAGTGAAAGCTGAAAAGGTTTTTGGGGTGAGTGGGAGTCAAGTCGTACCTCTTGTTATTAAGCAATTTGAATCATTAACCTTTTATCCTCAGTGTAATTTATATTCGTAATATTATCTTTATCCTAATTACACAAATGTTTTAATGTAATAAACATTTATAATTTATTCTTTCATTTTATTTCATGTGTTTTAATCTTGAATAATTTGTAACCAGTATGTCTCGTGTTATTGACAAATCAAGACAAATATTAAACTCATGTTTCATAATTTAATTTAGTTCTAAGTACATTGAACCATTAACGTTACATATTGCAAAATAAATAATGATATAATTAAACGAATACGAAGATAAACTGTAAATTGTGCTGAAGCGCGGCAATCGCCGGTAATATCTTTAGTCTTCACTTCGGATAGAGTTTACCCTCATATATCCCATGGTGAGCCATTGAATACGAATCACCAGGAGTCTATGACCATCCGGACGTGTCTTAGCATTCTAAATATTAAACAATCGACGTGGAAAATACACGACCAAAATATAGCGGACCTGTTAGAGCATCCGGGCTCAAACCAGGTACTCGACGAGCAAGTAGAGATTCTACAAAATACTATTTTTGACTACTTCAATGACCACTATCCACCTTCAAATCGTTATGCTCACAAGTATAAAGAAAACGGTTTTAAATTTAAAATGAGAAGGAAAAAAAAGACCTCATAAAGAAACTTCGTAGGGCCAAAGCCATGGGCAACAACCAACTCAATCACCAACTGTCTAGGTCATAAGTTCAATTCTTAAATTAATACAAGGCATATCACAACAAATATCAAAAAACCGTGATAGTTTTGACCGGGCAAAACACGAAGTAGACTTTAATAAAAATCCTTTTAAGTACTCTAAAAACATTTTCAAAGACGAAAAAGGTAAGCTTCTCTTAACCAACGAGCAAATTTTCGACTACTATAAAAGCACATACGAAGTGCCTAAAAATTAAAGACTGTATGGGGCTCCCAACGAACGAAAACCTGTAAGTCCTTCTTAGATTTTCATGCCAACCCACCAACTTTAGAGGAAATCAATAAAATAACAAAAAAGATACCATCTAAGTCAGCACCAGGTCCGGATGGTATCCCTTATATAGTGTATAAAAAATGTCCGTCGATCCATAAACATCTATTGAATATATTCGGTAAAATCTGGTCAAGAGGACAAACACCGGTAACATTCGGAAATGCTCTTTTTGTCCTCATTCCTAAAAGCGACAATGTCTCGGACCCTAGGGACACTAGACCGATAACTCTAACAAATACATATCAAAAATATTTTTTTTCTTTTTTACAAACAAAAATGACGCAATTCATGCTTAATAATAAATATTTCGGGCCTAATCACCAGAAAGGGTTTCTGCCTGGAATTTCTGGATGCCTGGAACACAACACTTTAATATCGGAAAGCCTTAAAGACGCCAGAACTAGTGAAAGACAAAAAACGGTATGTTGGATAGACTTGGAAAACGCTTTCGGGTCGGTACGACATGAACTGATGATGTTCGCGCTAAGGAAAGTTATACCACTTTCCAACATTAGTAAGTGACATGATTGCATCATATTATTCAAAATTAAAATTTACCTAATCACAAATGAAAATCATTCCAAACCATTAAATTACAACATAGGTTTATTTCAAGGCTGTTGTATTTCTCCCATAAATTGAACAAAGTCATCAAAATTTTAATAGATAAATTAATTAAAAACGAAAAGAAATGGGGTTATCGGTTTAAGTTTAACAATAAATACACAGAATCCATACTAGCATTTGCAGACGATCTCGAGATACTGACACGTAATCCAAAACAATGTCAGCTACTTTTAAATGTTGTGGAGGATTTCTGTGCTTGGACGGACGGATTGAGGACAAAACCCAATAAATGCTACAGTCTATGTCTGGATAGGCGGAACACCAGATATACCTCTTACGATCCGGGTCTTATAATAGGCGGTAAGTGCGTTACTACTATTACCGACGCAGCTCCGTTCAAATTCTTAGGTAAAAAAATCGATTACCAAGGGCGCACTCCGTCGTTAGATATAATAGTCGATAGCATTTTGAATGATCTTAAAAAGGTAGATAATCAACCAGTAAGTAACATCAAAAAGGCTTGGATATATGATAACTATTTAACATCACGTCTAAATTGGTCTTTCCTCGTTTACGATATTAATAAGACATTGAATAAAGACATTGAAGTCATGGCTCGGGTTAGCGCATCCAGCGGACTCTTCTACCTTATGTAGAGACCGACACAATTTTGGGTTAAAATTAAAGAGACCATCGAAACTCTATAAACACCTAAGAGTGACCAAAAGAATATCATCTCAAAGTCAAATGATGATAGTGATGATGAAAGTCTCTCCCAAAAGATAAAATTGCCGCTGAGCTGGAGTCACGACTTCAATTCCATAAACAATTTATGATAGATGCTCAAACAAATAAAGCAGGGCTAGGATCAAGTAGGAAAGAACAAGACATAGAAATAATAAAATCCTTTATTCGGCATGATGAAAATGATAATTACCGGTTGCACGCAAGAATAGCGTAAAATTGCAAAACGAGTGGGTGACCATAGGAAATTTTTGTATTCCACTAGTTTTACGATGGCGCACCCTGCTTCATGATTGGTCCCTAGCATTATTAAAATTTTATCTTAATGCATTCCAAATGACTCTCCCAGATAAAAGTAACTTAGTAAGATGGGGCAAAGTCACCGAAAAATCTGTGGGGAGGCAGTAGGAACCGCGAAATACTTGCTAGTGGGGTGTAGCGTACTTCTAAATAGAGGTAAATACTCGCATCGCCACGATAAAGTATTAGAAATCGTATGAGAAGCGGTTAAGTCTTTCTGTAGCAAAAGTGCAGAAGGGTATAACAACCACCAAAATATCAGTAGAGTTTGTAAAGGCAGGTTCGTCCAAAAAACGTAAACTAAAACCTTATTCCATCTTGAGTGCGTCTCCTGATTGGACACTCATGATGGACACGTATGAAAGGCAATACGAAATCCCCGGGGATGTTTGTGTTTCGTCATCTAGGCCGGACTTATTCCTGTACTTAAAACAACTAAGGCGCGTTCTACTTGTGGAGCTTACTGTACCCTGGGAAACAAACATACCCAAAGGTCATACATTTAAGCTTAACAAGTATTACGTACTTTGTAACGAACTGATCAGGAATAAATTTATAATTAATTTGTACGCTGTAGAAGTAGGAGCGAGAGGTAAAACAGCAAAATCTACAAAGCAAAATCTCTACAACTTATTTAAAGAGCTTTCTAGAACAATTATCAGTTCATTTCTGGAACGTATTTCAAATGCGGCTTTAGTAGGTTCTTACGATATTTGGTTAGGTAGGGAGTAAGCGTTAACAGTGAAGGTGAGCGTGTATGCGCATATTAAAGGGGCCCCTTAAACCTACACCTGGGTCGCAAATCCCAGGCATTGTTTGCGCTCCTCTTCTTGCAACGCGACGGGCCCGGCACCCGCACAGTGAATCCATGGAATGCTAAGAAGCTTCGTCTCCTTTACTTTATAATATCATGTACATTTATTTTGTTTACACTTTCAAAAACAATGTTGGTAAACATTTTTTAAATAGCAAGCTATTCTCAAATCATTGATTATTCAATATTACAACTCATGTCTTACTTCCAATCTCCCGCCTAATTACATCTCAAAGGGCATGACAGAGATAAAGATCAGAGTATTTGCATCTACCTTTATAACTTTCGTATGCATTTAAGGTTTAAAATACGAGCAAGAGTTTAGTTCCCATGCATCGCGGGAACCGCTTAGCAAGCGTTGGTGCAATATGTACATTACATTGCATCAGAATCCAGGAATATTAACAATCGTAAAGCTGAATCTACATTTCACACAAATTTATTATTTCATTATAATTTTATAACAATCAAAAAGCTGAATGTGCACTTGACATAAATGTATTTCTTTATAATTAAATTTAAATATAATTGTCACTCTTGTTTTCTAATATCGGGCAAGCAGTCTTCATTTTAGTTGTAACTTAAATTGTAATTTTAAATAAAGTATTTTTATAATTTTGGTTTTTTTTGGATCCTCGGCTGCCACCGTACTTAATTGGCGCAGTCGGTAGGATACTCGCGGGCCGGGTCGCGAGCAACGTAAATTATATATATTCTTAAAATCAAGATAATCGTCTTGCGGTCCATCCGGGAAGCTATCAAGTTTCAACACGAGTATCCTGAATCTACGAGGCGGCGCAGCGAGGCGTATCCGAACATTGATACTCCAGAGAAACCGAAATTAAAATTGTAAGTACATTAGAATCTTTCTAGTGATTGCTTATCCCTATTTTGTAAAATTTATCCTTCCAAGATTTCCCTTCTGCGGCAATCGAAGACCTCTAGGATTAGTACTTATAGTAGTAGGTCGCGCTTTCAAGACGCGAATAGAAATTTAATATTTTATAATAACGATAAATTAACTTTAGAAAAATATAATATGGCCGATTTAGGTAGCATTTTTCAAGCCTTAGGCTTATTGCCTGAATTCGATGGAAACCCAAATGTATTACCTAGATTCATAAAACTATGTGACCAGTTAGTCCAAGAATTTGTGATTAATAACCCTGAAAATAATTTATTAAATGTTGCTCTTGTAAACGGTATTTTAAATAAAGTAACAGGCTCCGCAGCACGATTAATTAATACTAACGGTATCCCTTCAGACTGGACTGGCATTCGTAAGTCGTTAATTAATAATTTTTCTGATCAACGAGACGAAACTGCGTTATACAATGATCTTGCTCTTTTAAAACAAGGGTCCACTACACCTCAAGAGTTTTATGAACGCTGTCAAAACTTGTTTAGTACAATTATGACATACATAACTTTACACGAGAATATTGGTACCACAATTGAAGCGAAAAGGGTTTTATATCAGAAATTAACACTGCAAGCATATTTAAGAGGATTAAAAGATCCTTTAGGTTCACGTATTAGATGTATGAGACCCGAAACAATAGAGAAAGCATTAGAATTCGTACAAGACGAATTAAATACTATATATTTACAGGCTCGTTATGAACCTGAAAGGAACAAACACCCTATGGCATTGTCATCTCAACCTTTTAAGGTAAATTCAGATTATAATTTTAACACAATACAGTATAGGCCATTTACATTTCAAAACCAACACCAACCGCGTCATCAATTCCCAACTCACACACAACGACCCCCATTTAGACCTCAACCGGGTCCAGGTCCCTCATACAGTCAACAAATATTTAGGGCCACACCTCCAAATTATAATCCTCATAATGCATTTAAAATGCCCCAACGTAATTTTTATCAACATGCTAACCAAAATCCCCAACCAGCCCGTCCTATGAGCGGTGTAACTCACTTTGTAACTAAAAATTTACCACCTACTGGACATGACTGGAGGAAACATGGTAATCCACCCCCAACGAATTATTTTAAAACTCGGGAAATGAATTTCCACGAAAGTAATAATCAAAATCAAAGTTATGACTATTATGACTATTATGAGACTGACGATTACTGTGACAATTACTATGACGATTATAACCAACACCCAGAATATTATTACAGTGACTATCAACCTGTACAAAACCACCAATGTCTTCAACAATCAAACGACCCCATACCTTTTGAATATACTGTTGTTGAACCTTCATCTTCAACTACCAATAACCAACAGGATTTTCAGAAAATCAAACCGTTAGACAAACCAAAATAGAGATTAATGTTCAATCCCAACGTCAGTTACCTTATATTCAGATTAAAAATCCACCCTTAAAGTTTCTAATAGATACCGGTGCAAATCAGTCCTTTATAAGTCCAGATGTAGTTGAAAAATATTTTAATAATTTCAATTTAAATTATGAGCCTTTTGAAGTGTGTAATGTTCATTCTGTAAGCAAACATAAATATTCCATAACCGTTCCTTGCTTTAATGAGTTTAAAAGTAATGATGATATAAAATTTTATATTTATAAATTCCACAACTATTTCGATGGTCTAATAGGTACAGATTTCTTAGATAAATGGGAAGCAACCATAGATTATTAAAAAAAAATATTTGTAACCAAAAATGCTTCAAACCCCATACAAGTTTATAATTCGCATTATGTAAACTTATACGAGGATATAATACCAGCTGGTTCCTCTAAATTAGTTAAACTACCAATTAATATGCACATAGGAGAAATTTTAGTCCCAGAGCAAACAATTTCGCGTTGCATTATAAAAGAATGTTTGACATTTGTTAAAAATAATAGAGCTATAGTAGAAATTTATAACCCCAATCGTAGTGACATAATTTTTTCTTTAGACCAGCCCATTCAAGCCGAATTATATAATACTGAATATTTAAATACTGAAAAAAATTGTGAACGAGAGAAGGAAGTCCTTTCTCGTCTTCGAACTGATCACTTAAATGAAGAGGAAAGAATTAATTTAGAAATTCTTTGTGGCCGTTACGCGGATGTATTTTATTTAGAGGGAGAGCCACTAACATTTAGTAACACTATTAAACATTCAATTAAAACCACAGACGAAATACCAGTACACACTAAAAGTTATAGATACCCATTCATACATAGGGGAGAAGTTAGGGATCAAGTCCAAAAAATGCTTGATCAAGGCATCATAAGACCCTCTGACTCAGCTTGGAGCTCTCCAATATGGGTAGTTCCTAAGAAAAGTGACGCTTCAGGGAAAATTAAGTGGCGCCTTGTCATAGACTTTCGGAAAGTTAATGAAAAAACAGTCGACGATAAATATCCTATCCCGAATATATCTGATATTCTAGATAAATTAGGTAATTGTCAATATTTCAGTACCCTAGATCTCGCAAGTGGCTTCTATCAAATTGAAATGAATCCTTCTGATGTATCTAAAACTGCCTTTAATGTAGAACATGGGCATTTCGAATTTTTAAGAATGCCTATGGGCTTAAAAAACGCGCCATCCACCTTCCAAAGGGTAATGGATAATGTGTTGCATGGCTTACAAAATAACATATGTCTCGTTTATCTCGATGATATAATCGTTTTTAGTACTTCTCTTCAAGAACACATAATTAATTTAGAAAAGGTTTTCAAAAGGTTACGAGATTCAAATTTTAGAATACAAATGGATAAGTCAGAGTTCCTGAAAAAAGAAACTTCTTATTTAGGACATATAATTACTAATGAAGGAATAAAACCTAACCCTGATAAAATAACTGCTATTCAAAATTATCCTATTCCTAAAACAGCTACGGAAATAAAACGATTTTTGGGTTTACTGGGCTATTATAGAAAATTTATACCTGACTTTGCTAGAGTAACAAAACCTATGACTCAATGTTTGAAAAAAGGCTACAAAATAACTTTAGGACAGGACTACACTGACTGTTTTGAAAAATGTAAAAGATTACTTGTTAATGACCCCATCCTTCAATATCCCGACTTTTCTAAAGACTTTATACTGACCACGGATGCTTCAAACTTAGCAATAGGAGCAGTTCTCTCTCAAGGCTCCCTTGGCTCTGATAGACCCATAGCGTACGCATCCAGAACTCTAAACTCCAGCGAAATTAACTATAGTACAATTGAAAAGAAGTTATTAGCGATTGTTTGGGGCACTAAATATTTTCGCCCATATCTTTTTGGAAGAAAATTCAAAATTATGACTGATCATAGATCACTTCAGTGGATTATGAACATTAAAGAACCCAATTCAAGACTAACTAGATGGAGACTTAGTTTAAGTGAGTATGACTTTACAGTAACATATAAGCGGGGAAAGTATAATAGTCCGTCCACTATCATCTAGAGACGGCGCAGCCGGCCTTGTTGTTTCTGACGGAGACGCAGATATCTCACCCTAGCGACACAGCGTACCTATCATACCCCGGGTATAAACTCGAACATCATTTTATACCACACGCCGGGGTATCTGTGTTCGTAAGGGAGGATATCTGCTACCGTCGCCTTCAAGTTTTTGAAGGGACCTGTCTGTACTCTGGCTGCGCGTGGACATGGACGACCATGTCAGAGTCTACGCGTGCCTCTACAGGTCCCATAGTGGTAATGCAGAAACGGATCAACTCTTAGGCCATGTTCAGGCGAAGATTGACGATCTGCTTTCACAGACTCCCTCCGCCGAAGTCGTAGTCCTTGGGGACTTCAATGCGCACCATGCCGATTGGCTAGGGTCACGTGCCACCGACTACGCGGGGAGATCTGTGTTTGACTTTGCTTTGGCAAATGGTCTGTCCCAATTGGTAAAGACGCACACTCGTCTACCGGACGTGGACAGCCATATGCCCTCTTTGTTGGATCTTCTGCTGACTACACATCCCGGAAAGTACCAAGTCACTGTCGAGGCTCCCTTAGGGTCCTCTGATCATTGCTTGGTACGGAGTGTAGTGCCCATTGAACGCCCAGCTCGCACAAGACCTGCGACTCGACGCGTTTGGCACTACAAGTCAGCGGATTGGGATGGAATGCGATCCTTTTTTGCATCCTACCCATGGGGGCCGATTTGTTTCCCTTCCAATGATCCTAGTGACTGCGCTGCGGCTGTAGCTGATGTGATACTTCAGGGCATGGAACTATTTGTACCAAGCTCTGTGGTACCACTCGGTGGCAGATCGCGGCCTTGGTTTGATGCGTCTGTCAGGGCTGCAGCAGCTGGCAAACGGCAGGCTTATCAAGCTTGGGCTAATGCGTTAGTCACTAAGGATCCGAACTCTAGAGTTCTGAAGAGGAAATATAATCGTGCCTCCAGATTCTTCAAACGGAAAATTGCTAGAGCGAAGTTCAAGCATGTCGTCAAAATTGGGGATCAGCTGGCAAAGTACCCACCTGGCACGCGCAAGTTCTGGGCGCTTTCCAAAGCCAGTCTGGGAAACTTCTGTCAGCCTTCCCTGCCGCCATTGCACACTGGGAATGACTCTTTGGCCCACACGGCAAAAGAGAAAGCCGATCTCTTGGGCACTCTTTTTGCCTCAAACTCGACTTTAGACGACCAGGGGAAGGCACCGCCTATCATCCCGCGGTGCCCGAGCTTAATGCCGGAAATAGTTTTTCGGCAAAAACTCATCCGAAAAGCCCTCCTTTCCTTGGAAGTTCATAAGTCGAGTGGGCCAGATGGTATCTCTCCAGTTGTGCTACGAACATGTGCCCCTGAGTTGACACCAGTGCTAACGCGTCTACTTCGGTACTCCTACTTGAAAGGCGTAGTCCCGGTCTCATGGAAGCGTGCTTTTGTCCATCCGATCCCTAAAAAAGGTGATAGCTCGGATCCAGCTAACTACAGACCTATCGCCATTACCTCTCTGCTCTCCAAAGTAATGGAGAGCATCATCAATAAACAGCTCCTAACCTACCTCGAGGATCACCAGTTGGTCAATGACCGGTAATATGGCTTTCGCCATGGTCGATCGGCTGGTGATCTTCTGTTGTATCTTACACACCGTTGGGCAGCTGTTATTGAAAGCAAGGGAGAGGGTCTGGCAGTTAGTCTGGATATGGCGAAAGCCTTCGATCGTGTATGGCACAAGGGGCTTCTTTCGAAGCTACCTTCCTATGGGCTTCCCGAGAGTTTATGCAAGTGGATCACCAGCTTCCTCACTGGGCGGAGCATACAGGTCGTTCTCGACGGTTTTTGCTCGGACCCCAAGCCCGTGAATGCTGGTGTACCCCAAGGCTGCGTGCTATCCCCAACTCTGTTCCTCCTGCACATCAATGATATGTTGGATATCTCCAACATACATTGTTATGCGGATGACAGCACTGGGGATGCGGTATATTCCGGCCGTGCAGGTCTCTCTCGGGAAAACGTCGACGAGTGCCGAAAGAAACTTGTGTCTTCTATAGAGACTTCCTTAGGGATGGTCTCTGAGTGGGGTGAACTGAACCACGTTCAGTTCAATCCCCTAAAGACACAAGTTTGCGCGTTTACCACTAAGAAAACCCCATTTGTCGTATCACCGCTCTTCGAGAGCACTCCTCTTATTGCCTCGCCAAGTATCAGAATACTGGGCCTCGACATTTCGAGCGATTGTCAGTTTCGTGGTCATCTGGAGAGCAAGGCCAAGTTGGCCTCGAAGAAATTGGGAGTGATTAATAGAGCGAGGCAGTATTTCAAACCTGGCCAAAGACTTGCGCTCTATAAGGCGCAGGTCCGGCCACACATGGAGTACTGTTCTCATCTCTGGTCCGGATCACCCCAATATCAGCTTCTACCATTTGACCGCGTACAACGGAGAGCCGCTCGGATTGTCGGTAACCCGGTGCTCTGTGAACGGCTGGACTCTTTGGCATTGCGTAGAGACGTTGCTTCTTTGTGCGTCTTCTACCGCATTTACAACGGGGAGTGTTCCGAAGAATTATTCGATCTGATGCCTGCCGCCGAATTTCATCACCGCACAGCGCGCCATCGCCTCCAATACCATCCTTACCACCTGGATGCGTGGCGATCCTCCACTGTGCGGTTCTCAAGGACATTTTTTCCACGTTCCACTCGCTTGTGGAACGAACTCCCTTCGGCGGTATTTCCAGATCGATACGACATGGGTACCTTCAAAAAAGGCGTCTACTCCTACCTACAAGGCCGGCAACACTCTTGTAAATCCTCGGATGTTGCAAGAGTTCATGGGCGGCGGTGATCACAAGTCATCTGTGACCCGCCAGCTCGTTTGCCCTCCTCTTCCATAAAAAAAAAAAAAAAAAATAGTAATGCAGACGCGCTATCTCGAATTGAGATTCACAATGAAGAGGCTAGCTCAACATTTGTGAATCCCTCTGAAAAATCACCCTCCAATATAAGCTCTCGAACCGCCACTGTACATTCCGACTCAGAAAATCCCTTTTTAGAAATCCCTATAACAGACGACGCCTTAAATAAATTTCATAGACAAATTATTTTTAATATCGTCGGTGATATTAAAAATAAGCCAATAGTAACAAAATTATTTGAAAACTACTTTAAGGCTACCATATCGATTTCGAATTCAAATGTAGAAAATGATGTAGTAGAAGCAATAAAAGAATACGTCAATCCCAAAATCAAAACATGTATTTTCATCAACCCTCCGTTGGGAATGTACCAAATAGTTCCTATAATCCAAAATAATTTTAAAAATTCTGCTATGGACATTGTTCTTACAAAAACTGAATTAGATAATGTAAAAGATTATTTTAAACAGCAAGAGATTATCAAAAATTACCACGAAGGAAAAACCAATCATCGTGGCATCAATGAATGTTACTTATCTTTGTCAAAAAGATATTTTTGGCCAAAAATGAAAGAACAAGTCACAAAATATATAAATGAATGTACAATTTGCGGCCGAGCAAAATACGATAGAAATCCTATTAAACAGAAATTTCAAATTGTCCCTCCTCCAACTAAACCCTTTGCTATTGTTCATTTAGATTTATTTAGTGTCGAAAATCAAAAATGCCTTACAATAATCGATGCTTTTTCAAAATATGCGCAAAGCTATAACCTAAAAGATGGTACTGCAATCAGTGTCGTACAAGGATTATTAACGTTTTGTACTCATCATGGAGTTCCAATTACAATCGTTACTGATGGAGGTCCCGAATTCACAAATCAATTATTTTTAGAATTTCTTAGACTTCACAAAATAATCCATCATAAAATTTTACCTTACACACCCAATGAAAATGGATTAATAGAAAGACTTCATTCCACCCTGTTAGAACATTTAAGGATTTTAAGATTAAATAAACATGGAGAGTCTATTACTAACCTTATGCCATATGCTCTTCTAGCTTACAACAGCTCTATACATAGCTTTACTAAATGTAGACCGATAGATATCATAACTGGACACTTTGATCCCCGTGACCCTATAGACATAGACTTAACAGAACAACTATTACAGCAATACACACAAGACCATCGTGACCGTATGATTAAAGTCTATGATATTATAAACGAATCCTCTCTACATAGGCGTACCCAAATTACTGAAAACATTAATAAAAATAGAGAACCTGAGACATGTTACTTACCCGACCAACAAATATTCATACGAAACCCTAAAGCATCCCGACAAAAACTTGCCCCTCGCTATACTCATGACAAAGTTTTAGCCGACTTACCGATACACATTTACACGAAAAAGAAACGAGGCCCAATAGCTAAATCTAGACTTAAAAGAGTACCTATAAGTGCTCAATTGTTACAGAATGACGATCCTGTTAGCAACCTTGACGAAAGCAGAAGAAATTGAGCTAAGTAGCCTGGATAATGGACCGGGTATTTTACCGTTTAAGTTAGGAACCGCAAGAATCATTTCCCACTATCACTCCTTTATACAATGCGTAGATTTAGTAAAGATTCGTGATAGTTTAAAGTCAGTTCAAGAACAAATCCACAATATTAACCCAATTTTAAGAAATAAAACCCTTTCACTTTTTCAAATGCACATTGAATATCTTGTAACTAAATTAGAAAAAGTTTCACAGCAATTAAAAACCTTTGAGACTAGTCGTGTTAAAAGAGGGCTTATTAATGGTTTAGGGTCAATAATAAAAACTATTTCAGGAAATCTCGACTATACGGATGCTATAAAGTATGATAATGCAATTAAAATATTAGAAGGAAATAATAATATAATTGTTAACGAATTGAACAATCACATTAGTTTAACCAAAAAATGGTTATTTCAAAATAATGAAATTATTAATAATTTAACAATTAATCAAAGAAAGTTGGAAAATTTGATAAATAACTTAACTAGTGTCAACAGTAACCTCGAAACGGATATTACAACTTTTACGCACTTGACTCAAATATTCTTAATTTTAGGAGATAATATTGAAAGTATAACGGACGAATTATTTCGATTAGAAAATTGGTTAGCTTTTATTCATGCCCAAAGTACACATCATTCAATGTTATCTATCAATATGCATAGAGATATTTTAAATAAGTTAAATAGCCTCTACGAGAAAGAGGAACTTTTAGACATTAGTTTTAGAGACTATTTCGATGTTATTAAAGTAGGTTACTATTATAACGATAGGAATATTGTGTTAATTTTTAGGTTTCCCATTGTCTTTCCCAAATTTTATTTCTTATATCATCTATCCGCAGTACCGAATAAGAATAACCATATCCTTATTCCTCCATTCCTAGCAATTCACAATAAAGATTTTATGTACATAGAGGCTGAATGCCCGAAGGTCAACGGATTTTATCTCTGTGATAACAAATTTAATAATCACTATGGAAAACAGCCCGATTGTATAGAACGCCTCATTACGACGCAGCAGATACAAAGTTCATGTCAATTTGTATCCTTGATCCTGACTACGGAAGCCGTGGAACAACTTGACGACAAGCATTATATTATAACATTTCCGGAGCCATCAAGTTTAAAATTATCCTGCAATCAGCAACAATTTATAAAAGTACAAGGCAGTTATCTTGTAACCCTACCTCTGGGATGTTTAATAAAAAGTTCAGAATTTACAATAATTAATAGCAATGATCGTATAAGAGGAAAGCCACTGAAAATAATAGACCTACACAATTCTGAGAAAATTGAAGTTTCACAAACGTCATTACAACTAAACACCATCGACCTTAAAAAGCTTCAAGAAATAAGTAATGAAATGTCATTGCAGCCGAAAATTTCAGGAATAACTGAAAGTAACAGTCTTTATCACACTACAATCCCATTATATGGAATAATATTAAGTGCAGGTGCACTAGGCATTGCTGTTATAATATATAAAAGTCTGAAGAATCGTAAAAGCCTTAAAATTAAGAAAGAACAAAAGCTAACAAAGGACGAGGAAGGAAATCATGATCACGTGGAGAAGATTTTACAGCACTATTCGAGATCTAAGGAAATCAAATAGATGCTGTTCTTCAGGAGGGAGGAATTATGTTCCCATGCATCGCGGGAACCGCTTAGCAAGCGTTGGTGCAATATGTACATTACATTGCATCAGAATCCAGGAATATTAACAATCGTAAAGCTGAATCTACATTTCACACAAATTTATTATTTCATTATAATTTTATAACAATCAAAAAGCTGAATGTGCACTTGACATAAATGTATTTCTTTATAATTAAATTTAAATATAATTGTCACTCTTGTTTTCTAATATCGGGCAAGCAGTCGTCATTTTAGTTGTAATTTTAAATAAAGTATTTTTATAATTTTGTTTTTTTTTGGATCCTCGGCTGCCACCGTACTTAATTCAAGTGTAAATATTAAAAAAAATGTAAATAAAGCAACAATTTTCATTCAAAGCCTTCCTCTTACAGCATTTTAAAACATCAAAAAAAGATTCACAGGATGTAACGTATCCTCAAAATCTTCTTTAACAAAAGATACTTTCAGTACTAAAATGACTAAGTTTGTAATATATAATACTACATATATACTCGTATGTACAATATTCATTAAGATCTTATTACAATAAGACAAGACAGCAAGTCGTTTATATTGTTAATTAAGTAATTTCGAAAATCCGGTATCTTGTGACATTTGCTTTTACGTACGGTTTTACTCTTTGATAATAGCTAATCTCTTCGTAAAGATTTTATACCAACGCCTCCTTAATAATTCTCTGAAATTAGTAAATTACAGAGGTACGTAATTCTTTATTTGCGGTTGTGTCCTGAGCAACTAGGATGCTGAGTGTACTGGATTTGGTTTTTTTGATCACAGTGCAAGAGGATTACGACCGTAAATATTTGTACTACGAATTCTTATAATATTTTTTTATAAAGATGTACCGAGTATAAACAAATTTTTAGAAATGTAATTGTCAATAACTAAGATCTTTATTATTTTCACATACATTTTATAATTCTTGCAGAACAACTATTTGCAATATATTTATTTTGTACAAACGTATGTTACAACTAATTGTACATTTCACATTTCTTTGCGATCGTGAGTTAGTTTTTGATACAAAGCAGTAATATCATTGTAACATGACAACATTTAGTTTTTAATATTAGTTGATAAACAGGCTATGAAAATATACTTATAAATAAATAAAATATACTTATAAATAAATATAATATAGATACGATCTGTAGATCACTCTCAAAGTCTAGACATTCACTCAAAAACAAACTTTAGTATATATATTAGGGTGATTCAAAAATGCATGTGAATTTTTTTTTAATTTTTTTCTATGGGGGCAGCCTGTCATTTTGTTCTATTGGTTAAAAAACTTCCACCAATTTTTTTTTAGATTTTTAAAACAGGTTTTAGGGGTCGCTACCAGGGATGAAAAGTGTTGGGTTTTATGAACGGGTAAAAAATAAGTAATAACCTATTTTATTAAATAACTACAATAAAAATTTAAGGATAACTACTATTATAACTAAGACTAGTAACTTAAGATGTTAATGTAGATTTGTTACAATCGGGGAATTTTCGCCTAAAGTCTTTGACCGCCAACAATAGGTTTAGGAAACAGTTTTCTGGTCTTCGTCTGTCGTATGAAGGCTATTGTACTCTTCAATCAACGATACTCCCCTCTCAGCTGTATTGTTGATAACTTTTAGACCCTTTACAACAGTCACACATTTTTTAAACTCACAATCGTCCGTCCAGGTCTGCACGTTCTTTTTTAAAAAATCGCAGGAGTAGGAGATACTTTTATAAAACGTTAATGTGTGAGAAGTTACGAAGTCCTCCAGGTTTTTTGTTGCAATAAGGTTTTGATCCAGGATGGCTCGCTTTGGAGAATCTTCTGACCCTTCTATTTGAAGAGCAACAACCATCTTTCGCTTAGTTTCCAAAGAAACTTGGTCGTCAGAGAAGGCCAAAGCTACAAGTTTTTCTGATAGGTACCAAAGGTGCCCCAACGCTTGTTTCATAGCAACTTTTGAAAGTGATTCATTCACTTTATTGTAAGCTAATAAATCCTTCAAAAGTTGTAAGTCATTCCTTGGCGCACACCATGCGCAAGGAGCTTGATACCAGTATTTGGCGTAAATTCGTACAGTAAAAATGCAAATTCTTTGATTCCTTTAATTTCCCTCTTCGTCAGTTTTTGTTGTTCCCGAAATAGATATATTTTAAAAGAATAGATGGCCTTCGCCATCCACCTTACCCGGTGGAGACCAGCAGGCGCTCGAAAAGATACACCTTTCTCAGGTGTTCCTCCCAAAAATATGATTATCAGGTTAAGTAGTTCCTTATAATCGTCTCGTGGTTAAAACTCGTTAAGGTGGCTTTCAGCAAATAATGTCATCTCTTCGGTAACATCTGCTACTTTATTTTAGAATTTCAGGGTCCGCAGTAGCTACCCTAAAGTCCTCTTTTAGTATTTTAGGCCAACGTTTTACACTCTTTCGAAGATTTGTATATCTGGCCAACTAGAAGCATCAGTTGCTGAAACTACGATGGTTTCAAGCACAATCTCCAAAATGTGATGCCTGCATGAAAGCCATAATAATTTTTTCTCCAGCTTTTGGTCTAGTAAGGTACAAGCTCCATTGAATCGACCTGTGTTTGATGTTGTGGTATCAAAACACATCGATTTTACTTTTTCATCCAAGCCCCAGGACAATAACATTTCATAAACAGCTGAGGCCATCGCCTGCCCTCTTCCATTCGGAAGTTTTGGAACACTCAAAAGCCGTTCCATTCCCTGTCCTGATACTATAACAGGCAAGCGATCCACAACCTCATGCCCCGTTATGTCCTCGAACATTTTACCATCCCGATGAACGGTAAGCGGAACCTCTGGCTTAAACTCGCTTTTTAGAGATTCTGCGATTTTTTTCGTCGCTGGATTCGCTGACGCCGAATAGAAGAAAAGCTAACGTTATACTTCTCAGCATCACAGCCAGCGCTCTTGAGAGTCGATGTTAATATCACAGCAGGTTTTCGATCGCTTAACTTAGCAACATCAAGGCTTACAGCCAAACGGTCATCGATTAATTCTTTCCTCCCTTGTTTTCGCTGTGGCTTCGAGGTAGACGGTCCTGACAATAGAGTAGCCGGTCCATTGTCTAAAGAGATCGAAGACGACGACATTAAAACAGGTTGGCTATATTACTACTTACTTAAAAACTAGCTCACACTCTATTGGGAAATTACAACTTTAATCTTTAAACCCTTTCTGTAGCTTAACAACCTGAAGACTGAAGAGGTTAAAAAACGTGGATAAAGGATATGTACCAGGTACCTAACGTACCTTGTTTACCACTCAGGTACAAAAATACACAAAGGCACCGCCATTTTGGTTCCCAAGGGGTGCAACCCCATTACCGTATGTAACGCATTTTTCAAAAACTTTAATGGATGGTAGCGACCCCTAAAGTTGACTTAAATTTTGAAAAAAAAAAAATATATGGGTATATTTTTTTTCATATTGGAACCATATAAGACGGTGCCCCTATAAAAATTTAAAACTAGGATTTTTTGAATCACCCTAATACTAATATTAGTATATTTTATAAACTAACAACATATTTTAATACTATATAATAGGTCGTAAAATATAGATAAAAAGCATACTAAAACCTTTTCTCTAATCTATTGAAGAACTTTTTTGTTTCCATACTTGAATATTAAGTTTCGTTTCCCATGTTATTAAATTTTCCTATCAACGTCCCGCAGTATTGCCTTTTAAAGACGAAATTAATTAAATAATGAAAGTAACAACTTTTCCAAATAATAAAATATACGAATTAAAAAACAAAAAATATACGTAACAGAAAAATATTACCCAATATTAAATATATTAAATTCAATTCCGTTAAGGTTTAGTTCACTTTGTGTAGAGAATGCTTAATAACACAGTCATTTACATTTATTTCCTCGTCTAGCTACGAGTATAATCTGCAGAGACAGATTTTAAACATCTGCTTTTCTACTATTTTACATTCTTTTTCCAATATTTTACTCATATATATAATGTTACTTATTCTACCATATATATTAGGGTGATTCAAAAAATCCTAGTTTTAAATTTTTATAGGGGCACCGTCTTATATGGTTCCAATATGAAAAAAAATATACCCATATATATATTTTTTCATTTAAGTCAACTTTAGGGGTCGCTACCATCCATTAAAGTTTTTTAAAAATGCGTTACATACGGTAATGGGGTTGCAACCCTTGGGAACCAAAATGGCGGTGCCTTTGTGTATTTTTGTATCTGAGTGTAAACAAGGTACGTTAGGTACCTGATACATATCCTCATCCACATTTTTTATCTCTTCAGTGTTCAGGTTATTAAGCTACAGAAAGGGTTTAAAGATTAAAGTTGTAATTTCGCAATAGAGTGTGAGCTAGTTTTGAAGTAAGTAGTAATATAGCCAACCTTTTTTAATGTCGTCGTCTTCGACCTCTTTAGACAGTCGGCCTCCATTGCCAGGACCGTCTACCTCGAAGCCACAGCGAAAACAAGGGAGGAAAGAATTAATCGATGACCGTTTGGCTGTAAGTCTTGATGTTGCTAAGTTAAACGATCGAAAAGCTGCTGTGGTATTAACATCGATTCTCAAGAGCGCTGGCTGTGATACTGAGAAGTACAACGTTAGCTTTTCTTCTATTCGGCGTCAGCGAATCCAGCAACGAAAAAATCTCAGAATCTCTAAAAAACGAGTTTAAGCCAGAGGTTCCGCCTACCGTTCACTGGGATAGTAAAATGCTCGAGGACATAACGGGACATGAGGTTGTGGATCGCTTGCCTGTTATAGTATCAGGACAGGGAGTGGAACGGCTTTTGGATGTTCCAAAACTTCCGAATGGAAGAGGGCAGGCGATGGCCTCAGCTGTTTATGAAATGTTATTGTCCTGGGATTTAGATGAAAAAGTAAAATCGATGTGTTTTGATACCACAGCATCAAACACAGGTCGATTCAATGAAGCTTGAAGAGCAAAAGCTGGAGAAAAATTTATTATGACCTCCATGCAGGCATCACATTTTGGAGATTGTGCTTGAAGCCATCGTAGTTTCAGCAACTAATACTTCCAGTAAGCCAGATATACAAATCCTCAAAAGACTGCAAAAATGTTGGGTTAAAATACTAAAAGAGGACTTTAGGGTAGCTACTGCGGACCCTGAAACTCTAAAATAAAGTAGCAGATGTTACCGAAGAGATGACATTATTTGCTGAAAGCCACCTTAACGAGTTTCAACCACGAGACGATTATAAGGAACTACTTAACCTGATAATCATATTTTTGGGAGGAACACCTGAGAAAGGTGTATCTTTTCGAGCGCCTGCTGGTCTCCACCGGGTAAGGTGGATGGCGAAGGCCATCTATTCTTTTAAAATATATCTATTTCGGGAACAACAAAAATTGACGAAGAGGGAAATTAAAGGAATCAAAGAATTTGCATTTTTACTGTACGAATTTACGCCAAATACTGGTATCAAGCTCCTTGCGCATGGTGTGCGCCAAGGAATGACTTACAACTTTTGAAGGATTTATTAGCTTACAATAAAGTGAATGAATCACTTTCAAAAGTTGCTATGAAACAAGCGTTGGGGCACCTTTGGTACCTATCAAAAAAACTTGTAGCTTTGGCCTCCTCTGACGACCCAGTTTCTTTGGAAACTAAGCGAAAGATGGTTGCTGCTCTTCAAATAGAAGGGTCAGAAGATTCTCCAAAGCGAGCCATCCTGGATCAAAACCTTATTGCAACAAAAAACCTGGAGAACTTCGTATCTTCTCACATATTAACGTTTTTTAAAAGTATCTCCATCTCCTGCGATTTTTTGAAAAGACCTGGAAGGACGATTGTGAGTTAAAAAACTGTGTGACTGTTGTAAAGGGTCTAAAAGTTATCAACGATACAGCTGAGATGGGAGTATCGTTGATTGAAGTGTACAATCGCCTTCATACGACAGACGAAGACCAGACCAGTACCTACCTATTGTTGGCGGTCAAAGACTTTAGGCGAAAATTCCCCGATTGTAACAAATCTACATTAACATCTTAAGTTACTAGTCTTAGTTATAATAGTAGTTATCCTTAAATTATTGTTGTAGTTATTTAATAAAATAGGTTATTACTTATTTTTTACCTGTTCATAAAACCCAACACTTCATCCCTGGTAGCGACCCCTAAAACCTCTTTTAAAAATCTAAATCTAATCTCTTTTAAAAAAAAATTCACATGCATTTTTGAATCACCCTAGTGTACAGTATGTATGTGTGAGTAAATATACACACATAAAACACAATTAACACAAAAATAGTTAAAGATGTAAAACATAAAAACAACAAAAAGTTATTTATCTTATAATGATATTAAGTTAAGTTATCCTCAAAAGTTATCCTATAAAGAATTATTCAACTTAATTATATTACAACAATACTTAATTAAAATGTTATTATAAGGAATAATTCTTAATAGTGCATTGTATTAAGAGTTCTAATTAATACACCAATGGAGTAGTATGAAATTGGCACAACTATAACGTATGAAAACTACACTCTCCTAGTATTATTGTAGGACAATACATCAGAAATACAATTTTATATTTATATTAAATTTTAATTGCATAGCTGTGTAATAATAGCACTGATGATGTAATAATAACACTGATGATGATGAATGATTAATTCAATGTCTTAAATAACGATTATCAAAATAAACAACATCTTCATAACTATCCTCTATTAGAGGAGCAGCTTACAGTAATAAACAAACTTTCAATTACCCTCGAAGTACGTTTATATAACAGTGTGGTGATATTTTATTGAAAGTAATAAAGGAAAACAATACATTTTTTGTCACTTTTTCTCTTGTTAATGTACGCAGTATGTAACAAAGCGGATGTTTATCTTAATTACTGTACTCTTGTGATGTGATCGTTATATTTTACTTTACTACGTAGCATTACTTTGATAGGCGCACATGACGTCATCACGATAACAAAGTACGGATTTTATTTATTGTACATACTTCTAAAGTTATAGTCATTTTATAATAAATACACTTTTATAATCTTCATACTATGAAGTTAATAGTGATTATATAATTAATAATTAATAGTTAATTTGACAGGGTTGTGAGAAAGAAGTTATGGGAGATACTGCCCCGATACAATGTGAAGGGACCCTTGCTACAGGCGGTAAAGTCTCTTTACCGAGATCACTCAGACAGTGTGCGAGTAGGAGCTGGCATATCGCCCTGGTTTGACATCCAATCAGGTGTTAAGCAAGGTTGCGCTATGTCAGCTTGGTTGCTCAATTTGTATTTGGATAGTCTCCAAGGCGTGAAAGACAGTGACATGCGAGTGAAAGTAGGCGACCTTAACTTCAATTGCTTGCTTTATGCAGATGATGCAGTGCTCATTGCATCATCAGAATACAATTTGCAGGCATTGGTCACCACTCTGAAAGACGGGTGTGAAATTAATGGTCTTAACCTGAATGTAGATAAAACGAAGGTTCTAATATTTGAAAGAAATGAAAAAAGAACAGAATGTAAGATCAACGTGAATGATAAGATAATAGAACAAGTGAATGAAGTGGTATATTTGGGAAGTATGTTTAGCAGAGACGGAAGATACGAAATGGATGTGGAAAGGCGTATTGCTTCCGGTAACAGAGTTAGCGGTGCTTTGGCTTCATTGTTGAGACGGCGACACGTCAGCATAGCTGCACGTTTGGCTGTACATAATGCGGTTTTGCTACCGACGCTGTTATACGGCAGCCAAACGAGGGTAACACAGAAGAAAGATGTAAGAAAGATGAATGCTGTGGAGATGCGATCTCTTCGCAGAATATGCGATGTCAGTCTAGCTGATCGAATCCGCAATGAAGAGATCCACAGAATGGCAGGTACTAGCGAAAATGTCACGGTGAGAATGAAGAAGAACGTGCTCTGTTGGTTTGGGCACGTCGAACGAATGAGTAATGAAAGAATGGTAAAAAAGATTTATATAGGAAAAGTGAGCGGTAAGAGAGACAGGGGGAGACCTCGAGTGACCTTCGAAAACACAGTATCTATGATTCTGGAGGAAAGTCACGAAAAGCATGAGGACCCCCCGGAGGGCATGTATGAAGAGGTTGATGTCTGTGGCCGAGGCGAAAGAGGTATGCAGGGACCGTAGCGTTTGGCGCTCCGTCGTCTCTGGCTACCCCGCCAGGGATATGGCGTGAAGCTAAATAAATAAATAAATAAATATATGAAATTAATAGTTGTATATTGTTGTTGTATGTTGTTTTTTGGTTCATTGAGTGTAGCTATAACCAAGAGTTCCTGAATTGGAAAAGAGTGTCAGAGAGTGCCTTCTGTTATTACAACATAGAACAGCGGTCAGTTGGTGGTAGGCGGGTACACACAGAATATCTGATACCCTTTGTACTCAAGGAACATAAACGTCACCGATGTTTTTATTTATAATCTTAACAGATTGGACATTTTGTGGGACTAATGTAATTTTAAATTTAATTTTAATTGTGTTCCCTAAATAAATACCCTTTTTTTTTTAATATCTGAGAGTTTTAGATTTAATAATCAAAACTAAAGATAAGAGATTTATACATATATCATAGAAAATTATTGTTAAAAGTGAACTGAAGCGGTAGTGAAATCCTTACATAATTAGAAACAAGGATATAGGAAGGAATTTACAAAAACAATTCATTAGTATGTCTAGCAATATATAAATGTAAATAACAATCATATTAAATATTTGGATTAGAAATATTATATTTATTTAAATAAATATATAATGCGATACTGACGAAAAATACAGGAACAAATTTTAAATGTAGACCAATCATAACAGGTTTATAAACATTAAAAGATCGTTAAAAGGATGAAATGTCAATGTTGTTATTTCCGGCGATAAAAAAAACCAAATCAGTTGTTATATTGGAGTTCTACCGAATTATTATAATACAGAGGTGTATCGATCAAGCACTCAGCATAGTGAATAACTCTATTATTAATATCCTACTCACAAGGCAAAGAAATATCAAGGAATGTTTCTTACTTTTTAAATTTTTCTACTTTATTTTCACCACTCCTATATTATATATTGTTTTATTTAAGTTTTAAAAGTATCGTCAGTTTCTGAATTTTGCCGAGGTTAGGAAATGTTTGTAGTAATAATTGTTTTAGTTTCTGCCATCTATAACTACATATAATATGATTCAGGTTTCGTAAAAAAATACGTACTCTTCCTAAAATAAGAATAATATAATATAAAGTGATAAATACCCTACTGTAAAGATCTAAAAATTATAAATTTGTATTTTGCGAGGTAATCTTTAAAACTACTACATGTTTAACGGTTAATCATACTTATAATTGTGGAAAGCGTTAAACAAACTATAACAGTAACGTCTAAAATATATATACATTTTGTCATATATTAATACCAATGAAGCTGTGATCTCATTACTAATAAGGGGGGTTGTAAAAAGGAGTACGCTACTTTTATTTCAATGACGTATTGTATGTACATAAATGTTAGTGGAATATCTCCAACGTAAATGAGTTTTAAAGTTGCCTCTACGTAAGTATTTTGTAATTTTTTTAGATATCCTAAATTTAATGGTTATAATAATGCTTCTACCAAAATATGTTAAATTAAGATTAAACACTTAATATATTCGTATCACGCCGCCATGTTGCCATACCTTTATCAAGCTAAAATGAAGGAGTACATTCAATTAAAAAATTACACAGACGGAAAAGTCCGTTTGTTTTTTGGAGAGATTCAATTATTTACGTTGTAGGAGTTTTATTTTTATTTATCAAAATATCGTTGACCATTTTCTTAAAATAAATAATTAAATTCATACGATTAGACTGCTTTTGGATTTAAAAAGCAATAAACCACAAGAAAGAAGAAAACGCGAAGCTAATCAATCAACCAATCTTCCCCCTTTACAGATCCAGCACGCTGAAAAAAAAGTAGAACATAATGATGTGATGGTAAAGGAGGCCTTCATCAATTTTCAGATCCCTAGAGAATAAACCCAATGTTAAAAACGAAAAACTTGGTAAATAACTTTTAAAAAGTTGAAAACAAAAAAAACTAAAAATATAAACACTAAAGGATAATATTCAATCCTAACTGTGGTTGAATCAAAATAAACTAATACTGTATTGTCTCACTTAATACTAGCCTGCCGCCAGTATATTGTCTACATAAGATTACACACTAGTCAATAAAAATAATGCAATATTAGTCTCAGTGTAATATAGGAAATAATATAAAGTCTGGTTACAAGATTTTTAAACTAACACTTATATTAATAACACAAACCAACATTTCCGTCCGTAACTTTCCGTTGAACATTAATTTATGATTCGGTGGTCACAAACTTCAGCTGTTTTTGGGCAAGCTCGTCGACAATAAGTTTATCACGTAAAAACCGATGAGGGGAATCACGTCAAAAATTCGTTGGGAACAGGAAGTTTGTTTTGAATTTAGCTATAAAGTATTTATTTACACAAGGTTTATTTTGTTAGATCCTTATTTTCTTAATAACAGATTATATTGAATGTGAATTATTAATAATACTCTACTTTTCAAATTAAAAATAATCTTCATTATTACTTTATAATTACTTCATATATTAAGTCTATATAAAAGTAAATAAATAGCTTTAATAAAATAAAAAAGTGATGCAAAGAAAATATATTTCTTTAACGTTTTAATAAATACTTCACTAATAATAAATTAACATCTAATGATAAGTGTAAATAAGTTAATAAACCCAAGTTCTATAATATATAATATATATTTATATAAACCAGACACTTGAAAAAAAAAAATGATTCTAAAGCCGCAACATAATTCACATAACATTTATATAAAAATTAAGAGGAATGTATTTAACAGTATTGCATTGTAATCACAGCTTAACGTATATGGAAATAGTAATAATATAAACAGGGGATCCGTTAAGTTTCTAACTTTAAGAACCGTTAAATTCGAGCTAAAGCTTCACTACGCTGGTAGCTTTTGTGCTCTAAATTCGAACTAACTAAAGCCACAGGGTATAAACTAGTACAATACAAGTCTTACTCGATTCACTTTGTTAAGTCGTCGCGCGGTTTCAAGCGATCATCAGCGACTTGACAGACTATTACTTACACATAAGAATGTACTCAATATTTTGATGATGTTCTTTAAAACAACAATAAAGAATAAGTTAAGAATTTGTAAAGTGCTCGTAGAAGGCACTATTAATGTAGATGGAGGCTCATTTATAATTAACTACATAAGTTAATGACACAACTGTAAAATTTCACGTTTATTATATCGGTATAAATAGGTATAATTAGGAATTGACCAATAAAAATTGCCATGGCATTAAATATAAATAAAAGTACTTTTTTATTAAAACTTTGTAAGGCCTTCGCTATTATTGGCTAATAAACACATTTTTGCCTGGAAACTATAGTGCTTATTAGTAACGATATATAATAAGAGGGGGTTACTTTCTCAGTGCTAATCCAAAAAGTATTCAACAAGTATTCAATAGATTCTTCGATCTACAAACAGACAGATTCTTTGCAATATAATATGGCTACAGTGTTAGACAAGAACAGACATTACTTGAAAACAGAAGTGAAATTTATAATTTTAATCATTGGAATCGCTTTATACAAACATGATACGAAGCAGTTATTGAAAAGCCACTCTTTAAAGCCTATGTTCCAATTGCCTGTAATATTATCACTTAATACTGCGGCTGTATTTCGTTCTCGCATGAAAAATAAAACACTGTGTGGTCGGACCCTCGTCATATTCTCAATGCTTCGCTGACTCATGATTTATTATTTACAGTGTGTTGATATTTTGGTGTATCATAAAAGTGCGGGTCAAAACGCTAAAGGTATATTACGCAAATCTGTTTGATCATTTGACATTATTACGTAAACACAAACAACAAATTAATTTTACATAAACTCTCTTGTTATACTTCGTAAAGATAAAGATTAAGAAGTCTTATAATGATGCGACCGTCAACGTGATAATTCAAACTATTTTAATATAGTGACAGCACTCAGTGAGTACTTTATTAACCGACTTGGTAACTCGTGTCTATTATAAAAATAAGGCATAAATCTGTATATATATTATATAAGAGAACTGGAAACGAGCGTGTGGGTAATTAATGGTAAGTGATCACCGTCGCCCATGAACTACTGCTTTAACATGGGGGGAATTTTTAGAGAGTTGCCGCCCTCATATGTGAAAGTATATGCCTTTTTTGTCATACCCATGTCGTATTGGTAATACCGCCAAAGAAATTCGTTCCGAATCTTAGTGGTATGTGGATAAAGGTCCTTGAAAACCGCACAGACGTTGATGAAATTTGGCAACAAGTATCAGTTTAAAAGCTCTTCGGAACACTCCTCGTTGTAAAAGACGTTAGGAGACGAACAAAGAGGCCACACCTCTAGTCCAGCCATTGACAGAGCACCGGGTTCCCACGGCTCCCCTGTGTAAGCGGTCAAAAGATAGAACCTGATATAGGGGTAAGCCGGACTAGGGCTGAGTACTAACAGCACTCCACGTGTGGCCGGACAGCACATTACAATAGCAATAAACTGATAATAGTCGCATAGTAGTATAAATCCTAAGTGAATAGTTTAAGTAATTATATAATTACTATATATATATATATATATATATATATATATATATATTTACTAGAATATTGTATTTATACTAGACATGTCTAAGTTTAATATGAAGCCTATATGAAGCTACAATCTCAATTATTATGTTGGTATTATAAAAAGTTATGACCCATTATAACGAAGAGCGCACTTATTCAATTTATTTTATGAACCAAACATTAGAGATACCTCTTTGTATTGTAATCCAGATATACTTTAAATTCTGATAAACTTTTAGTGCTTTCGTATACATTTTAGACGCGAAGATAACGTGGAAAATAAAAAAATATTTATTAATGAGAGAATTCGAGAAATAAATAGCTTGCACAATCTGTAGGCGACGAGTAAAAATAAGACTTCACAACACACTTATTAGGAAAAAGTTGTAACGGACACGGCTATTAATCAGAACAATACGACCCCACGCGGTGGTATTCAAAACACTGTCATCTACTTTAATGGTTTCCACAGGAAATTAAGTTTAGTGAGAGAACTACACAATACAATAAAATATATAAACTATAAAATACAATAAACCTTCATTTTATTATTATCTGTGTCACATTTATTACAATATTTTGAACGGTATTATATCACCTATATGAGAAAAAAGGGTAACAGGGCGAATCATTTAAATAAATTGTTATATTGTACTAACTACGACACTATATAGTTGTCAATTGGTAATTACATATATTCGAAGCGGTTACCTACATGACATGAACGTTGATTATGTTATAGAAACAAATATATTACGCAGACATTTTAATCCTTAGGATTATGAGATGTCAGAAATCAGAGCTTTTCCACTGAATACCCGTCATAGTAGTATTATCATTTAAAGTGATAGACTGACAAATGACAACTGTATGAAACGTATTTGGACGCTGGCGTCACTCCGTATTCGATTTGGACAGACAGCCGAGGAAATGACGCTACTTTACATACATATTTACACATCGAAAAGATTTTAACAAATGTTACAGTTATAAGAAAAATACGTAAAAACGAAAACACGTAGTAACTGTATAAAACATATTTTTTGTAATGTAACATAAACGCGTAAATATAAAATAATTTCCAATTATAAGGATATAATGCGTTTATTCTTGTATATATCAATGCACATTATAATAAACGATTAATACCCTTAACCTTAGTTCAATATGTCAGAAGACGTTTACAAATTGTGTCGGTAACATGCAAGGTGAGGAACCCGAGATATAATGAAAACGGCATGACTGCGAATCGTGAATGTGAATGTAAACTATTGTTTTAATTGCTTTAATGAGTCCGTTTGTTATGTAAATAATCAGTATTAATACGTTAACGAGCAGTGTTATTATTGTAAGTTAGCTGTACCCACGACTCCGTTCGCGCGGAATTAGTACTTTCATCAAACTACAGAATGGCTAAAGTTATAAGGCAATCAAACACAACGGATTTTCTATACTTCTTTCAGATGTACTATACTGACTTTTTTATTGTAATAATTGACGATTTAAAAGTGCGTGCAAATGCCATCTTGAAAAAAGATATTTTGAATTATAATATGAATATTTTTTTTTTTTTAAACCTAAAACCAAGGTACGACGGCGCATTATTTTTGTATAGATAATGTACATATGAATGACTTGGCACGCGGTTTGTGATTGAAAATAATTCCGCGTAGTATAATTCTATTATAGTACCGCTACTACACATTACGAATAAATAAAATTATTTTTGTTAAAAGTTTAGTTAAAAATAGCACCTATCTTAGATGCTATTTGTAATATTTATTTGTAAATTGTAGTACTTTATTTTTTTTTTTTTCAAAATATCTTATTTCAGAGTCTTATATACATATATACAAATGTAAATCAGTAAAATATTAGTATATTAAATTTATAGAACATTGACTTCTTTATATTCACCTATAGTTAGGCGAGAGCAGCGGTGTGTTGTTATAGCAGAGAGCCAATTAATTACTTTGTGGATGTATAATATAAGAATATTATCATTAATATTATTTTAACACGAAAAGCGATTAATAATTATTAATTATCTTCTGACCTTCAATATTTAATTAACATTAAAATTTTACGTAATCAATGAACTTTCAAATGAAATACAATCTTACAAATTTCTTACAAAATTGAGCAGTATGTTTTTAAATGGATTTGAAATATGAGTCACGTAAGTTGATAATACATTTAATTTGGTAAGTGTCACTTGCCACAGAGCACTCTTGTTATCCTCCGCACTCTGCCTGATTACTTGTCATCCAAACTATGACCTCAGCTCATTAATCGATCCTCGTTAGTTGAATATTGAAGAATTTAAACATTGCTTTTCTGATTTAGTTAGTTAGTTTTTTTTTTTTTTTTTGTTTTATTTATTATACATAGGAAAATAAACAATGATCATTATACAATGTCCCACAAAACTGTTAAAACAGTTTGACTGTGGGATCAGCAGTCTCTTTTAACATTAAGTTGTTGTTACATTATGACTTTTTTCCTTATATTCAGGTGTTGTTACATTATGACTTATTATATTGAATCGAAAGGTAGAAATACACCTAGTTACAAACTAACTAACTATTCACAAAAATGAGAAAAGGTATTTTCGTAGCTTTAATTTGAATATGCGTTTATTAGACTCCAATCGGATGTCTTTGGGCAGGCTGTTAAGTATGAAAGGTAATCGTTTTTTTAGTGTTCTGTCCCCAAAGTAATTATTCACTTTGGGTATTTCATATTTACCCTCAGACACCGATCGCGTACCGATGTTATGGTTCAACAGCGTCAGGCCATGCCCCTGACCGTTATGGTTATTTATGGCTAACAGATATTTATGCTTTAGGCTAACTGGTAGTATTTTGCAAATTTTAAATAGTTTGACATAGTTTCCTTTACAATTTTTTTTAGTTTTTTTGTTTACAAATAGCTTTAAAAATCTAATCTGTAGTGTTTCTAGTTTGTCAATATTACTTTTGAATGTGAGGCCATAACTGTCAAGTGCATAGCCCAGTACTGAATCGACTAATGCAAAATAAAGAATTTTCAATGTCACAATTGGTACTCTAAAACTAAGGTGATAGAATTTACATAGCAGCGATCTTAGTTTATTACAAATGTAGTCTATATGAGTCGTCCAGGAAAATTTAGAGTCTATTTTTACACCTAGGTATGTTACACAGTCAACATTTTCTATCGGCTTACAATTACAATTCATAAGGTTGCTATGGAGGCAGGAATAATCATGTGTGTATATAAAAGGAGGTGAGATTAATTTTTTAGCGTATGGTGACCTTATTACCATGAATTTGGTTTTATATGAATTTAAGATGATTCCATTGTCGTGTGACCACCTAACTACCGCGTCTATATCACGTTGTACTAAACTACACAATTCATCGATATCAGTTCCAGCAAGTAAAGTGCATAAGTCATCTGCATACATATAGGCTGAACAATTGCGGAGAACACCGTATAGACTGTTTACGTGTAATAGATAGCAGAGTGGCCCAGTCCCAGATCCTTGAGGAACTCCGCATCCGACTTCGGTTTCTTCGCTTAGCGTGTCACCCACCTTAACACGGAAAGTGCGATCTGTTAGGTAGTCACGGAACCATTGATTTAAAGGTTGTTTTACTCCACATTCATCCATACCTCTCAACAATGTTTCTGTCTCTAACGTATCGAATGCTTTTTTAGTTCACAATGTATTGTAAGTCATTATATCTAAAAAGTTTTCATATCAAAATAGCTGTTATATCACACATAATCATATCATAGTATATACACGTATTTCAAAGATACTTAACATCGCAATGTTATTGAAGTTCATACGAATTAATTATATAAAATACAGAATTGAGAATTCATCAACACGAGCGAGACATGACCCTGTCACTTCAAGTTTATCCCAGAGGTTCAAGTCTTTTAATTAATTTCGTTTTCTTTGCTCAAAGTCCGACGATTTTAGATCAAAAATAAGTCATCGTACACCTACCTATGTGTACATGTTCACAACATAGATAGGTGTACGATCATGTAAATGTGATACACAGTAATTGGTCTCTTAGTTAATTACATTGTAACACACTATCTGACAATCAAACGCAGTGAAACATGATTCAACATGGTTCAATATTCTGATAGTTTATGTATAGATAATGAAATCGATGTTCTCCGGATCAGACAAGCAACTTACACTACTTAATGCTAATGTTCTCGATCGATCGACCTTTTGAATACTTGGTCTAATTAATCTAACTGTTTTTATGAATGATATGAATAAATTATTTTTAATATTTCAGAATTGAAAGTAATTAATTTAATAAATTGTTAATTTAAATTAATTTATTAATATTACATATGATATTTGAGGTTGCAGCTTTATTGTAACGATAAACCGAATGTTGCATTTGAATGTTAAGTTTCACATATCATTGGCCTATTTTAGACACGTTTAATAAGCGACGCATAATAAAGTATTTAATAACTGCTGTCACATATTAAATTTAAATGAATTATTATGTTGGCAGCTTCATTATTATACGACTGTCATTTTTCTGTAGTTTAGTTTAAAAGTTATTTAAAATACAATTAGTGTTTTTTGTTCAAATTGTGATGATAAATGATCAAACAGATTTGCGTAACATACCTTTAGCATTACGTACCACACTTTTATGATACACCAAAATATCATTACGCTGTGAATAATAAATCATGGGTCAGCAAGGCATTGAGAATGTGACAAGGGTCTGAACTCACATCATTTTATTTTTATACGGAGAATGGAATACGGCAGTTAATATTAAGTTATTAAATTACAGAAAAAGGAGTTAGTTTTCGGAAGCAAATTTCTTGTACAGTATTTATATGAAGTACAATATATTATAAGGATAAGAAATCTCGCGTTTAATTCCAAATAATATTTCTTTACTCGTTCATTTTACGAGTTCCATGTTGTTAGCACTTTAAGTATATATAATAACACTTAACATATATATATATATATATATATATATTTTTTTTTAAGGATTTATTTTTCATTAAAAAGACAGAACCTTTAAATACGTTTGTTATAAGAGTAATAAATATCCTTATGCAGCAATAGTGGTATAACCTACGTCATGCATATTTATATTACGACAGAACAGATGGATGCAAGCAATAAAAGACTGACTCTGGGTGTGAAGTTAAATAATGATCTAAATCTTGCGGATACAATTAATTATTTTATGAATATTTGATCAAATAATGGGTATTAAATGATAATATTAATAATATACATACTATCAATAAATAGAATTAAATCACAAGACAAGGTTCTTACTAAATATACAAGTACTCGTATATCTGAGACGTTAAAACTAATATTCAATACAATAAAATAATTTCATTCATATACTACATCATATTTTTATTAATACGTTTTGCCAACCCTGTAACAACACACAGTATCTCAACACACACATCTTATCACATTAATATTAATTAAGTCATGTTTTGTTCCTTGTTGTTTTGTTGTTTCTTTGGTGGTTTTGCGAAAGCTGCCTTCGAATACATGCCATAATATATACTGTAGTTATGTATAATTAGATTGTTAATCGCAATCTTAATATCTCCAACATTAAATTATATTTATGAATGTAACTAATTATATTACTATGAATATATAATTGATTGTTGGTTATAGCAGATGTATACTTTTCAGTTTTGCTCTTTGATTTAATAGATAGTGGTCTCTCACCACGAACACATCTCATATTTAATGATGAGCAGACAAGAAAGTTCCTTAACAACTTTGACTTTGATGTAATATGTTCTGCCGACGTTATGGTCGGCATTAGTTGTATATTAGTTGTAGTTTCTGTTTAAGTCTGGCTCAGCGATACATTGTTGTAATATATTAGTCTTGAACTCATTATCGTACCGAAAAAAATAATTGTACAAATAGAGTTTGATCCAAAACTATAAATATTTTTTGGTTATTATTGAATGATTTATCAAAATTTGTTTACGACTTTTTTTACTCCAGCTTAAAGGAAGTATAACGTTACGGTTCAATAAATGTAACGCTTGCGATAACTTTTTAAAAATTTAATGTTTCATAATTATTTTAATTTTATTAAATATACGTTAAAGGACTAAACAGGTAACGGAAACTTCTTCTAAATACCTTCGAGAGATTTACCTGAATACTTTTGTTATGATGTTATATGTTTTAAATGATGAGTATCAATATTATTATTTTGTCTGCACCGATAAATGTGTTAAATTAGATGCTATTTGCTTTGTTTCCGTAGCCAGGGAAATAAAAGAAATTTCGGATTAATTTGAAAGAAGTTACAAACAGTTTCATTGCAAAATTAAGCTTAAAGGGATTCAGTTTCCATTGAAAAGTTTCATCATTGAATGTGGTCGCGTCGACTAACTTTCTTCATTTAACTCTAAATAGATTTTAACTTGGAATACAAAGTTAAATCTTGTATTTTGGTGTTACTTTGATAGTTAATTTTAATTAACAACAATAAATTGCTAAAATTAAGATGCCTTATAATAAATTTATAATGTAATTTATGAAAATAAATGCTATACAAATATTTAAAAAATTATGTCAATTAATTAAAAATGGTCTTAGTTAAACCAAACCGTATTAAGTTGATACTTCATTACTTTTTTTTTGTATTATGATTTTTAAAAATAAATTGGTAAATGAAAATTTCATTTACCAATTAATATATATTCGTCCATCGATCAGACTGATCATTACTCTCCTTTTACGGTAGTCATTTTAAACAAAATACTCTATATCTCTTCTACATCTATCTACCTTGATGTCCGGAAAGAAAAAACTCTTTAAAGCGTTTAATTATTTTTCTTTAAACGAATATACTATATATAACGAATATAATATAAAATATCAATACATAAACTATCTGTTATAAAATGGTGTAGACAAAAGGGTACTCGTAATTCAATTTGATATCTCAATATTTAAGATCTTAAATTTTACAATTACTTTTTGAATTATTTAATATTATGTACCTATATTTTATCGTGTTTAAAATTATGGTACATTTTAAGTGTGAAAATGTCGGCATCCATTGATTTATTATAGAAATTATTATAAGTCGTAGTCGGGCAAATGACTTTAAAAATATACGTAGTTATTATGATAAATCAATAAATCATATTATTTACATAAATTGTTGTTTGATGGAGTTGCATTCATCAATAATCCTCCGTTAACGTCCGGGCCATCATTTAGGCCTCAGATGATGTTCAGAAAATATTTTGAAATAAAAATAATCAAAGACTTTGTTTCTCTACGAGAACGTAAGACAGGGTATATGAACGAATCTATATTATTATTTATTTATTTATTTATTTAGTTTCACGCCATATCCCTTGCGGGGTAGCCAGAGACGACGGAGCGCCAAACGCTACGGTCCCTGCATACCTCTTTCGCCTCGGCCACAGACATCAACCTCTTCATACATGCCCTCCGGGGGGTCCTCATGCTTTTTACGTGACCTTCCTCCAGTATCATAGATAATGTGTTTTCGAAGGTCACTCGAGGTCTCCCCCTGTCTCTCTTACCGCTCACTTTTCCTATATAAATCTTTTTTACCATTCTTACATCACTAATTCGTTCGACGTGCCCAAACCACCTGAGCACGTTCTTCTTCATTCTCATCGTAACATTTTCACTAGTACCTGCCATTCTGTGGATCTCTTCATTGCGGATTCGATCAGCTAGACTGACTCCGCATATTCTACGAAGAGATCGCATCTCCACAGCATTCATCTTTCTTACATTCTTCTTCTGTGTTACCCACGTTTGGCTGCCGTATAACAGCGTCGGTAGCAAAACTGCATTGTGTAAAGCCAAACGTGCAGCTATGCTGACGTTTTGCCGTCTTAACAATGCAGTCAAAGCACCGTTGACTCTGTTACCGGCAGCAATACGCTTTTCCACATCCATTTCGTATCTTCCGTCTCCGCTAAACATACTACCCAAATATACCACTTCATTCACTTGTTCTATTATCTTATCATTGACTTATCATTGACGTTGATCTTACATTCTGTTCTTTCTTCATTTCTTTCAAATATCAGGACCTTCGTCTTATCTACATTCAGGTTAAGACCATTAATTTCACACCCATCTTTCAGAGTGGTGACCAATGCCTGCAGATCGCATTCTGATGATGCAATAAGCACTGCATCATCTGCATAAAGCAAGCAATTGACCTTAAGGTCACCAACTTTCACTCCCATGTCACTGTCTTTCACGCCTTGGAGACAACTATCCAAATACAAGTTGAACAACCTAGCTGACATAGCGCAACCTTGCTTAACACCCGATTGGATGTCAAACCAGGGCGACATGCCAGCTCCTACTCGCACATAGGCTGAGTGATCTCGGTAAAGAGACTTTACCGCCTGTAGCAAGGGTCCGTTCACATTGTATCGGGGCAGTATCTCCCATAACTTCTTTCTTACAACCCTGTCAAACGCCTTTCCAATCCACAAAAACACAGAAAACCTTTTGGTTTAGGGCCAAAAACTTTTCCGTGATCATGCGGAGGGAAAAGATCTGATCTATACACCCTCTTCCAGGTCTAAAACCTCCTTGGGCCTCCCACAACAACCTTTCAGATCTCTCTTGCATTCTTCTCGCTAATACTTTAGCATAAACTTTACCGCCCAAGTTAATCAAACTGATAGCCCTATAGCTTGCACAGTCTATCTGTGAACCTTTACCTTTATACAAAGGTACGATGACTGCGCTTCGCCAATCGTCTGGGACCTCCCCCGATTTCCAGCATAAATTGCACAAAAACCAGAAAAAGTTTCAGAAGCGTGGCCCTCCATATTTGATCATCTCGGCAGTACCTTCATCTATTTATTAAATTTAAGAAATATATATAAATATAGAATGTTATATATATATATATATATATATATATATATATATATATATATATATATATATATATATTTATATATGTATTTCTTAAATTCGGAAAGTTCTCGAAAATGATAAAAATACAGAAGAGTAGTGTTTAATATTTCCTAGTAATATGTAAAATTCAAAATTATTAGTCTATCTATTGTTTGATTTTGCCCGTAACCAATATAACCAATTAATTAGAATGATATGCCAATAACAAACTATATTACAATTAATTATCCGATTACAAACAATATATTCAACACACCAAAAAGGATACAGAGCAATGTGTATTCAGAAGAAGGTTGTTTACATCCATCTTAATGCCATTCTCCGTTGTTTGGTGATCAGTTCTTACGATGAAAAGTGCTCATTGTATATGAAAATTATCATAAACAAACTTTATTGCACTCGTTTTTTCTAGAAAATCTTAATATTATTAATTAAGTTTTATTTTTAATGTTAAAATTAAAAGGTCTTTTTTAAATTGATCGATATCTTATAAAAAATTGATCGATATCTTACAAAAACCGAATAATCATTATTTAAAAGTATTATTACATTTTATATTAAAGCCATAATTCTAAAAAATAATATTTATATATTATATATATAAATATTATTTTTTAGAATTATGGCTTTATGGTTATAACGGTAGAGAAAACGGAAATCATGCAAAAAAATTACAGACCAATTTCACCAAATTTTCCGTAAATTATATTGTTTAAACGAGAATCCGAAAATAATCACTTAGCAACACAATAGTTTTTACGATAAATTATTTGTTACTTACATCGTCGTTTTGAAGATTAATAACAATAATATTAATGGTAAAGTATATTGATTACGTTCCAACACACGTATTGTTTATAGCTTTTGTGTTAAATGTTTTGTCTCACCAGGTGGCGGTGTACTTTGGGCTCCATGCTGAGATTTATGTATTATGCTGAGATTAATGTTTCTTTGGAGTTTTGTACAAAATATAGAAATACTCTTTAACAAAACATCCAATATAAATATACTCATATACTCATATAAAACGACTATTTAATGATATTTTATGTGAGAAGTTTATTCTATGCACTAGTAAGTGATATGTATTGGGTCTATATCACTCTCTACTACTTCACGTGTTATAATATAAATTTAGATTTCCCAAATTTTAAATCGAAAAAAAATACAGCAAGTACTCGTATCATTTAATAACCGATATTTTATTATATTTAATATAATTTAATATATTATTGACTATTGCGGAGTTGATTATTTTAAATCGTGTTTCATTCGTTTAATTTTACGTAACATATTCAACCTAAACCGATATCATTTATTATAACAATATAACTCCAAATGCTTTACTTTTCCTTTGCTCTTTTTGCCATCTCAATATGTGCATTGTTGTCTGATGGCAATTTAATTTGGACAAATAAAGAGTGATGTGTCTTTTATTTCAGTCACATTACTCCTTATATTTTTTGACATGGCGTACTATTTTAGTCAAATATTTTATAAAAATCATATACAAAATATTTTATTAATACAGTATGTATTTAGGTATTTATTTTTTACTTTATATGTAAAAAAATAATATGATGTGATAAAATCATAAAAAAAACTCCAAATACTAATCTTTCACTTATTTCTCACATTTATTTCCCACAGTGCACTTTATTGTAAGAAATCGCGAAGTAGATTACTTTATAGCTTTAACGTATATATTTTTACTGCATTCTTTGGAGACCTTCATATAAATTACATATAGAAACTTATCATATGAATTTCAAATAACAAATTCATTCTAGAAATATAATCTATGTAAAAATATGTTTTTTATAAATAGAATACTTTTTTATTAATTGAACACTGTTTAAACAAAGCTTCAATTTACTTATAATCTATAATTTCAAAATTCCATATTTTTCTGTTTAAAATTAATTCTCTAATACAGCCCTTGAGTAGTAGATTTAATAATCAATCAATACGGAATCTGTCCGTACCAAAATATCATCCCGGAAATTGATATCAGTACATTATCGTGATGAAATACTTCTGTTTCATCGCTCCTTTCCTCATGAGGGTGTCAGTTCAACACATAGAAGTGGCTGTCTGTTTATTTCCTACTTACAAGATCCACTGTGATAAATTTATATATAGTGTAAATAATTATGTAATATACCCAATATTTTAAACAATTTAGAAAATGAAAATGTTCAAGTAATAAGGTCAGACTGATTTTATAAAATTGCCGCTTCAAACTTTTGTTAATTGCTATATTTCTCATTACCCCTTTTTCTTTAGTGTAAGGTTCGATTTTGTATAGCTGAACGGTTTGATGGTTTTGTGAAATAAAATATGTGTTCACTCTTTGATGATTTATTAGAGACTGATTTTATAATAAATGCGTCTTTAAAACATTTTCATGAAATAATGTTGGACATACCGCCCACCAAAAACAGTTGTTTTTAAATAAAGTCTAACTACATTAACATCCTTTATCAAACAAATCCTTGAATACAGACTACTATTGTATTGTTACAAACATTTTACACAATTCATTTTTAATTTGTCCATAAACATCATTTTGTAAATATTTGTTTCACATACTCGTAAATGACTGCAATACATTTAAACTTTAAAATTACTTAAAAATACAAAATACTTTACAGTTCTAAATTGTTCAAAAACTCAACTATTTGTCAATTACTCTACTTATTTTGTTAAATTTTACACCTAATCACCGCACCTTTATAACACAATCATATACATACCTTAATTATACACCTTTCTTGTAGACACATCTAATTTACTATATTTAACTGCCCACCCCATGGTGGGCAAAAATTACAATTAGGTCATCCTAATTGTAATTTTTGTCTTTCGTTAATAATATTAACTTCGATAATGGTCTCAGTTGGTTTGAGGGTGTGTTTTTATCCTTAACTATGACAATATCACCAACTGTAGGCGATGGAACCTTAGTTTGCCATTTATATCTTTGTTGTAGTGTATTGAAATAATCAGTGTTCCATTGCCGCCAAAAATTCTTTGTATTTTTTGTATTAGATGCCACCTATTCATCAGACTTATATTCGTTTGTCCGTAGTATATATCAGGAACACTTATTAAGGGCTCGCCTACCAAGAAATGTCCCGGTGTCAAAATTGTATCTGTACTTTTGCCTATCTTGCCGAGTGGTCGCGCATTAAGGCAAACTTCGATTTGAGCTAGAAGTTTGGCCATTTCTTCATAAGTCAATTTGGTGTTCTTATTGAATCTCGTAAGGTGTCTCTTAGCCGACTGAATACCAGCCTCCCATAGGCCTCTATATGAAGGCATTCTTGGTGGAATTCATTGTCTTTGTAAATATGACCTTTAACGCTTTCGCAGCACCGACAAAGTTCGTCCCATAATCGCTTATCATATATGCGCAATGCCCCCTTCGAGCCACAAATCTTCGAAATGCCTGTAACTGCCTCAAGGTGAATAGCAAATATAACCCTTCGATGTTCTTAGCATCACCGGTCCGGCGTAATCAACTCTGCGATTGAAAAATGGTCTATACTTATTGACCCTGGTGAATGGTAACTGACCCATTAACTGATGCTTCACTTTGACCTTATCTATAATACAAACCTTGCAGTTGTGTATATATTTTATTACAGCTGATTTTAACCCCATAATTCAGTAATTATTTCTCAGAAAAAACTACATTTACTGAATCCCGCCGTGCAGTGTTCGAATATGTACTTCCATAATTAAAAGATTTGTTACGTGTTGATTACCTGGAATTATGATATGATAAAGCATTTTGTAATCGACCTCACACTCTTATCTAAAAACCCCTTTTATCTAAAAAGGGTGAAAGTGTGATTAAGGAACTTCTACGTTTAATTATTCCCTTCTTTTTTAGGTCATCAATTTCTTCTTCATAAATAAAATTTTCGTAATATCTTATGCTGTCTTCTAATACCCTTTCCAATTAATTTATTGTCAAACTTCGTCTTTCTTCCGTCTTACTTTTCCTCAAAAATCTTCTACAATAAGCTAATATTCTTTTCATCCTAGACAAACTCGAAAATCGTTCCCATATGGGTTTTTCTTCATCTTTTATCTTTGTTTGTCATCATCGTAAACATATTTTCATTTCTAGTTCCGCCTATAGAATGTCTTCTCTCCTTTCCATGAATGTTTTATTTTCCTTAAGTCATTCTGGCCCAGACCACCAATGTTGTGATTCTCATGATCGTACGCCCTTAGACCTCTAGTTGCAAATATCAGCTGGGTTATCAATAGACTTCATATTCTAGCACTCTTAATATGTCTGATACTCTGTTAGCTACAAAGGTTTGCCAACGACTAGGTTGACCTTGTAACCGCAATAATACGACCATAGAATCTGTCTAAGCAAGTGTGTTATCTTTTTAGTAACTTTGCAAGATCATACATAAGTTCAGCTAATAAAGCTGTAGCACACAATTCCAGTCTAGGTACTGACACCTGCTTCAATGGTGCAACCTTAGTCCGAGACGCGAGAATCATTGTATGTACTTCATCACCGTACACTAGTTTAAGGTAAGTGACCGCAACATATGCTTGAGTAGATGCATTTGCAAAACCATGTAATTCTACCGTATTAATATTATTTTCAATTGTTTTTAACCATCGTGGTATCTGTTTGTCTTGCAAATGTGTCAGCTCTTTTCTATATCTTATCCACTCTTCACGCATATGTGACGGTAGCTCGCCATCCCATCCCAAATTACAGAGCCACAATTTTTGAATCCAAATTTTAGCTGTTATGATAATCATCAAAACAGATCAAATAATCTGGCGACATCTGATAGAATGGATCTCTTCGTCACAGGATGTATCGTCTCAGGTAAGTTCACGGGAATTTTAAATATATCTTCTTTCCTATCCCACGTTAATCCAAGTATTTTAATAACTTTATCTAGTTTTATCTCCACTGTATCCCTCATTTTTTCCTCTCCTCCTTATAAATATCTTAAAACTTCTTCAGAATTGCTAGAGCACTTTTGCATAATAAATCTTCCTTTCCGTAATATGATTCTAATTTCTTTACATTTTTTCTTAGTTTTTTCTTCACTATCACATCCCGCAATTAAATCATCCTTGTAAAATGATCTTTTGATTACAGGTGCAGAGTGTGGAGTGTGAGGTTCATTATCAGCTAGTTGATGTAACGTTCGGAAAGGTAAATATGGAGCTGCTGAAGTGCCAAAAGTGACGGTTGTTAGATTCTAGCTTTCGTTGTAAATTTGTATGTACTTCTGTCATATTTATCATTCTATACATCTTCACTATATCTCCTACCACACAAATTTTCTCTCGTCGATATGTTTTTCAGCACATACGCCTTCACTGTTATGACTTCACTACTGTTAAATCGCGATGCAACTGACGGGTAATTTAAGTGTTTTATAGGCGTTGGGGTTTTTTTCTCCTATTCCAGAAACTTTACCGTTGATACTCATCCTTTCAGACCTAGTAGTTCAATGACAAATAAAGTCTGTGAACCTTGGTCAATTAAAGTGCGAAGCGTGTATCACCATCTCTTGACTTGTCTTCTACTTGTGCTGTTGCCAATGACCAGGTTGTTGTTTAGAGAAGTGAGCGGTTGCGATTATCTGGTCTGGTTGTTCTTCTTGTTCTTCGTTTGTCCCTTTTACTCGGTGTAATAAGGAGTGATGTCTTCTTCTGCAGATTTGGCTTGTCATTTTATGTTTACAATTGTATACGGTGTGATTTGGTATAAGGCAGTTAAAGCAAAGATGATTTTTCTTCACAATTTCAAATCGTTCTTCAAGTGGTTGCTTCGCAAAATCTTAGCAATTATATATATAATGACCCCCTTTGCAATAGGAACATGAAGGTTGTAAATGAGTAGGTTTTGAGGGTTGTAATTAGGGTATTGGGTTTGATGAATTTCACTATCTCTGTTTGTGACATGAAATGACTAAGAAATTTGTAGTTTGTGCCTTACCGTTGAAATTGGAGCGATTAGTTCGAGTGCACGAAATTTAGAATCGAGAATTTTTTTTAAATCTTCCCACGAAGGTATTTCATCACTGTTCTTCTTAAAAGAATATTCTTCCCATTCTTTCAATGACTCTAAGTCCAATTTCTGTCCCACTATAAATATCAAAATAGGATCCCATGTATCTACAAATATTTAAATTCTTCAAACTACTAACACATTCTGTAGTTGTGTCTAGAAGATTCTTAATTTGAAAAGCTGACAGATTTGAAACTTTCTTCTGGCCAAATAACCCTTTTAAAATTGAAAAATCTATCATTTTCTTATTTCCGAAACGCCCTTTAAGTAAATTCCAAGCGCCGCGCCGGCATAATTGGCTTGTGTAATTTTTATATGTCGCAATAACATCTCTGCCTCTCCAGTCACACTAGTTTTTAAGTAGTGAAGCTTTTGCATATCATTAACTGGTGTGTTATCTACAAGCGCCAAAAACAATCTTGATATTTGGGTCAATTTTCATATTTACCAGAAAACGTAGGTAACTGTAATTTAGCGAATGATGACTGCGCATTTTGTAATAAATTTGACAAGTCAGATTCTTCAAGAATTTTCAGTTTGCAATTCATATTCGATAGTAAATCTAATAAATCACCCTATAAACACATTTACAAATCCTCGTACGAGTAATATTCTCCATTAAAAAAGTAAGGTAAAACTCCCCTTTGCTCTCGTGGTGTATGTACACTTCAAAAGATTTTTATGCGTTTCTTTAAATGTCTCCCAGTAGTTATCTACAATCTTGTTTTTGTGTAACCTTCAATTAATCTTTGTTTCCGACGTTTCTTAATATTTGTTTGAGCCTTCTGAATCATATTCGTCACATCTTCTAAAGAAGATAATAACCTATTTCGCTCCACAGTAGGCGAAGCCAATGTAATTCATAAAACTAACCTCTTCAAATCACAAGTAAAACTTCATACAAAAAAAGTTGTTTACTTTAACCGATGCAATTCCTTATCTATAGAATGTTGGCTTCTTTTGTATTCACGCGACCGTTTACATTGACCGTTCGCTTCTTCAATCCGCCTCGTTATGGACCATAAGTTTTTCAGTGTAAGGTTCAATTTTGTATAGCAGAACGATTTTTTGTTTTGTCAAATAAAAACGTATTCATTCTTTGATTATTTATTATGGACTGATCTTATAACAGATGCTTCTTCAAAACATTTATATGAAATAGTATTAGACACCCCTGATTACAATTCGTTTATATTAATTTTTTTTAGGATAATATTTAAAAATATATGTACAATATTCATTGCACAAAGCACTCTTAAAATGACTCGGCTAATCCTGACAGTACAGTAGATGAGGAACTGATCTTGTATATAACCATATTCTGAATACAAGTATGATATGTCATGAGCTTTATAGAACACGGCGGTTTCTTTTGTAATAAATAAAACCTTTTCTTAACATATTTATGTCTACGCTTATTAAAAATTAAATTATTTGATAGAAAAAAAATGTTTTTTATTTAATCGTAATTGGAATCAATCAGATTCAATTAAAATTAATTTTGAATAAGGAATTTATGGACTACATATTGTTCAATTTTACCGTAAAGTTTATTTTAAATGAAATCATAATGAGGTTAGTTTCCAAGAAATTGTAAATGAAATCTAAAACATAAGTTATGCAATTTTGTATATGAAATATAAAAAAAATGTCTCCGCCGCGACAGCTGTTCGCTGCCGTGACCAGGATTCGAACCTAGGTTACTACGGCCACAACGTAGGGTCCTAACCACTAGACGATCACGGCCATCGGAGTAACTGATTGAGTTGCCCAAAATCTGATATAGTTTATATTTATTGTTATCTGCTGCGCTCGAGTTCACTTTCACATTTCTACGTCACAAGAATACACAATCACTGGTTCACACACGAACGCAAAGGTTCTAACTGCTATTCTACTCTACTATTGTAATCTTCAAATAAATGCTTAGTCATTGCCTATTATATGCTGAAATAGCAATTATGAAGAAGCTTCATATTTCATGGAATAATCTTTTAGAATGAGTAGAATGTTCCCACTCGGTTCGTTAATATATCTCTAAAAGCCTGTGTCATTAATGTAACTCGAGAGGCCTTGTAATTGTTCTCAAGGCTTAATACTTAACCTTTGAGACAGAATTTCCTTATGGCTTGTTCGTCATTGCATGCACCTAAATTGTAATATGTTATAAACCGTGGATAAAACGAAACATACTGATAGAACTTTTAACAAGATATATTATTTGTATATATATAAATAATTTAAAAATAATAATTAAAAGAACGTTTCAACTCCATATACAATTTATATATATATATATATAGTCGTATGTTCCTCGCTTTTAATATCTAAATAGTTTGTATGCCTGTTTACAGAAGTAATGACATTTGATTTGTTCTATACAAATTTAGTTAAAATAAATAGTGGGAAATCAGCAGACTGTGGCAATCAGAACAAGCAATCCGGGAAGTGGATAAGAAGTGGTATCCATAGACATCCGACAATTTCAGTAACTGTCTTTGTTGGTGGCGACGTAAAGAGATTTAAAATAAACTAAGAAGGATTAAAGGAAGTGAACTTTATGGAAATAAAGGTTGGGTCTCTGTCTCTATCTTTACGAAACTCGAAACTAAATATTTAAAACTAATTTTAAGTAAGAGAATGGTTATAGAGCAATGTAAAATTAATAAAACTGTATATTCTATTCAGATATAATGTAAGTAATAATTTTTAAGGGAATGAAAAGGATTTTATTTATTGCACTATAGATTAAGACAATGTAAACAAGTAATGATAAGACAAATGCAACTTCGAAATTTAATAGATCATACCCTTTATTATAAACACACTATACTATGAACTTCACAGAATAGAGAATATGTGTTCATAATATAACTATTTGTGTGGAGTACCGTGTTCTTAAGTAACTAATTAGACGGGGGTTAAGACAGACAGCCGACAAAGGCAACGGCAACGCAACGTACTGACAACAAAGTTTAGTTCAAAGTTCTCGTGTGGTTTGAGTTTGAACACTTCACATTCAGTGTTTAAAGTTTTGTTTTATAAACTATATTATTGTTATACCAAGACATTATAATTTTCTCTTTGAATTATCTTGTTAAATTATTACTTATATCAATTTATTTAATAGTCTGGCCAAAATATCATATAATAAATTGATATTTTCAATAGATATTTCAGTGCCTTTTACAACTTCCTTAAATTATACACGGTCTTTCCTCTGGGGTAAATATGTTATCACACAACACACAATTTAATTATTTAGGTCCCTTCACATGTAAATTCCTGACTGATAACAGGCCTTCTCTGTTTGAATAAAATGTTTCTAATTAAATCCGGTTGTTTTGATTAAAAATAATAAGATTTTCACAAAATATTGTAATAGCAAAATTAATGGGGGTAATTTTTCAGGTCGTTCATGGATAAAGTTTAAAAAAGTGATGTTTGTTTTTAAGTTTTCTGTGTTCATATAACACAATTTTGTTTAATAAAAATGCTTTTAAAAAATTTTACATTTTAATTTTACCAATATTCGCATCAACCGATGATAATGCTTTGTACTTGATCTAATTGTCATTGATTGTTTAAACTTCTTTTATTTTTCTATATTATTTTATAATAGTCGTAAAAAATTGCCGAATTGCAACACATACATTGATTGATTTGCGCCCTGCAATTGGTCCAGTTTTTACAATAAATTGATTGACATGATTGTGTAAATTGATCACATAACTGCCTGAAGCAATAATGCGTCATTCAAAGTTTCTGAGGTTTCTCACAACAAACATTTAAATACACATATAAAATATGATCTATAATAATATTAGCTATCAGAGTATAGAAACTTAAACAATAAAGATGTTGTTTCGAATTTGCGTGACAATCAATAAAGAAGATGTAAAGTTGTTTGTATATATATTATAAAATACAATATCTATTTCCGTTTTCACAGAAATGTATTGCATTGGCCAATTTGAATATACAGAGTTAGTTATAACAACCTTGAATATTAACTAATTTTAATAATAAGGACGGTCTACGCAACGGTGTCAATTTATAATGACAGTCGCGATATAGGGCTGAGAAGAGGATTATTGATCATGGTTCTCGACTACATATTTATTTATTTTGTATGTATGGAACTGCAGTAGGTTATAAATATACAAATAACTCTTTTTATTCATTAATAAATTGATGATATTAAGTTCACAGACCACCGAACTACTACTATCCATGAACATAACAGTACAAAAGAAAATTACGTTAATACGTGTCATGACATGTGTCACGCCATCATAACGCTTCATTGAAGATGAAAGCCATTCTCCCATTATATTAGCACCCAGTAATGACGTCATTTACACCTATCAAAGTGACGTCATATACTACAGTGAATACAATGATCGCGTCACAGGAAGATGGTCGTTAAGATAAACATTGGCTCCGTTATTTACAGCCACGTTATATAAATACACCCCACTTAGATAACGTGAAGGTCCTTTAATATCGCGATGAAGCGTGGTGCAAGACAATACAACACTGATTCACTGTGTTAATTAACATGACTATGATTCATTTAGTTATTGTAGTGGCAATAAATAATGTTTCTGATTTGTTTACATTTGGATGCAATATAAGTATCTAATGCACGCTCCAAGCAAATTAAAGCTCGACTTACAAGGTCTCTGAAAAAGTACAAAGCTAAAGAATTACATAAAATGTTAATTTAAATTATTTGTTAATTTTAATTGTAATTATAATATTCCATCTTTTGAATTAATACGTTAAGATACTTGCAGTTAAATCTGGCGTTTTCATTTAATTATATACCATATGTATGATAATTACGTAATTTATTCATTGCATACATGTATGTGATGACCAAAAATAATATTGTATTGAAGCCGCCTGATCGACGAGAGGTAATAAAAGTTTTTGATTAAAAGTTAGGACATAAGTATTAGTTTGACAGATTCCACTAAAATCCCTAGAGTATAGATACCTTGTACATGTTTAGGATTCTTCTGGGTTTGATTTATCTTTATTTTGGATAATATATGGTATAATTTATTGCTTATCTAGCTTACTATGAAAATTCGATTTATTATGGATATTCTTTTGAGTAGTCTGAACACTGTTGGTCCAGTGGTTATTAACTGTAAATTCTCAATAGATAGTCGTGGGTTTCATTCCAACAGAGATTAATTTTTGGTAGGTCTAGGGTAGGTGTACTTTATTTCATCATCATAAAGTAAATAATAGTGTTTCTTAATTTATAGAATATTAAAATAATATAAAATATATGTAGTATTGTAAACTCACGAATATAAAATAATACTCGTACTATGAAAATAAAATAGTAAAATAGCACATAAAAAAAACAATTAATTATTATATTGGTTATAAAAAATAGAAAAAGTTTACTTCAAAAGAATCAAAACGAAGAAGTAATCACACTCAACTTATGGTAAAATAAACTTGCAAAAGCGTAGCAACTCTAACACTTACATGATACCAAACAAGGCTTTACAGTGTATATGAAGTACATGATTTTTTATTCTTATCTCACTGTATTAAAAAGTGACATCACTTATAATAATTAAAATCTCTCAATAAATTAATAAAAAAAATATGTTCAGAATAGAACAGGAGCACTACTTAAAAATGTTGAAACATGAATTAATAAATTCTTATCATTTAATTGAAAATTTAATCTAAGAATACAAATTATTAATATATTATTTTTGTTCTGTCACTAATATATTTGACTAATATTAAATGTTTGCCTATTAGTAATCTTTATTTTTTTATATCCACATCGCACTTGTTCACACTGATGATAAATTTAAGTGTAGTATGTATACCTAATATAAATAATAAAAGTATGTTAAAAGTGTGTTAGTCTTAGTCAAAAGTAAAGCTTCAGCTTCATGAGTCAGACGTGCGTGTACCATATCCAGGTAACTTGTCATATGATATAATATGTATATAAATTTATGACCTTTATACGCTGTAGCATAAATACATTTGTTAATATCAATGTCATTATATTCTCTGCTCTTCAGTAACACATTATATAAGAACTAATTGTGTTCAATAACCTATCGATACATCAGGCATGACATGACTAGAAACAAAAATATGTCAGATTATTTCACGTCAAAAAATGTATTTTCTGTTATAAATATATTTATTTCGCCATCATGTTCATAAAAACACTAAAACATATTTAATATATCTTGTACAATATGTTAATGACAAAAGGTTCTAAAAATAATAACTGCTGAATCCAAATTAAATTCAAAATGAGTAATTGAAAGTTACACCTCAACGACTCTTTAGAATTCGACAAACGTAACTACGAGTACCTCACAAATTGGTTACAAACAGAACTGAAAAGTGTAAGTATCTACGGAAATTTTCCTACCCACTGTCGTTTTAATTAAGGCTAATAAAAACAGACATGATTTTTTTCTACTTCTAATCCTAACGCGCACTATATCTCTCTATTAATTTGCTCAGTATTTTATATTTATAGAAAAAATATATACAATTTATGAAGCATTTTTTTTAAAACAATCAATTACTTTAATGTATTTTATACAAATATTTTACTGAGATATATTTTTAGTTATTGACTGATTGACTCACTCTAAATTCATTAATTAGGACACCGTGTTACCATTGGGTAACACTATATTGATAGCACAGAGTACGACTTAACTTATATTATATAAGATATAATATTATTAATTTCGTTTAATAACAAACTTTTGTAAACCTGTAAAATGTACGTAATGCTCCAACTTCCTTCGTCGATGTTAAGCTAATATTGAACATTATCGTGAAAAACGTCTTTGTGATGTTCAGTTCGATACTTTTGCAGGAACAACGACATTTAACAAAATTATGATCACCGGTTTATCAACGACAACATAAGTCAAAATACTTTCAACGAGATGTTAATTTTAATGATTCCATTTATCTTCTACATAATGTAGGAGCTCGAAAAGAATATTTACTGGTTAATGTGTAACTGTGAGTGTAATAAAAGTAACAGTTATACATCCAGCCATTAACCTTGTCGGAATAAAAACGACACCAGAAACCTTGTTTTACGAGCGCCATTTCTTTATTTAATTACTTCAAATTAGTTTGACTTTCCCAACTTGAAATATGTTAGTTTTGAGACTCGTTTTTTCATTCGTAATAAGGTTACAGGAAGGAATATATTTTTTAATTTCTAATGCTTTGCTAATTACTATGAAATTTGCTTAATGGAACTCTCCTGTGCCATTTTATGATCAAAGTTAAGTTTGAGATTATTTAATTTTACCTTATTCTTATTTCTTTCGACACATTTTCCGTCTGATACTTTATATTATACAATAGTATATTTTTTATTTAAAAAACAAAAAGTGTGTTATTATAATGTAGAAATCTTAACTATATTTAAGTCATCTAAAATATTTGCATGTTTTGTGTTATATAAGAAGCCAGCAAAAATCAAAAAACGTCTCCGCCGCGACAGCTGTTCGCTGCCGTGACCAGGATTCGAACCTGTGTTAGTACGGCCACAACGTAGGGTCCTAACCACTAGACGATCACGGCTATCGGAGCTTGTCAACGAGATCACGAAATTTCGATAGGGTCTCCTCTTATTTCACATTTTTATTGCTCAAGCGCAGAGAAAGTTCATCGCGCCACGGATCAATGACACCATAGAAAAAAACCATAGATTGATTATTTGGAGTTTCATTATTTAAAAATAAAATAAGAATATTGATAAAAAACATACAATGTTCAACATTAAATAAGTTAGCTTTGATTTAAATTTATTTCTTAAGTTAAAGCTCCCAATGGTACAATTTTATCACCATTTTCAGTTTTAATATTGTATAATTATTTTCTGTCAGCAGCTAATTATCGAAATAATACAAAGTTTAAGAACATTCAAGTTTTCAAATTACTAAACATACACTAAACTAATTCTTATATTTAACCAACCTCATTATTTAAATAAAAATTAAACAGCAATTTATTTACTCCCAGCAAAATTTCATCATCTTAAGAATTTTATACTTCAGAAACCTCCTCTACCCTTCATAAACACAAGTTAGTTTCTAGTTTCTAATTCTTGATCAATGCCTCTTATATGGTTTGGATGGTAAATAAGTCGACGGTAGACCTAAGTGGTGGCATGATAAAGGACATTTTAATATTTCATCCACGCACAAGGAATGGGGAGTAATACAATTTACTGCATATCTGGAGGGGAAGGAAACGGATTTTGGGCATCTGGTTAAATCACTTTGAAATGAAATTGATCTACCCAGATCTGGGTACGTCATAACGTACTAACTATAGATCACCCAACAATTGTTACGATTAGATTTGTTGGACCAAACTAAACTGCATCATAGTCAAGTGGTTCTATTTTTAGTATAAATTTATATGTTTTTAAACCCACATCCCTTGCTTTTCTGTCTTAATCAACTCGCGCTGTTGTTAGCTTCAAATATTAATTTATGTAAAATAGCACTGTAATATTTTAAACCTCATTTTTGTTAGATAAAAATAAATATATATTGAAGTCGTCATATAGATATAGCGCTTTAAAAATAATTATAATTGAAGTTACAAATCTGGTAAATTAAGAATAATTTGGATAAATAGACTAGAGATTGAAATAATAGGGTGGTGGGTAAATAAAAACTGATATTTTCAAATTTCAGCGTTACCGTACTATATTATTCCGTATTTATTACAATGACATGGTATACTCTAATGTACAAAATCGTTTAAGACCGGTAACAGTAATATTTTAATAAATGAGGGCAGAGTCGGATTATAGAATTTATGGATAACTAAAGCACAGCTCCATCTATCGGATCCAAGCAGAAAACAATCACTTCATAAAAACCAATATTCTTTAACAATGACATCAATCGCTGAAATCTTTTAGAAGTTTCACAACTGTTAATAAACATTAAGCAAAAGGTTGTATTTTATTAATGTTGTTAAACAATATTACATTAACGTTCATCAATAATTCGGTTGTATTAAACCATACACATTGATGACGTCACTCTGAGATCATTAGATAATAAAGAGAAAATCAAATGTTTAATGCCTCTATATATTAGAGTTTTATAATTAACAAACGCATTGCATAGTAATAATAATAACTATTATTTAATATGGATTTAATTATAAGATTATAACCAAATATATTTTAACATTTGCTAAACTATAATACATATATTTTCTCTACAACTAGATGGCGCTATGTGTGCTCTACATCGCGGTATAGAGTTGTTAATTTCTGAGACATACATAACGTGCTCTGTAAAGAGCTTTTAACCGATTTTGATGAAATTTGTAGTATTTTTGAATGACCACTCTCCTTATAGAGAGTAAGTCAATAATTAAATACACCTATATTATATATATATATATAATATATATATATATATATATATATATCTAAATATAATCCTTAGCAATAAGAATGTTTAAAATTATGCATATTTTTATAACACTAAACGATTCTTACTTGTTGTAAAAGCTATTAGCCCATAGATGGCGCTGCTGTGACTATGAAATTTCTGCCAAGAAACTTATATAACTAATCTTTATAACAAGTTTTCTTAAAGATCAGACAGAACAAAATGGTTTAAGATTTTTATAAACTATGTATTTTTTAACTTTTTTATAAACTATGTATTTTTTTGTTTATAAATAAAATTCATATATACTTTCCCTAAAAGGGACCTTTCCCCAGCTATTCTAAAAATCTACCCACTATTACCAGAGAGAAGAGGAGGTTTAATAGTTGATAAAAATATTTATTTCCTGAAATAGTATTGTTATATCACATAGAGGAACAAAGACTACCAACTCTACTAATTAATTAATTTCCGAATAACTTCTCTTTGTAGTTGTTGACTAATTAGTCTTATCGAATTACTTTGCGGTTGTAGCCGAGTTGATATTAGTTGAATGCAGAGTTTGTGAACATTGGGAATATTTGAATGGATATCGCATTTATTTTAAATATACACCTAAGTCTAAGTAAGGTAGATTGGTTCCAGAAAACACCGTGTAGAAGAAACCGTGTAAAAAAAGACATTGATCGTATGCAAAAATAGGTGATTGATTCCTAATCTCTAAAACCTATTAAAATTAGAGAAAAACAAGGATTTTTTAAGAACAAGTATTCATGTTTATTTAATTAAATCACATATACAATGTTTATTTTTACAAGCATAGTTATTAAAGATTATAAAGATCATTCACAAAATATTAACACATTTCAATTGCTCTGACCAGTAAGCCAATTGCAAGGTTCCAAAGGGTAGGTGGATGGAAGAAATAAAAAAAATCTCCCGGTATTACTTCCTCATTTAGCTTTTTTTTACAGTTAGAATCTATTTACACTTTATTTAACAAATTACAAATTATTTACAGCGTGATAACAAAAGAATACTAAAATAACTAAGTCACTATTAATTCTATGATGTTTTACTTTACAAGGGCTTAAAGGAACTTTAAATATTAAAAAGTAATCAAGTTTGTGAAATGCTATATTTCTTTACTAAGAATATTATGTGTATAAACACCTTGGAAATAGCTATAATCTTCTTCTTAGTTCATCGAAATGCTAAACGCTTAATAAAAGTGAAGCAGTGATGAAAGAAACAAACTAATTGACGTCATAGTTTAAGTTCAATCGATCCATTCTATCAGAATATTCAAATAGTTGTATTTATTAAATTTTCTTTGAATAAGAATTAAATAGGAATAATAAAGCAACTCTATACAATTCCGTATTACAATATATCTGCTATTTACAACTCTAATACTTATTATGTATCTCAATGCTAATTTATTTATTGTAAAGTAAATAACATAAGCACGCGTAAGTAACAAAAATAGTAATAATAATAAGATAGTAACAATTAAGTAAGTATTATTAATATTATTCAATCTAAAACACACTTTTCGATATCCATAATTCCTCTGACATATAATTTTCATGTGAATACTTTAATTTGTCTATAGTCGTATTAAATATGGCAATCAACGAAATCGATCTTAAGTTTTAGGTACTACGGAATGTGTTTACATTGCCCTGTTATATAAAGGAATCTGTAATGATGTACGTAAGCGGTGATGTATGAGAATGAGTAAGATCTCGAACAAATCTTACTAATCGAGATAAGCGTAACTCAAACACACGCTGCATGATCATCCAATCTCGGATAGTGCATCGCTTCTGTTTTCTTCCCCAAATGTGAAATCTACAAGTGAAATCACTTTAACTTTGTTAATTTCAATGTATCACTTTCTACATTATTGAAATGATCAAATGTAAATTAACGAGCACTGCGTATTACTATCGGGAGATTTAATTTTGATGCCTTTCAACAGTGTTAGATGTATTATATTCATTTAAACTCAAACAATGTCTGAAAAAATATAGAAATATAGCAGAGCAGATCGCCCTTTGCGGAAAACACAAATGTTAGTGACGTTTTGAATTTAATCCTACATCATATTGTTAGCAATAACTAGGGATTTTATTAAAAACCACTTAATGTACTTATATTACATTCTCGGTACCTTATTGCAGAGTAATATCCATCTTCTGAAAGCCAAATAATGGATCTTGCTTTAATAACAGATCGTAGCTACGGCTAGTTTCCATATTGCTTCGACATACTTTGCAAATGATATTGACGATACGTTAACACTCAGTTAATAGTTAAAAACTTGTTCATGAAATTTAATTTATTGCTTTTAATTGTAAACGATTAATAAATTGTATTTTATTCCTTTTCAAGTAAATTATTAATTTCCATAACTAATTTTACGAAACTGAGGTGCAATTTTAAAAAATATTTCCATATTTTATAGATTTAACTCGAGTCTTCTTTTTTGTCAAGATGAAAGTGTGTCTATTAATTAGTTATTTATTTTATCACCAACAAACGTTTTTCAATCATCAGGTTTGGATATCAGGTTACACAAAGAATGCATCTGAAAATTGATAATTATGTTTTGTCCTCAACCATTGTTTTATCATTTAAGTATCATGATACTCTTATCGAGATATTTTTTCTACTGGAGCCGCCCTGCCTTAGTAAGATTTCCCGGAGGAATATCAACTATATAAAATACTTATCTTTATCACTAACAGGAGAGGTTGTCTTTATTTAGTATTACATTGAAAAAGGTAGGTCCCATGAGAACAGTTTAGTGGCCAGTCCTTGATATGTAACTATTACTTTTGCCTTCGATGTAAGATATAATGATATATATACTATTTCTAAAAGAAAGTCACAATTTGATTTGATTTTTAAAAACTTGAAAATCTCTTGCGACGATAGGAGTGACATAATGTGTGTAGCCCCTGAACAGTAATACTTCATATAATACTTGAATGTATCGAACTAATAATAAATTGTAAAATTAAAAAAAATCTTCAACTACCGCTCCAATTCAATATCAGTCCAATACAAAATGTACAAAGTTTCAGACTCAAAACTTTTTTTTAACTTTAAAACATGATATAATTTCAGTTTTATTCTTCAATCCTTTTATATAATTATATTCCAAGAGGTGCTACTTTGGCACGAACAGATAGACCCAGAAAAAGCACTTTATTTTAATTTCCTTTATTTTAAATGTATATTTTATACGAATATCTCTCATTTAGATACAGATTTAGTGAAACTACATGAAATGTAGAGCAATTTTAACAATACATTTAAAACAATTACAGTGCAGACTTTAATATTACATAAAGGAGTTTTAAATGAATGGAAGCTTTTATATTCGGAGCTATATTTTAGTATTACTCATACTTGTGTTGTTTTAACGAACTTGTATCTATTCATTATAAGGAAAGTTACAGAGCTAAGTAATGACACCTTTTATTTCTATATCTAAAATTAAAACGTATCATAGTATAAAGTGTTATTATGTTAATAAGTTTACAATTAATCTTAAGTCATTCGATTTTTTTGATTTGATCACAATTTATTTTAGGAATAATATCTGGTTGTTTATCAAACTATTGAACGTTTGATTTGTATAATACAGTTATAAATTACAACACAGAAGTTCATTTATTTCTTTTGAGTATTATTAATTCGAAATATATTAATCGCTGTTTGTTGAAACTTATGACGAACAATAGTCCCTTTCGTTTTACGCGCGTGCAATTTCCATTCACCAAGTGCTTTCCCATGACTATGAATAAATCACAAGGACACATGCGCTGCAGATGCGGGAGAGAATCTCATCACAAGTTGCTGCACTCAAGACCAGCTGGAAGTAGCCAAAGCAAGGGTGGGCGATCTTAAAAATATAATTATATACTCCGAACAAAATGATATAATGTTGTATACAATGAATAAAGTTTTATTTTAGAAGTAGTGGCAATTACTTGTGTGGTTTTATGTATCATAAAAATTAATTAGCGGAATAATTAAAATAAAACTTTCTGTATATATTGTTATGTACTGGAATATAAAAATATCGAAGGTATAATTCATTGTTCAAGTAAATATATTCGCGAGCACACCGAGTAATAAATAAAACAGTCTTTTAACTCCACTTCATAAATATTTTCTATTATTCACTTTACGGCCAACATGTAAACCTCAATTGATCAGGAGCCAGGCACATTTGATATTTCTTTTATGTATTTCTTTATATTCTTTAATACATAGCCCAAGACAATATCATTGAAACTCTTATCAAAATAGAGTTAACAAGTTATGTTTTCACTGTATAACAATAATAGGGATACATAATTCAATAAATGGTTTTAAAAAATAAATTATACCTATGTGTATAACTAGAAGAATTGGCAAAACAGTCTATAAAATAATAAAATGTAATACTGTAACTTTTCTATTTTTGTATTTCTGACACTAAACAAAAATACAAATAAATTGAATGATCAGTGACTGATATTTTACATTTATTCTTTATCCGTAAACCTTTCTATTATACTTACTTACTTACTATATACATATTAATACACTACGATTTCAAAATAGAGAAGCAGAATTAAATAATTTAAACCACTTTGAGAGTGAATAAAACACGTTAGCGACCTCACTCTCTGTACATACTCGTATGTCTGTGCTGTCAGCTCACAACAAGCGGGACAACAAATTATCTCTTAACACTCACTTGGTATTCCCGTAAAAATCATTTATATTCGTCTCTTTTTGAGTATTTAAAGTTTGATATTAGGGTAGTATTTATTATGCTAAATAGATTTTATTATTGAAATGAATACTTATCGATGTATGCTCACCATGTATTCCCCTGAATACTTGTCTTTGGTTTTCTTCAAGACTACATAGTACTCGTATGTCGTGATTCCCACATACGTTACGTTTTCTAACACCAATTATTTCTTTATTCAATCTAATCCTTCCCTGACATGAGGAGCGTGTGGTGTGATTGATCAGATGCCATTAGTACAGTTAAGCCTCTGGATTCCGTTAATAGCACATTTAAAAAGTATATGTGTAAAAACTGACTTAATGTATTTATTTTAAATATAATTAAAGTATTTCAATGTTTGCTTATTTAATATTTTGGTATCTATAAATAACTATATTATATTTTAAGTATAAGTCGGATTTTAATAATTGACGACGCTTTTTTAATAATTCGTAGACATATTATTTGAATTTTTAGCTTTTAAAAAGAAAGGTTCTTAATTGATGGTTTTCTACTTTTGCTGTTATTGTTTGCTTTTTATTCGGTTTCAATCAGTAGTTTAAATATTCCAACCATATCACATCTCTTAGGTCTACGCAGACAAAACCACGTGTTGCAACAAATTATTATTAAAAAACAATTCTAGCAAGTAATATTGATATTACAACTGCAATGAAATATCGTTTAAGAAGAATTTAAATTGGACGGGGAATATGTTCTTATTGAAAGTATATTGAGTTCAATAAAATGATAAAAATAATATTGATTCAAGTTGGTTTTCGTTTTAAAGAATACTTTATTTATAATTCCTTAATTTTAAAGCTCCGAACAATAACTCGTGATACATTTTTCCCCAAAATATATTATATTATGTAATTATAAATTATCTGACAAATTGCAAAAGAAATATGATTTTACGAGCCATAATCCACGTTTGATTAAATTAAATGCAAAAAATAAAAGTATAAAATATTTAAGGTACGTTTTTCCATAAAGAGTGGAGGATAAATGTGAATTTTATGAGATACTGCTCATTACCCATATCTTTTAACCAACATTTAATAACCATGCAATAAAAACATGAAGTTATTGCCTAATATAGTATACAATTGAATTGGTGGCCACTTAAAGACATGTTTTTATTATACTTTGATTCCAATGTAAATACTGATACATATTGGTTTTATGTAAAATCTTATAGATACAAGATAATCCCTACCTACTCATCTTTACATCTTTTTATCAATAAAACATGGTGTTTATAAATATATTAACATAATTATAAGATATATAAAGTATAACATATAACATGAACATGATAGAACGTACATAATTCCGTCTCAAAGGAGCGTAGCATAGAAATGATGGACTAATGAATATATAATCGTAAATAAGATTAAAAAGTCCGTAAACAGCGTCACAATGACTTCAGTGAAGATATTGATATAAATCTTAGAAAATTACCTTATTCGTCATATGTTTGAGTAAATCGTTTTTTTTCTGTTATATTAATAATAATTATCCACTAGACATATGATATTTCTGCTCTCACTTCGTTGTTTTGTCGAGTCTCGAACAAACACCGCGTTACGCTGTCGTCTATTTATATATATTTTGATTTAGATTCATATCATAAAATTTTTAAGACAGTGTAATACAAAATAATAATTACTTTGTTGCAAATATTACAAAAATTTTAAGTAAATAACTTGGAACACTAAACTTAAACTACGAATGAGGTAGGTAGGGTAGATACATCTTTATTTTCAGGTAATTATTCAATCCAGTCAACAGATACCGCCATCTTTTAGAATTGTTAGGAGCTAACTGCAAAATAATAAACAAATAAAATAATATTGCGACTATGAATTGAGTTGAAAATTATTATATATCTTTTAAGTTAGGTCAAACTGTACGTGGTGTTATTTTTATTAAAATCGGTTAAGTAGTTTAGGAGTCCATCGCGGACAAACAACGTGACACGTGATTTATACATATTAAGATTTCTGGTGGATCTTTTTTATCATTTAATATTTTAAATAATATGATAAATAAATCGTAAAATTATCCTTTTTTTTAATATATTACTTTATCATTTCAATAAGATGAAATAAAGAATAATGAAATAAAACGTATATAAGTATTTTCAGTAATCGTATTAATAACAAAAATCTGTTTTATTTTTATTGTAGTGCTTTATGATACACAATGTTTTTTGTTTGATTACCTGGTGAATACAAACAAATCTGATGGTTTTCCAACATGGGAACAGGCAACATACAATTGACCCTTGGGACTTATTTATGGTCATAGCAAAAGCAAGCCGCACTGGAAACTGTCAGTCGAAATCATTGCGATGCGTGGTATCAACACGTCTTCTCCTTTATACTTTCCTTTCAGTATAGTTGCTTCTATCACGTTGTTCAATAATTTTTTTATCAATGTTGCAAAGACGTGATTGGTTGATATTTTTCAACATTATAACTAACGATAATTAAAGGTTTAATTGAAGATTGTGAGTGTGAGTGAGTGGCAATCCTGGTAAATCCAGCGAATTTAAAAATTCAGGCGGATAGTTGACGACATCATCTTGGTTAGTAGCCGAATCAGGCTGATATATATACTGATATATCCTCTATTCGCCTGTAATTTGTTCTTGAATTTTGAAATTTAATTCATTTACATCTATGTTTTTTGCAGTCAATATAGCCCTTTCGCTCAACCAATCATGGTTTCTGTAATTTTGAGCAACATCTGGAAACACCTTTTGAATAAGTTCATCTTTTGATCTAGTTAACTGACAAAAACTTTGAGGAAAGTTAATGCAACCAGTCAATGTATCTATAGGAAATTTTCCATTACCAATGTCAATGAGTTGTTTAGACAATATGTCTCCAGATTGGTCATTTTGCAACTTGACACGCATATTCTTGCTTAAATGTAATACCTTCACATGCTTCCACAAATTGGAGGACTTTAAATATGCATTAAGTTCATCAGCTGGCGTTGATCGTAGAATCACTGGCAAAGCCTCAAAAGATTTTTTATGAGCCATCGTGCATTCATCCTAAACAATCAATTCACATTGCTGCAAAACCTTTGCCATTGCAGAGTTCTTCGAAATGTTGCAGGTTGTGGTTTCGTTGTTTTGCATGTGTAATGGCAATTTTAGTGCTGAATGAGCTGTTCTACCACTTTCAATCAAAGTTGATGCGATTCCCCACGAAGCGAGTGCAAGTGCAATTTTATTTAGGTGCATCTAAGAAGTAAATCCCTCCTCTTTTATCATTTATTACTTTCATAAGTGTATCAAATACATACTTCTGTTGTTCATTCAATAGTGGAAGATTTGTTTGAATTAATGCTTTCAAAATATTGAGATCATACAGTTTTTCTCGGTGCAACTCTTGGTTAAAAGCATCATGCATTGGACGATTGGGCGCAGCCAGGCCTAATTGAAATAATAGTTTGTTTGACATCATCAAGCACATGTCCTCAATTGAAATCAATACTTCAATGTAAATTTCTTCGCTTATTTGTATATTTGGATTTCCCCTTCTAATCCGTATTTGGTACAAAATATCATCACACATATTATCTTTGTACTTGATCCACAAATCCTTTGGTTTTGATGGGAAGCATGTAGATATGATTATAGAAAACAATGTTCGTATTTGATGAGCTTGTGATGATATTACAGCATCAGTGAGAGTTTGATCCCAATGAGCATTTTTCTAGCAATCGCAAACGTTGGCAAGCTTTTTTGTGATCCACACAAATCACCATCAACAGTTCGTACATGTTGGAATGATGTTGGGCCACGTACATTGTCTAATAGAAGTCATGAATAAAAACTTTCATCATTGCTTTGATGTACTGAATAAATTCGACCAATCGCATAGGTAGAATATACATCTGGGTATCCTGAAACTGGTTTTCCTTGATTCCGTGGTATAAATCTCCTTAAGGATTGATTCCAAGTATAATATTTTGGCATTTCAGAATATAACAATGTTTGAGCAAAAGCATCGTTTTGGCATGTCAAAAAAAAATTGGTTAATGTAATAGATGGTGGCTGTACAGCTCTTTGTACTGCGTTCTGTGCTGTAAAATATACTCTTTGTCCATTTTCTAAATGCACAGCTAAATGAACCACATTAGGGTGTCTCTCATGAATAGGAAAAGAAAATATTCGCCAAACTGCTTCATTACTACTAACATAGCGACCCATTTGTATTGGGTAACTTCATCATTGGAATTCTCTGCATTAATACCAATCACAGCCATATCACTCCCTTTGGTTACATAGTTGCAAATGTATTTAATAGATTTTACTGAATGGCAAGATTCAACGTTGATGTGCGCTTTGAAGGTCTTTGATAAAATGGGTGAATATGGAACAATCCCGCGATTATCTATTTCAATATCTTGTTGATTTAATTTGACAATTGTTGATCTTCCATTTTCTGCTGTCGATCGACGACGATACAAAGGATAACCGTCAATACCAGTGATTGTTTCAGATATTAATGTCCGTGGATATCGTTTTGAACATTTACCATCCACCATACATTGAAAATTTTGATTAAGAGTTCCACAGGGACCATGTACCATGTTTTTGATAACTATCTCATGCAATCCAGGATCTACTTCTACATTAGGGATTTCAGCTGATATTACTGCATCAACTTCATTTGACTTTATCTTGTCAACTAACCAAATCAAAATATGTGCATGTGGCAATCCCCGTTTCTGCCACTCCACAGAATGCATCCAGCGGCATGTCTCTCCAAACACATAATGTTTCACAATGAAATCCATTAAAGATTTCAACTTTTGTATAAAGACTCTGGCTGTGTCTATTTCTATCCAGTGTGGATTGCATGTAAATGTGATGAACAAATCTGCTGTACCATAATGACGAACATATGACATGGCATTTTGAGCATATTCATGCATATGTCGAGGGCTTTCGATGTATGTTGCTGGAAGAATAGTCATCCGACCAACATTCTGTGCATTTCCATCAGTATTAATCGCATCTCGAAGGTGAATATACTCTTCAGATCTGAGTTTTGTCTGATTCAACCTGATGAATGTTAATCTCTCCATTTCAATTTTAACATACATGTCTACAACATACTTGTGATATAATCGCCGACGTTTGAGTATGTGACTGTCTTCATTTTCACGAATCATTAGGCGGTAGGAATAATAGTTCATTGAACTGACTTTTTTGTTGGTTTTAGAACTTGAAAATAGATTTTTGTTTTCATAACATTGAAAATAAAAAAAAATAATATAGTGACTGATAATATATCTCCTTGCTAAACTAATTTTTTATTACCTGCAATGGGATTTATCATCTTGTTTGAGAAATCATAGCCATCTTCACCTTGCCAAAATATAATGGGATATTGCAATGCGTCATATGAGCGGTGTGTTTCCTTTATACGTTGTAATTGATCATTCCGACGATGTAAAACAATATCACGGGATTCCAAGTTTTCTCCAACTACAACGATGGCAACTTCATCAATAGTTGGTGCATTAAAACGTGTTACATGTTGGCCAATAGGTGTTTTATCAGCATCAGCTCTGATTACAATTTTGTGATTATCAGATGGCATCAGATCCAGTGCAGTTTTAAACAACATTATCAATTGATTGTACTCATGAAATAAAGTTTGTAATTGTTCTACAATAGACCTCTTTACTGAATTGTTATTTGAACAACGCATATCAATTTCTTGTGGTGAATTGCCAATGAAATAAATTTGCAGGAATTTGTAATTGCTATCTGACACTGGTAACAGTGAACCTGCGCTATGATATAGTTGGCCTTGTATCTGTAAATTTAAAAAAATATATATTTGTCAAATATAAATAATATTTGTTCGTAAAAAGTATATCTGCCTCCTAATTTGAATCCCCAATTTATAATTGATATGCTTAGGTATGTCAATATGTAATAATTAGTTGTAACTAATATCCATCATCAAATAATTATATTGCGTTTCAAAATAATAAAAGTATTGCTAATACTGAATCACCAAATAATGTTATGACTAAGTAATATATTTCTTGGGGATTAAGGAACTGAAGGTTAATGACACACCTTTACTTAATTAACAGGAAATTTTGTTCACTAAAATAATAATGATTAACAACTATAATACCTACCTTAAAATTTGGCATGAAATTTTCCCGAACTACGTTTATTGCCCCAAATGACGTCATTTGAAAGCAATTGTTATATTGTTGGATATTTAACAAAGTGTATGGAATCTGGTTCTATTCCTGAAACCAATGAGTACAATGGCTCTGGTGGTAGATCCAGTGGTATCAATTTCACTTTCCCATTTGCGCAACACAATCCATTGGCTTCATTTGCCTTACAATGAGAGCCAACCAAGTTCATAGATCCAATAGTAACACATTGGTGGTTACTGTAGTCAATTGACAAATCATAATTGAAAGCAGCTCGATTCAAACTTTCGGGATTATAGGTTGAATCTCTCGCTCTCGCTTCCCGCGATCGTGATATACGAATTCTTTCACGTTCTTTTTGGTCGTCACGTTCTTTTGCAGTATCATAAGATCGGTAATTAGTTTGGTTTGTAGCATTTCGGGTTCTTTTACCTAAATTACTTCGTCTTATAGGAGGCATATCGAATATACTCACCTATATTATGTCACATGCAATAATTATTAATCACAGGTATTAAAACACTTTGTACAAAACACGATATAAAACAATCAAAATTAATTATTAAATATTATAAACGCTTTTTAACGCGGTTTGTTTGACAGATGCAATGACGTGAAAACTGATGACAATTTATGTCGCATTCCAAAACTAAAACAAAAGAAAGAATATTCCAAGGCCAATCAAATCTATAGCTCTTGAATTTTTTGACTTTTCAATTTGGTCGGGTTCATGATATCACCACTTTTGCGTGAACCTGCACACACATATATTTGATTGAATTTGAACTTTGTGCAGAGACAATAAAGTGCGAATTGACTCTTCGACGTTAGCAACACACCTACATTGTTTAGACAAAAATGAGTGCTTGTAATTTAATATGAACTTTATTGTATAGCAATACAGTTCAAATTGACTCTAAATTTAGTTAGAAAATATTTGTATAGGAAAAAGAAAAGGGCTCTTTTAGGGTTTTCCTGGAAATTATTCGATTATTTCTCGCCGTAAGAACCATCCTTGGGCTTCAAGGAATATTTAAAAAAAAGAATTGTTAAGATTGGTCTATGCGTTGTTGAGTTGTGCGCTTACCAACACATTTTGCGATTCATTTTTATATAATAGATTATATATATATTAATTTCAAAACATTAAAACTTTAATAATTCTTTAATAAGAACTTAAAAAGCAAATTATTGTTTTCATTTAAATTAACATAACATCTTCACAAATCACAGTCAAATTGGATATCGAGAGTAATAAGAGCCAGATGCTACGTCGTGCTGATGACGTCACGCGGTATTACATTTTTCATAAAACAGTATTACTGTCTTTAAATACATCATATTCATCCAAACTTATATTATAGAGTAAAAACTTATTAATTAGATCCGGTTAGGTTATTTGTATGTTTATAACAAATAGGTTTAATCAATTCTTTCACACGAAAAGCTTAAAAGCTACATTAGCGGGTATTAAGACATTGTATATATTATAGTACTTTTATTCTGAGATTCCCGCGGGATCGGCATAATAGTACAAACATTAGTTGGAGCTAATTTACAATAATATTAATTCACAAGGGATAGCTGACGAAGTCATTAGATATTGCTTAATAAAATACTTAAAAATAAAGTTGATATTATGTAATAAATATCAATTGCTTCTATAATTCAGTCACATTATACCGAAAGTTTTAATTAATTCAGTAAGTTACTGCGGTGTAAATACACAAATCAAGTTTTATAGATCCATACAAGGTGTGAGGGTGGTGACAGTAATTAGTTAGATAGTAATTCAGTTGAACAAAGTGTTTGAGTTCAACTACATCCAGGAGTCGTCATTATCTTTCTTCCTAAAATATTTTATAATAAAAAAAAATATTAACTAATGAAACTTGATGAAAAAAAACTAACTTTTATTTTAATTTAATTAAATTGACTTTATTATCAAATAAATTACACATTTCCTATACCAATTAATATGCACCAATTCAATTCGGTGACATACATTTCTCTTGTTTCTCTGAATCGTACCAAAACCTATTTATCTTCCAACCTTCAACAACCGGGTTCAATTTATGGAGTAAATAATGTTTAAGCGAATTCATTCCTAAATGTCCAAAGCGTTTTGTTCCGACCTCCTGAACTAATTATATTTTTAACAAGCCTTTATTTTTATGTTGTTTATTACCTGTTACATATGGATCAGTACACAATTAAAAATATTTGTTGTATTCTATCAAATTCTCTGACACTATTAAACATTTTTGAATATATTTTAAACAAGTTAAATTATTAATCTGTCTGTCTGTGCCTCCTGTCATTGACACATTACCTGATGACTAATTATTTCTCCTACATTGTTTGGGCAAAAGAGAGCCAACCCTTTTTTACCAGACAAAACGTGTGACAAAAAATTAATAAAAGTTGTAGAGACTTACAATTAGAGTAAAAAAGTTATTGTGGTTATTTTGGGGTAATCATTGATTTTCATTGAGTAACTTTAAAATGGAGACGTTCTCTCTGCCGCCGGTAATAATCGACGTCGCCAGTTCATAAAGGAATTACTCGTAAGTGAGGGGAAAACGATAAGAATTATGTATTAATATTCAGTTCATTGTAATATAGTAATAACATTTCCAGTTTACCTTTCTAATAGAAAACTTTTAAGCTTCTCAAAACTGTTTAAGATAAAATATTTTATTATGTAAACCCTTAATGTTTTGAACAACTTATATAAAATAAATCGCAATAATCACAACACAGCATTTTGGTCTTTCAGAACCTTACAAATTAATCTTCAAGAATTCATGTTTTAAATTCCCCTGTAACATTATGAAAGTATTATGGAAAGTTGAAATTTGTTTGTGGCAAACACGATGTTAGATCAGAAACAAATTCACATGTACACATGGGAGCGGGTAGATAAGGGTCACAATGAGTGATAAGTAACTATCATTATGTTATAGTACTAATTTAACTAAATCATGAAAATAAATATCTGTAAAGTAATCACGTGAAAAGTTTTTATGTACTTAACTAAAGTAGGTGTAATCTGTAGTCACTGTTTGTTGGAGGCATTATAATCAATAAGAAAGTATAAAAGTAATTGTTTTACAAGAGCCACCTCTCCGTTAAGCTCGTAGTAAACTTTGCAAATCCCGTAAATCGTATTACTTTTCAAGTTCTTTTCAAAAAGACATATATGTTTTTTTTTATTATAAAATAACGAGTTTCTAGATACTAAGAAAATGAAGTTAGTTCATAGATTAGAATCAGATTTCATAATTATCCAAATACAATAATGGTATGAACAGTCTTTCTAATACTCGTATGTTACCTTGATGGGACTTGTAATACACAGCAGAGACATAATTCTGGTATGTTTAGAGAAAGTAAAATTTTAACAAAATTGTTTTAAGAATATATTTAAACCTTATTAATTATCAATAATAATCATTGAAACGACGAACAGATAAATATGATACACATTGATCTATAGATGTTAGTTACAGCAAACTTTATATTTTACTAGTGAAAAAAGCTTGAATTAAAGGGCGGATTCTAGTTTTAGGGAATAATTGATAATAATATGAGTAAAAATATAATTTTCATATGACTTTAAATTCTTAAACACAAAAGAAATCTAAAATTAAAAAACCTCCGCCGCGACAGCTGTTCGCTGCCGTGACCAGGATTCGAACCTGGGTTACTACGGCCACAACGTAGGGTCCTAACCACTAGACGATCACGGCTATCGGAGGTGGTGAACGACTTAATGAAATTTCGGTACAGTTGCCTCTCACTTCTCGATTTGATTACTCAAGCGCAGAGAAAGTAGAGCGTATCGAACTAACAAACTGATGAAATGTAAAACAGTATATAATTCGGTTATTCATTGTAATTAAAACTAACTGACAATAAAAATAAATACTAAATACTGAAAGTTTTAGTTTAATTTTTGCTTAAGTTTATTATAATTATTATAAATATTGCAACTGTCAATCTAAACGCCCTAAAATTTTTGCTACATCTTGAATGACTTCACCGGAAGTTACCTTTAAAATCAAATTAATATTTAACATGAACAAATAAATTTTTTTTAACTTACTGTTTATGATCCATGTCCAGAGAACTAGTCACTTATTAGCACACAAACCGCAAAACGCTGAAGATCAGTATCTTCAGAGAAACATTATAATTAAAATTAATTATTATCAAAAAGCATTAAACACAAAAACATACTATGTGTTGTACCCTTGTGTACCATACCTTTTAAAATAAAGTTTGAAGGTGGCGTTGTATATAACGCACCGTTGAATTAACAAACGGATAAGTTCGTAACATGTGCATTGTACACAGAGTATTAATTGTATTAAGGGTTCATAATTATTTACGGATGAAATTAAGCTGAATCAATTTTCATCCATCCTCATCCCTGGATAATAATAAATAGTAATTATCCTCTCTAATTTTTTGATGTAATTAATTATCATACTCTGTTAATGTTAATAAGCATTTTAAGCAGACAAAAAGATATCTGGTATTTTAATGTTTAAGTGTAAGTTTAAATCATTACAGTATAATGGTAATATATAAAAAAATATAATAAATTGTCTGTGATGACTTTTTGTGTGTTTTGTCAAATAAAACGTCCAAGGTCGTAAAATATTTTTTCTTATTGTTATTTCATTTGTATTTGTTATTCAATCACAAGGAAATGTCAAACGTTGATTTATATGGGTTCTTATTACATTTTAATATAGCATATAGAAAGAACGGGTCTGGATAAAGTTTTCTGATTTTAAGTTCTTTTATATTATGTATATATATAAATATGTGTGTATATATATATATATATATATATATATATATATATATAAAATAATATCTCATGTTATTTTGTTTGGAATAAATTTGTGAATAAATATTATTAAATACTAAGCCGTTGCGGAAGAATTGTAGAAACGTTGAAATTATGTACAATTGTGAAATGTACAGAAAATATTTACGAAATAGGATTGTAAAAGAAATAAAAATATCATAACTAAAAATACTACCTGAAAATTTTTAATCAAGGTCACTCAATACAAATATTGTATTAAATAAAAAACAAAACAAAAGTGCCGTGCAGACAGACTATCGAACACATTGTTGAATTAGTGCTATTAGAAGTACATATATTAAAAATATGCAGTCTCTGTATATAGGATAAGGATTCAAGAATAAATAAGTTTGAAATAACTACTAAGTTTATTATCTCTCTTTCACTCCTCTTGTCTTTGAACTAATCCATTATCCATCTTTAAAGGATTAAGTCTTAAGATCTTAAGTCCAATTTGCGGAGCTGATCCTCGAGAAGGATCTTCTATTAATTTCTATCTATTGAACTATCAACGGGATCTAGTGGATTCTATTAAGCAAAATTCCGCAGTTTTGTAAATTTTATTTATATATTCACAAATCTGTAAGTTATAAAATAGACCCCGTTACTGTCATCACATTATTAATAGTTAATGTGTATTTGCTAAACTAATTAACTAGAATTAAATTAAATTGTCCGATTTTATTTTTATTACAACTTTTTTATTATCAACTTTTTAAAAAAAATCTAAGAAAGCAAATGTTGAGATGAAATATAAGCAGAATAACTATTAATAAATAAGGAAAAGAATTTTAAAATAAAAAAAAACATAATGAACGGTTAGGGAAAATGAGAAAAAGAATCAAAGTATGACCGTAAAGAATCGTGATTTCATTACCGTTACAGACTTTGTTGAACGATAAAGATGAATGTCTTGTTAGCGACTTTTTCGTTGCCATTGCTTGCTTTAATATAACAACGATGTAATGATCACCAGCCTACATTGTAGTAAGTATATTAAACCATAATTAATAGTTAATATAAGATTAGCTAAGGAACATAATATTTTTTTTACGAATCAAATATATTTTAAAAATCACTTTAATATACATAGTATTCAATCGTATAGCTCTAGCATTAATGATTACCAGGTCGTACTAAGCGACAGCGCTCGCTGATTTAATTATGAAATATATTGAGGATGTTGTTGAGCTGGGGTCGCTTTAATAGTTTATATTATAAATGGCAACATACATATTACTTATATTTATTAAATATGAAGAATTTAAACTATTATCTGCTATTTATTTAAAAAATACTTATAATATTTAGTTACTCTAATATTCGACTACATTGGCAGTTTGCAGTAACGTTTACACATTTCCGTAGAATAGAATTGCATAGTAATATGATAGGTCAACTAGTTGAAAACTAATACCATGAGTTCATTACAATTGTAATAATGATCAAACTACGATGTCGTCACTTTGTGATTTATGCTTTCTGTTGGTTCTCCGTCCAATATTATTAGATTTTACTTTATAAACTATTTATTTTAGTTTTAAAAACGATTTAGTCTTCTTTTTTATTTATTTATTTTATTTTTATCTAAAGTAACATAAAACTCACATTTGTTAGTAACAATTTTATCTTAAAAACTATGTTAGTATTATTATTATTTCTTAAAACCACTGGATATGGCGCAGCAATGATTTAAATACACACAATCCAGCCTGTTGCAAATCATATTTAAGATGCTGTTGGTGCTATCACTTAGTCTTTGACCTAAAGAGCTACACTTTTTGCGCATAGTAGCGAAAAAACAATTAACTCGCGCCGTAGCGAACATCCCTGACGCACTACAGAACCGCGGCAACCCCAGCAGCACCCTAAATGCGTTATTATATTGAACACGAAGAGTGTTGTAAGATTTCTGTGAATAACTGGCCCACAGATTACATAGGTAAAAATTTGTGCAGTATGCTCTAAACAATGTAATTTTAACGCCGGTTGAGCAGCGAGCAAACCTGCGAGCCAGCATATTCATCCTCACCGACAACGCCCTCCGTTCTCTTTCCATATCGTCATCGTCTCTGAGGCCAGGTGTCAACACATGTCCAAGATATTTAAATTGGTACACTCGTTCGAGTCTATTCCCATCGAGAAAAATTGAGGGTACTATATTTGGTGCTTTACCACCTGCCTCAAAAACCATAACTACACTTTTTCTTCCATTATAGACCAGACCATGTTTTCCCGCATAAGCCTCACAAATTGCTATCAACTTCCTAAGGCCACAAATTGAAGCGCTTAGTAGAACCATATCGTCAGCATAACTTAAGTTATTAACACAAATACCATCAATATTACAACCTACCCTAGTGTCATTAAGCTCGCCAATCAAATCGTTCATATACAAGTTAAATAGTGTTGGTGAACTTAAGCCTCCCTGTCTGACCCCACACTCCAAACGATATGGACGTGATAAAACTCCCGCCCACCGAACATAGTTCACCTGGCTACTGTACCAGTACTTTTATATAGTCTGTAAAAATAAAAGAAAAATCAATTTTAATATCAACGTCAATCTTTATAATCATTATCATCATTAATAAAAAAACTTCATCTAAAACTGTTGGATTTTATTGTAAAAAAGTGACTTGACTACATTAGATTTAAAAAACTTTATTAAGGCTTAGTGAGGTGACCGATCGGTATAAATAGTTTCCGATGTAGAACATTAACATTTACAGTATCAAAGCACTTGAATATATAACCATAACGATTGAATATATAACAATGCTAAGTAGAAATATTATTACCATATGCTATAAATAATAATCATCATCATCTTCCTGCCCTTATCCCATTTTGGGGTCGGCACAGTATGTTTCTTCCTTCACGCAATCCATCCATCTTTTCTTCGGCCGTCCTCTACCTGTCCATCCCTCCACTACCATACCTAGCACTATTTTGGTCACCCCTCCTCATAACATGCCCATACCATGACAGACGGCTACCTCTAATTTTTTCTGGCACTGGCGCTACTCCTAAGCTTCCCCTAATATACTCATTTCTTATTCTATCCCTTCCTGTCACCCCACACATCCATCTTAACATTCGCATCTCCGTTACATGCAAACGCTTTTCATCCATCACCTTCATCGCCCAGCACTCAGAATCATACATAACGACAGGTCTAATGATGTTTTTATAAATTCTCCCCTTTAGTTTAAGGGGAATTCGGGCATCCCATGTCGTCCCAGTGACTTGTCGCCATTTCATCCATCCTGTGTTGATTCTGTGCTTTACGTCCCGGTCAATATTGCCATCGCTTTGAATCAGAGAACCAAGATAGCGAAACTCTGAGCAGACTGGTAACGGTACTCCGTCGTACAAAGTAGGAACAAAACTGGAGACACCGCCGAAATCGCAGGACATGTGCTCTGTTTTAGTTCTGCTCACTTCCGGGCCGACACTCTCCAGCTTTTGTTGCCATTTTACCAGTCTACTCTGCATCTCAATTCCATCCTTGCCGACAAGAACAATATCATCAGCAAAAAGCATGCACCAGGGTGCCTCTTCCTGTATGTCCAATGTCAGAGCATCCATTATTAACAAGAAGAGGTAGGGACTCAGAGCCGACCCTTGATGCAAACCCACTGTCACATTGAACTTGTCGGTGTATCCAGCGGCCGAACGGACTTGTGTACTAGATCGACTGTACATTGCACGAACTAACTCCACATACTTCCCAGGTATACCCTTCTCTTTCAAAGCGAACCATATCACATTATGGGGAACCCGGTCGTATGCCTTCTCGAGATCAACTAGCACCATGTGCAGGTTCTTGTGGGCTCGTCTGTATTTCTCACACAACTGACGAAGAGCGAATACAGCATCCGTCGTACCCCGACCAGGCATAAAACCGAACTGGTTCTCCGAAACATCACTCTCGTCTCGCATCCTTTTCTCTATCACTTTCTCCCACACTTTCATAGTATGTGACATGAGCTTTATACCCCGATAACTGTTGCAGTCTTGTATATCACCTTTATTTTTATAGATGGGCACTAGGTCACTATTGCACCATTCATCAACGATCATTTCTTCATGCAACAACTTATTGAAAAATAAAGCCAGCCACTTATACCCATATTCATTTAAAACCTTCCATACCTCCACTGGTATCCCATCCGGCTCTACAACTTTTCCATTCTTCATACCTTGCACAGCCGCTTTCACTTCATCATCGGTCACTTCTTTCACTAATCCTTTATTTACCGGCTGGTTTTTTAAAGCTCCACTCCAATCATTTTCTTCATTCATCAATGTTTCAAAATATACCTTCCATCTCTTTTTTATATCCTCATCTCTCGTCAACACCTTTCCAGTATCATCTTTTATGCATTTTACATGTATGACATCTCTAGCATTCTTCTCCCTACGCTTTGTTATCCGGTAGAATTCCATTTGACCTGCAGGAAACTCTAGCGACCTATATAACTCCTCTTGCACCTCAGCTCTAGCAATGGCTACAGCTACTTTCGCTCTCTTCTTACATCTTTTATATAACATTTTCATCTCCTCTTTCATACTTCCATTATCATCCGGTACTTCCTGCTATTGCTTAAACGTATCTTTCTTCTCTTTCAGAACCTTTTGCACATCTTCATTCCACCACCACGTTTCTTTATTTATCACACCTTTTCCTTTCGTTTCGCCTAATACATCCTTTGCCACAGTTTTTATCCATCCCGCCATTTCGTTCCAACTATCGTTCAAGGATTTTTCTTCTGCACTACTCATATTTCTAATTTTATCTGTCACTCTGTTTTTAAATTTACTCGCACATTCTTCCTTCTCTAACAAATACCATTTTATTTTAGGTGGGGGTCGTTTCTTGAACATGTTTGTACGCACTACATGTTTAATTTCCACGATGAGGAGCCTATGCTGTGAGACTACACTTTCGCCCGGTAGTACCTTGCAGTTTTTGACGCAATTAATTTTATTTCTTCTTATTAAAAAATAATCAATCTGCGTCTTATGGCGTCCACTTTTGTACGTAATTAAGTGTTTTTCCCTGTTTTTGAACCAAGTGTTGGATATAGCTAAATCGAAGGCTAGTGCGGCCTCCAGCAAGGCCTCACCCTCGTCATTACGGTGACCGAAACCCCAACCACCATGTACTCTTTCATAACCATCATTCATACATCCCACATGCCCATTAAAATCACCCCCTACATATATCTGCTCATTGTCCGGAACATCCGTCATCACATGTTATCGCCAGTACTTTTGGGGGGTATTTTTAACATTCTCAATACTTGGTGCGTGAAGTTTGCCATGATTAATTGTTAAAGAGGGTAGTACCGCTATTACGAGACTTGCCTCAAGACGGTATATATGTCACTCGCCGGTCAGTAGGGCTCATTCATATCGTGGAACTGCTAGCATCAAGAAGTGAAGTCACTAGTGATTAGTGATTAGCGACTACAGTGGTTAATAGATTATACTGCGGGCAATAGTCTTCTAATATCAGAAGTGGGATGTGAAACAACGCCTACCGCCATGCCTCAGATAAAAAGGAAAATCCATAGACAATCTCGAAGAGCATCAACATGAAGTTTAAGTACCGATTCAGTATCCTGGACAAGTAGCAGCTTTGATGAGTATCACAAACGAAATAAAGACGTCATAAATCACCTCACAGGCTGATTGGTTACTTTCCGTACAACTACAAGATCCAAGCATTTGTAGTATTCGAGATATCTTACAATCAGGAGAGGCCGAGGCAAACTTTTGGGGAATAAAATTTACAGACGAACAGAATATGGTAGACGTTGGCAAGTGTCTAGACAATGTATATGATATGCAAGGAGCAGAACAAAGTACCAGGCCATATAATAGCACAACATGTATTGAAAACATGAAACCATGGATACAACTAGGAAATAATGATTTGTAATCCAGATGTTATCAAAGGTTGATTAAAGGACGTCAATATGGTGCTGCAGTAGATATCCGTTGTGAACACTACTGTACCGGTAATGTGGTGATACACGTTTAGAGTGGCCTCAGGCATCTCTATTCTAAACCATGATTTACAAGTGACTTAAGACCTTCCGAAATAATGATTTGTAATCCGGATGTTATCAAAGGTTGATTAAAGATTGTCAATATGGTGCTGCAGTAGATATCCGTTGTGAACACTACTATATTGGTAATGTGGTGAATGTCTAATGTATTTGCTTCGAACATAGGATGTCAATATGGTGCTGCAGTAGATATCCGTTGTGAACACTACTGTATCGGTAATATGGTGATAAACGTTTAGGGTGGCCTCAGGCATCTCTATTCTAAACCATGATTTACAAGTGACTTAAGACCTTCCAAGGTTTAATGATCTTAATTACCGCACAGACATATAGAGACATCTTATGACACATATTATTTTTATATATTCTCTCTGAATCCAATGTACACATTCGGAAAAGAATAATTGTCATATAATCGTAAATTATCTATTAAGTGTTATTATTAATTATTACAGTTCTCAGCAATAACATCAGACTAAGACGTAATTCGAGGGCGAATACGTTGCAGGAAGGCCGGATGTTATCGCCAGTACTTTTGGGGGGTATTTTTAACATTCTCAATACTTGGTGCGTGAAGTTTGCCATGATTAATTGTTAAAGAGGGTAGTACCGCTATTACGAGACTTGCCTCAAGACGGTATATATGTCACTCGCCGGTCAGTAGGGCTCATTCATATCGTGGAACTGCTAGCATCAAGAAGTGAAGTCACTAGTGATTAGTGATTAGCGACTACAGTGGTTAATAGATTATACTGCGGGCAATAGTCTTCTAATACACAGAATCAAAATCTTCCCAAAACTTCTCTTTCATCCTATCATCACACCCGGTTTGAGGAGAATACACACTTAATACATTAATGATTAAACCTTCTAAAATCATTTTCACAGCAAATTCCTTTTAAATTTAAGAAAATTGAATCCAATGATATAATTAAATGTTTTAGGACCTTAAATATTAAGAATACTCCTGACTTATGGGGAATATCTGTTAAGGTGATTGGCTCAATAGTGGACCTCGTTGCGCCTTACTTAGCGACCATTTTTAATGACTGTATTTCTTGTGGAGTATTTCCTGACCTAATGAAACACAGCAAAGTAATACCACTCTTAAAATCAGGCAATAATTCAGATCCGTCTAATTACAGACCAATATCAGTATTGCCTTCGTTTAGTAAAATATTTGAAAAAATCATGCTTAATCAGCTGATAGACCATTTTAACAAATATAAATTGCTTCACAATAAACAGTTCGGTTTTACTAGAGGTCGCTCTACTACGGACGCCGGCGTCTTTCTTATAAAACATATATATGAGGCCTGGGATCAGTCACAGGATGCTCTTGGAGTATTCTGTGATTTATCTAAGGCTTTCGATTGTGTTCAGCATGAAACATTGGTCAGGAAATTGTACCACTATGGCATTAAGAACATTGATCTCAAACTCTTGATTTCTTACTTGTCTAATAGAATTCAGAGGGTAGAGGTGAATGGAAAAAGATCGGCTGGGGCTCCGATTGATATGGGGGTCCCTCAAGGTTCAATTTTAGGTCCATTTCTCTTCCTGGTTTATATAAATGACCTGCCTACTTTTGTAGACAAACATAATGAGATAGTATTGTTTGCTGACGACACTTCTTTAATATTTAAAGTAAAACGGCATCAGGTAATGTATGACGATGTAAACAAGGCTCTCTCTCGAATAGTGCATTGGTTTAGTGTTAACAACCTGTTGCTTAATAATAAGAAGACTAAACTTCTTAGATTTTCAACTTCTAATATTAAACAGGTGCAAACTAATGTACTTTTAAATGAGGAAGCGATGGAAGTGGTGGAATCCACAGTTTTTCTAGGAATCACTGTTGATGCTAAGCTACAATGGGGCCCTCATATAGCTGGATTGGCTAGTAAACTTAGCTCTGCCGCGTACGCTGTTAAAAAAATTAGATCCCTAACTGACGAGACTACTGCTAAGTTAGTGTATTATAGTTATTTTCATAGCATAATGTCTTATGGTATCCTACTGTGGGGTAGTGCTACTGATATAAATACCATTTTCGTTATACAAAAAAGAGCTGTCCGTGCAATTTACAATCTGGGCCCTAGAGATTCTTTAAGAAATAAGTTTAAGCAAATTAATGTACTTACGGTCGCCAGTCAGTATATTTTTGAAAATCTTAAATATGTACATAAAAATACTGACAATTTTATTAAGCATAGTGATATACACACTATAAATACCAGGAACAAACACAAGCTCGTGCTACCTGTTACTCGACTTAAAAAAGTGAGTAAATCTTTCATGGGGCAATGTATACAGTTTTACAACAAAGTCCCAGCAAACGTTCAAGTATTACCATTTAACAAATTTAAGAGAATAGCTAAGGAACGTTTGTGTGCAAAAGGATATTACAATGTATCTGAATACTTAGAGGATAATGCACCGTGGGTATGAAGCGATCGCTGCCAGGCTGCTTCAAGATTATTTATTTAATATTGTGTAATGTATTTATGTTATTTTGAATTTAAGGAAAAAAAAAAAAAAAAACAAATGACAATCCCGCTGAGTTTCTGTCGCCAGCTCTTCTCAGGTCTGTGGAAATAATTTTCCGAGCTGGTGGTAGCTTTGACAATGAAAAAATGTTTTGTATGAAACTTATTTTCAATAAAGATTTTTGATTTTTTTTTTTTTTTTTTTAATGATTCTATCACTCACCCTGTTCACCCTCGTCACACACTCTTTTAATTTCTCATTAAGCATAATTCCAACACCATTTTTTTTCCATCATTCCCGCAATAATAAAACTTGTGTCCCTCACCAATCTCTCTCGCTTTTGATCCCTTCCATTTCGTTTCCTGTAAACACGTTTATTCATCTTCTCTTCAACACATCTGCAATTTCTCTTCCTCTTCCAGTCGTCGTACCAACATTCCAACTTCCAAATCTCAGTTTTACATCCCTTTGTTCTAGCTTTGGGCTAGCTTCTCGCGTGGCACCGGTATTACTGCTTTAAAGATTTGGCTTTGTTTTACGGCCGGCCGCCTGCCTGACGCCAACCCTCCTTGGGAAATAAATAGTAATATATATGTATATATTAAATATCTTAAACACTAAGGTGCTAAATTATGAAATATAAATAACTGTAAGTAAGTCAACCAAATTGTAATATAAACTGATGGTTATTAACCAACCCCTTGCATTGAGTCCTTTCGCAGCCTCTTTTAATTTATGAGATAAATTGGAACACTGACATGCTTTAGAGGGTGGAGATAATTCAAAATCAAACAAGACAACGAACAGAAAAGAGTAAACGTGTAATTAATTATGTTATCGTTGATTTATGTTCATTGTGAAAATTTTGTATTAAAAGCATCGTAACAAATAGACGTAACTAAAAATATATTTTTATCCGTTATAATAAGATTATCCTTATTTATTAGTTTGCTCATACGTTTTATTAGTTTTCACTTTGCTTGATTGCTAGTAATACCTACTTGTAATATGTATAAAATAAATTGCTCTCATCATCACACTCACTGTCAGGGTTGTCACATTTACTTATGATTTACAAAGATATTGTTTTTATCATTATAATTTTTCGTATAGTATCAAAAACATCATTTTTTTATAAATTTCTTTTAAAGTATTATTATAGATACACTCTAAAATTAATAAAATATAAGCGTATGATTTGCAACGCTTTCTATATATTATCTGAGCATACAAAGACGTAGCCACGCTGATCTTATCCTAGAGCCACACTTTACCGACTTCAAACAAAGCATAGTAACTGAACACGGAAGGATTACTTGTTATTTTAATATAATTTTCGAATAATGGATTTCTAACAGTACTTGTTCAGTGAACCGGTAAATGGGTGGTACTGGTCGTACAATGCTCTCGATACGTTTATATGCTAGCGTGTTATATAAATATAACAATCCAATCGACATATTTAGAATTATTGAGGTCTAATATATATATACCATTTGAGTACACATAGACAATTATATAAACAAATTATTCCTCCTCATGCATTGTAATTTTATCAATACGATATTTGTTATGTAATATTTTGTGTTATTGTTGACTGGACTTATTTCAGAATTATTGTAATAATTCCGTTTTGTAAAATTAAACAACAAAACAGGAACTAAGGACAACTGTTTTATTTTTTATCTCATGAAAATCGGAAATCATTTACTACCTTATTGTTGTGTAGTTTGCACAATACACAGTGAAACTACATAGATTCTATATAAAGATATAAGAATTTAGGGATAATGCTGTTTTTACATTGGTTACAAAATAATCAACGAAATTATATAAACTTGATCTGAAAATTCCAATGTTTTAAAATATGAATTGATTGAGTTTTAAGTTCGGTCGTAATTTGCCTCAACTCCCTGATCGTGACGATAGCTACGTGTTTGTATTTCAGTAATTTCTCTTCACTTACAATTAGTATTGTTAAAAACAATTATTAACAATTTAAATTTGAAATTTATTCAAAACACTACAATTTTATATACAGAAGCAGCATTAAGTAATTTAAATATTTGAAAGTGAATAAATCACGTTAATGAGGTTGTCTGCACTGTTAGCTCACAATGAGCGGGGAATATGATTATCTCATATCCGACTCAGTATTGGGTAGACCTCGAAGAATTCGGTCTGCCCATTCATTTGTACCCGACTTTCGAATTTTGGAAAAATTTCTTCACAGGAGGTCTTCTTATGACCCCCTGAGTCCGAAATGACCATTGGTCAAAAAGTTTATATATATATATATGCGTGCGTGCATCCAGATTCGACTTTTGTCAGCACGATAGCGGCCGCAGTTTCGCTCGGATCGCTTTCAAACTTTGCACAAAAATCAACCATCCAACAATGAAGGTCAAGTTCGTTAACCAGAGAAATCCGGCTACAGGGGGCGCTAGGGCCTCACTTTTTCTGATTTCAGTTTTTCGACCATAACTTTTTCCCTATACAAAGAAGATCATTTGCGTTCATATCATATGATGTCTTTGATGAATACCTAGAACTAATATTCATAAACCGAAAACCTAACTTCAATAACTTAGGGGTGGGGGTAAAAAAACCGAAAATTTTTGGACAAAAATTTATAACTTTTTTCTGGTAAACATTCTTACATCATAAGTATTTTTAATAGAAAGATTATTTTTTACTCTAAATTTAAGTACCAAAAGTTTTTCCGTAAAAGGTACCGTTTCCGAGAAAAAAAATAAAAACTACTTTTAGCTTGAAAATTTAAGGTAGGTAAAATCACGGCAACTTTTTTCTGATAAACATCCTCTCCATTATCTTTTCCGAGAAAAAAAATAAAAACCATTTTTTGCTTAAAAATTTTTGATGTAAACAACGGCATCATGTGTTATTCTTAGGTAGTGACTTATATTTTAAACGAGTCACACACGAGGTCTACCCACGCGTGTCCCCCTGCAGGCAAGGATTTTTATGATTAAAATCAGTTAAATTCGTCTCTTTTTGAGTCTTTAAAGTTTGATATAAAGGTACTATTTATTACGCTAAATACGAGTAGATTGTATTATTGAAATTAAAATTTCTCGATGTATCCTCACCATGTACTCCCCTGAATACTTGTCTTTGGTTTTCTTCAAGACTACACAGTATGTCGTGATTCCCATATACTTAGGTTTTCTGACACCAATTATTTCTTTAATCAATCTAATCCTTCCCTGACATGAGAGGCAAGTGGTGTGATTGATCAGATGCCATTAGTACAGTTAAGACTCTGGATTCCGTTAATAGCACATTTAAAAAGTATATGTGGGGAAACTTAGTTAATGTATTTATCTTAAATATAATTTACGAATCTCATTGTTTGCTTGTTTAATAAAAATAACTATATTATATTTCAAGTATAAGTCGAATTTGAATAATTGTCGACGCTTTTATAGTAATTAATAAATAATTCTTAGCTTTTAAAAAGAAAGGTGCTTAATTGATGTTTTTCTACTTTTGCTGTTATTGCTTGCTTTTTTATTCGGTTTCAGTCAGTAGTTTAAACCATATTCCAACCATATCACAACTCTTAGATCTACGCAGACAACACCATTTGCTGCAAGCAGTTTATTAAGAACACTATTCTAGCAAATAATATTTATATAACAACTACAATGAAACATCGTTTCAATTTCCAGCAAATTTGCATTATTTATTTATTTATTTATTTATTTACCCTTTATTGTAAATTACAAAAGGCGAACTTAATGCCTGTTGGCATTCTCTACCAGCTAACCTTTGTGGAGGGTGAGAAATTGCGGTAGGCGTAACAAAAGCAAAAAAAAAAAAAAGCAATAAAAAAAAAAACTAGTACTGAGTGAAATTAATTATATATATATATATATATATATACTATTAATAATAATAATAATAATAATAATAAATAAAATATAATATAATATATATATAAAAAAGAAAAAAAAAAAAAGAAAATATATATATACATATATATATTTTTTTTCTATATATATATATATATATATATAATATATTGTTAGGAATGAAGGGTATCTCTAAAATTGTGGTGGGGATCTTTCTATATAAGTTCGAACATCAGTGGTTGCTAGCCACTTTTTGTGCGAAGTCATTTCCGTGCGGAATCGCTGTAGGAGTGAATAGTGATTGGCGGTGTGATCTGTGAATACATAATCGATATATCTGACTGATTTGATCACGAATCAGTTTTATTAATTAGTGTTAATGTTAAATGTTTAGTGATTTGATTTATGAGGCTAATAGTTATTTAATTAGTTGAAGTATATAAACGTTGTAATTATATAAATCGTTATTTTTTATTAAAATTCCACCTGATTCCTAAAAATATATATATATCCATATTATAAACACAAATAATATCTAATTAAGTATACTTACATATAATAAATAGCATATTTATCTGAATGAAATGTGTATTAGGAAGATTCAAGGAAGTACTTGCGAATAAGATTTTTAAAAGACGAATAAGATTTTTAAAGATTATAAAGGAGAAGATCAGAACAATTAAAAATGGACGGGAAATATGGAAAGTATATTCAATTCAATAAATTGATAAAAATAGTATTTATTCATTGATGTTTAAAGAATAATTTATTTATAATCCCTTAATTTTAAATCTCCGAACAATAATTCGCGATACATTATTATAAAAAATATATTACAAAATTTAATAATAATATATTACAATACTAACCTAACCTAACCTAACCTAACAATTGCAAATGCAACAAACTTAACTTTCACGAGCCATAATCCACGTTTGATTAAATTTAATCCAAAAAAAGGTAAGTAAGTAAGTAAATAAATATTTAAGGTACATTTTTCAGCAAAAAAGTGAAGGATAAATGTGAATCTTATGAAATACTGCTCATTACCATATCTTTTAGCCAACATTTAACAACCATGCAATAAAAACGTAAAGGAATGATATAGCCTTATATTTTATTTAATTAAATTGATGGCCACTTACTCCTTAGAGTTGTGTCTTTAAAATATATATATTTATATTTTATGTAAAATCTCACCTATATACAAGATAATAAAAACTCACTTTTACAACATATCACTAAAACATGGTGTTTATAAATATATGAACATAATTATAAGATATATATAACATGAACATGAAAGAACGTACTAAATGAATTCCGTCTCAAAGGGTTGAGTTACTCTCAAGTTGCAATTACGGCGGCTCTTCAGTTACTTTAATTACAGACTCTCAGATACGAGTATGTCGTACCGTTGAAACTTCTTTTTCATTTGTAATTGATTATTCACAGTAGTACATTAGAAGAAAAACAATATTTTTTACGAATTGTATAAACTCAAATACTTTACTATTAAACATACTTCAGGTTATCATTTCAAGAGATGTACCCTTGTTTAACACATTCTTTATACGTGCATTATTTAGGATAATGTTAAGCAAAAAAAATAATCTACTCAATCTTGTGTCGTTTAAAAGTGAAAGTGAGCTTGACCGAAGCAAATAGCAATAAATATAAAATGTATCAAATTTAGGATAACTGATTCAGTCACTAAGTGATCGTCTAGTGGTTAGGACCCTACGTTGTGGCCGTAGTAACCCAGGTTCGAATCCCGGTCAGGCAGCGAACAGCTGTCGCGGCGGATTTTCTCCTCTTGACGTCTTTACAGTCATACATGACATTATTATATATAAATATTATTTAAGATTGGTTACTCTGATATAACTGGAAAATAAAATGAAAAATAAACAAAAATTGTATCAGTTTTTTACGCAGTGCTTGATACACAGATAGTTATGGACAGTTGACAACCTTGTGTAAAAGAGTTCTATGAAATGGTGATACAGGATGCAATTAATACACTTATATCAATTAACGACCGCATATCCTGTTAATTTTTATTCAGATTTCCATGAATTGTGAATCTAAATCAAACATGTTAGATTTCGATTACCAAAGTTAATTACGCCGAGATAATTGAACGATCTGTCTGAGATAATTGAATTATCCCTACACCAAGATATAAATATAATTATTCCTATTATAAAACAGTTCGAATACTTTTCTAAAACAGATCAGATATTTCGAAAATAGAGTTTGAAGAATTCAAAATCGCAGCCGCAGTATGGAGAATGCAGAGTATCTCACAACACTTGTTTCCTCCAGCAGCTATATATACCGTAGCGTAGAACTGATGAAAGAATAAATATATAATCATAAATAAAAGGCATTAAAAGTCAGTAAACAGCGTCAAAATGACTTAACTTCCCTTATTAAGGTATTGATATAAATTTTAACAAAATATCTCATTCGTCACACGGTTACTGATAAATGTTTGAGTAAATCGTTTATATTTTCTGTTATATTAATAATAACTATCCGCTAAATATATGATATTTCTGCTTTCTCTTCTCCAGTGTCAATTCTTATATATCTTGAAATACAATGTAATACAAAATAACAATTACTTTATTACATTTTTGGGAAATAAGTTATTAAGCTCATATGTCGGTAGTATGTATATTTATAATATTAATATCTTACAAGTTGGTAACATTACTCTTACAAGAAAATTAAAAAGTAACATCCACTCTCTCATTCTGTAAAGAACTAAAAGTGATTTTATAAAAAATCTACCTTCTAATTATGTAGTTTATTTTATCTGTCGGCTAATTCCAGATAGCTGTGCCTTTTGAACAAAAAATAAACACTATTCAGTTTATAACATTAATATATATATTAATTTCAAAACATTAAAACTTTAATAATTCTTTAATTAGTATGTAAAAAGCATCATTTTCATCTACATTAACATAACGGCTTCACAAATCACAGCCAAATTGGATATCGAGAGTAATAAGAGCCAGATGCTACGTCATGCTGATGACGTCACACGGTATTACATTATTCATAAAACAGTATTACTCTGTTTAAATACATCATATTCATCCATACTTATATTATAGAGTAAAAACTAATTAATTAGATCCGGTTAGGTTATTTGTATGTTTATAACAAATAGGTTTAATCAATTCTTTCACACGAAAAGCTTAAAAGCTACATTAGCGGGTATTAACATAGTATTTTTATTCTGAGATTCGTTACCTATTGCTTAAGAAAATAGTTAAAAATAAAGTTGATAATATGTAATAAATATCAGTTGCTTGTATAATTCAGTCACATTATACCTAAAGTTTTAATTTATTTAGTAAGTTACTGCGGTTTAAATACGCTAAACAAGTTTTATAGATCCATACAAGGTGTGAGGGTGGTGACAGCTATTAGTTAGATAGTAATTCAGTTGGACAAAGTGTTTGTGTTCAACTACATCCATCGTCAGGCGAGGCATCATTATATTTCTTCCTAAAATATTTTATAATAAAATAAATATTAACTAATAAAACATGATGAGAAAAAACTAACTTTAATTTTAATTTAATTTAATTGACTTTATTATCAAATAAATTACACTTCAATTAATATGCTTCATATGCTTAATATGCTTAAATTGGTGACACACATTTCTTTTGTTTTGCTGAATCGTACCAAAACCTATTTATCTTTGAACCTTTAACAACCGGGTTCAATTTATGCATTAAATAATGTTAAATCGAATTCATTCCTAAATCTCCAAGGCGTTTTGTTCAGATCGTCTGAACTAATTATATTTTTAACAAGCCTTTATTTTGTATGTTCTTTATTATGTATTAAATATGAACCAGCAGACAATTAAAAAATTTCCTGTGTTCTCTCAAATTCCTTAAGATTATTAAAAACTTTTGAACAACTTAAATTTTAATGTCTGTCTGTGTCTTCTGTCATTGACACATTACCCCCCGTAAGACTCCTAAAGTCAGAAAGAGAAGACCCAAGTCGGTACTTTTCGATCCGGACGACGCGATTACGTTAGGGAACGCTACGTAAAAGCGGCAAAGCGAACATCAAAGCGGGCGTTAGCTAGCTCAGAGTGACGAAAGCACCCATAGTGCTGAAAGTCTAACTCTGTATATATACGCGCAATATCGATTTTTTTATACACGAGACCTTCTGGTATGAGTGTGGTATTTTTAGAAAGCCCTTGGCTCATAGACCCAGAAAATGCATTTACACTTAGCAATATACCTACCGCCTCACCTCTACGGCCGTTTGAAAAATGAGACTAAAATTTAGTTTTTGGCTCCGCACCAGTATAAAATCACTTATTTCCACCTTGAAAAAGATTTTCTTAAAGGTCCTCGTCGAGACCTTTTCAACAAGCCCAAAAACGCCAAAATCCGACCACCGGTTGATGAGATATGACATTTTGAAAATTTTGACTGGCGCCTCCATCGATGATTACTTTGTCTGTGTGTGGGTATATTCGTAGTTTCAACTGATTTTGTTCAAACTTTCAGGGATTGAAGTACATCAAAAACTAAGACTTTTTTGTTCTACGACATTTCGATTTGGCCGCCATGTTGGCCGTGGCCGGCCCTCGAAAGGCCAAAAATGGCCATTTTTCGTACAGGGACTGTGGCCAAACCAGTTGACGTACATTGACAAATTGGGCATCATTGGAAAGGTCTCAAGCTTATCTTTTGAATAATGTCCATTTTAATGGCAAAAATATTTGTTGGCGTGACATTTTTGGTCAAAAGGCAAAAAATGGCCAACTGGCCGGGGACAGATCGGCCATTTTCTCGAAAACGGCGCCAACGATTTTTTCGAAAATTTCCTCATTCGTAGCCCCAAATTAGAGCTAAAATTTGGTATATAGCATATATCTGGGAAAACTCGTTATTTCGAGATATGGCCGTGAGAAGTTCAAAAAATCATGAAAAATGACCAAAAATTGCCAAAAAATGACTTTTAAAGCCAGAATCGTACTCACAACACGGTTAAAATTCAATGCTAGTTGTACAGTGAATAAACTCACTAACGCATTGCCGTCTGTAACAATAAAACAAAATTTACAGAAAAAAATCCGAATTCTGAAGAAATTCTGTTTTGAAGCAATGAATTAAAAAAATAAATGGAAACTGAAAAAATCATATGAAAAAAAAATCGGGCACCTGTGGGAATCGAACTCGAGGTCTCGTCTTTGTCATTACACCGCTCATCCTCTGAGCCAAAACACTCTCATTTTGTCACAGGCAACTATTCCAAATAATAATAATAATAATAATAAATCAATTTATTTCAGATAATTCATCCATAAGTGTTAGTAACATTTTAACTTAAGTAACTAATGTTATAATAGTACTCGTAGTTAGTATTCAACATAACAATCTCAAATTATACAGAAAAATAAAATTAATAAAATGCACAAAATTCATAAAATTATGAAAATTAAATATAAATTCAATTCAAATAAATATAAATTAAATTCAAATCAAATATAATTAAAATCATAAAATACTATTAAAGAAATTAAATAAAATAAAATTCATGGAAATCATCGTTCTAATTATTATTATTTTTTTTTAATTCTACAAATAACTCAACGCTATACTCCTACAGTCAGTATACGCTACGCTTCGATGCTACGTGTACACTATCCCAGGACCTCCAGAGGGGAGCGTCTAGCTTTAACGCCAATATGCTGAGAAGACTGTTGGAGCTGTTCAGTAATCTTGTCATTGCGGACGCGGTCCGCTTTCGTATTATCGCATAGAAGTCGTCTACACGAGCCTCCGCAAACATTGCCGATGCACTGCAGTATCGAGGCTTCCTCAACAAAGCCCTCAGCACATTGTTGTACTGAACACGCAGTGCGCTATATGTCCGCCGCGTATAGTTCTCCCATAGGCTGCACGTGTAAAAGGACTGGCAATAGGCTTTAAATAATATTAATTTTACCTGTGTCGAACACCGTGCAAACCTACGGGCCAACATATTGCCTCTAACCGACAGAGCCCTGCGCTCCCGCTCGATATCACTATCATCACCCAGGCGTTCATTCACAATATGACCAAGGTATTTAAATTCAGATACTAGTTTCAGAGAAGTTCCACACAGATGTATTTTAGGAATGAAATTTAACTTTTTTTAACTCTTTTTAGCGTTATACCTCAGTCCATTCTCCTTTGCATATTCCTCACAGATTTTTATCAGTCTTCGAAGACCACTGACCGACTGGCTCAACAGAACCATATCGTCTGCGCAACTAAAATTGTTCATCATTACGCCATCTATCGAACAACCGACGCCTGCCCCGCTAAGCCTCGGTATGAGCCCGTTTATGTAAAGATTGAACAATCTGGGTGACATCAGGCCCCCCTGTCTTACTCCACACCCTAATTTATATGGTTCACTAAGTGCATCACCCCATCTTACCACATTACTTTGGGCACCACACCAGTACTTTAATAGTGATATCAACTCCGGTCTTAAACTGCTATCCTTTTCAAGCTCCTGCCATAAAATTTTATAGGATACGAGGTCAAATGCCTTCGACAGATCCAAAAAACACGCAAACACATAGGTCTTTCTAACCGTGTAGTACCTTACAGCTTGCTTGACACACAATACTGCGCTCTCAGTTGACAGCTCTGATCTAAAACCGAACTGCGCATCGTGTATGTTAATTGTTCTGCTAAGTTGAGTATCAAGCAAGCCGTCAAGCACTTTGGCTATGATGGTAGCAAGAGATATCGGTCTGTAGTTGGTTCTGTCCGCCGCATCCCCCGCCCTATTCTTGATTATAGGCACGACTATTGTCCTTGTTATCGAGTCCGGCAGAAAGCCGTGGCTTATACAAATATTGTACAACAAAACTAGGACTTTAGGAAGGTGCACACCAGCTTGTCGCAGATGCTCAACACTCAGGCCATCATGTCCAGGCGACTTTCCACGCTTCATACCCATTATTGTATCTACTACTTCGCTAGACGTGAAACGTACAAAGCTTTCCCCATTATTTATAATATCCCCCCTGCCAGCCTCGGCGAAATTGAACTCACAGGGATCCACTGTAAATTGTGTTCTAAACATATTTGCTATGTTACGGCAACCGCTCACTCCCCCTACTTCAGCCGGAATATTCGATCTTGTATTCAGTTTGTCTGTTTGTTGCCAGAATTTTCCAAAATGTTTGTTTCTATATGACGTAGCCAGTATGTCCATTTTAATCTGTTCTGAATTGTCTTGGCACCATTTAAGTTTGTTTTTAAAGGCCCTACGAGAGTCCCTCATGTCATTATAGATAGTTCCATGTGTTGGTCAAATAAATGAATATATATTTGCATGAAAAATAATCGCACAGCATTTTGTTTCCAATCCTTTTACAAAACTATTGATATCAAAACAAAAACTTCTCAACGAAGTAAATACCGAGTGACGAAAGCGAATCCACTGACAAAACTCCTGATATGAATTTTGCGACGAAAAAAACCACGAACATTTTTATTCACAAACGTAAACAAACACAAAAAATGTGAATGTGTTCGGAACGTTGCCAAACAAACAAACAAACAAAAAAAATACAAACAAAAAATGTGAATGTGCTCGAAACGTTGCACAAATTGCATTTTTGATTTTATTTTATTAGATTGATCAAGGCAAGTTGGCAACGTTCCGAACACATTCACATTTTTTGTGTTTGTTTACGTTTGTGAATAAAAATGTTCGTGGTTTTTTTCGTCGCAAAATTCATATCAGGAGTTTTGTCAGTGGATTCGCTTTCGTCACTCGGTATTTACTTCGTTGAGAAGTTTTTGTTTTGATAAATACTACACATACACACACACACACACAGCGTCTTCGCCGGCGAAGACGAGGCCCCCATCCGAGCACGTTGCTCGGGCGTTCTGCCGTCGGAGGACGTTAGTGTCAAATCCTAACCCACATCCAACCCTCGCTTCCCACCTAACGGCGTCCTGAGCCGTGGTCCGAGCCTCACAGGAGGCGCCCTCAGGGCGCGCGTTCCCCTGGGGCCCTTCAGACCCCCCCTTTTCAAGGGCGGGTCCCTGCACCCATCCATTCCACCGGTGACGCTGTCATGGCCAATAGGGCTAACAGCAGAGACACACAAAAAAAAAAAAAAAAAGACACATTACCTGATGACTTATTTAAATATACAATAATATAGAATATAATTTTTTAAATCCTGAAGGTTTTAAAAAAGATTTGGAGGATTAAATTGTACAACTGTATAAAACTTCAATACATTGTCGTATAGATAGATCATATTAAAGTGAAATAGTAACAATAGTAACAAGGATAATTACGGCCTTATCCTTTGAGTAGCGATATACATATTTTTTATTATCTTTAGAAAAAAGGAGCCAACCCTTTTTACCAGATAAAACGTATTCTTTTTAACATTCACTCCGTGACTCAATAGATCAATCGTTTTTACTGTAAGTGATATAAATATGTAATTTTTTCTACTTTCTTCCCTTCTTTTCGTCAAGATTCACAACGCTCTTACAACTTCCCATATTTACTCTTTTGCGACTAAACCAATTATCAGGCAGATCCTTAGCTGTCTGCCAAAAATTAATTCATATAATATACAAAGTACATGACATAAACAGCATAGATCAAAGGTTTCTATTCAATTAAATTACCGCTACATATAATTTGTTTGGCCAACAGCAGCGGTCGGCTTCGATCATATCTATTGCTACCTAATTGATGATGATGGAGAGAATGGACCGAACACTGATTGGAGGAACTTTAAAAAATCAAATCGCAATAATCACAACACCGATTAAAGATTATCACAATTGTGTGCAGCATTTTGGACTTTAACCTTCAATAATTCATGCTATAAATTCCACTGTAACATTGATAACTGTATTATGTAAAGTGTATACAAATTTCGTGAGGAGGCAACATGTCAGAACAAACCCATGTGATATTGTAAGTTATTAGAAGATATGAGCTCTAACGAGCAGTATATCGCACACTGAGCGATAAGACTGTCCAACACAACCAGCATTGTTGGCTGGTTGTGTTGGACAGTCTTGTCACGACAACAACAATGTGTGCAACTAAACACATTTCCTAAAAAAACTTTTATCTTATAGAAGCCTTTAATACCAAAGTCACAGACAAATAAATCAGCTAATTTGGGCTAGCTCATTAAGTGCAGTTCAGTGACAAACATTCACACGTATCTGTAATATTACATTGTACTTACCTATAAATTACAAAAAGCGTATTCCAGTTAATCTTTAATTACATATTCTTAGTCGTAGGTGTGCGAGCATTGCTTCATAATACTCGTCGCTGCAGCTCCGCGCTTCGACAGCGCTCTTAATAAATATTGTAATTAAATCAACATGGCTTGTTTCCATTAGGGTATTTGATTATTTCACGAGAAACATCAATAACATTTATTACATATTCATAGCGGTTTATTCTAATTGCACTTTCAGTGCTTTTAGCAGTTTGTTTATAATGCGTCAAGATATCTGTGGACTAGTAGAGTAAAGTTTTATAAGTAAAATTTAATAAATTGTCTATAAAGGTAATATATATTAGCAAATGGGTATATATTTTTGTTTAGAATCAGTTACTAGGCTCCAAATAGATTTAAGAAATTGTACACTTTCTTTAAATTACCATATTTTTTTCGGATTTTTTTTTCTCTAGTTGATAGTTAAGCTCGATGTGAATAAGTTCTAAACTCCGAAAGCCTAGAAACAAACACGGATTTACGAGAGCTTTAAATACATCGTTTTGCGACAGACAGACAATAAAGACGGGGACAATAAAAACACACACCTAATATATAGATCTAATAATTCATTAATATATACATTATTTTTCGCTCTCAAATTTTATAACACTATTCTTATTATGTATTGAATTATAATAATTGTAAATATTTACAAAAACGAACTCTGTCTGGAACGTAATGAATTAATATTTACATCGTTTACACATTCTTTGACATTTTAAGTAATTACAATAGAATGTTGTGTTTGTTAATTAACAGTTAGTTCCATTTTAACTCTTAAATGCATCTTTTGGTTCCATGGAACCGTTACTCTGATTAAAATTCATCGTAATCGGATTCATGTTATATATCTTAATTAAGAATCAACATTATCGTACAATCTCAATCCTTTGGAACACAACTTTATATTTTCAAACCAATTAAGAGATTCTAAGATGAAATCTCTGTAATACATTTTATATTTTTTATATTTTTGTCAACTTATTAAAGCACTGGTCGATATAATAATAATATTTTTATGGTTATTATTTAAATTTTGTTTTTATAAAACCTGTCTTAAGTCTTTGTCTTAAGATGTATGATATATGTAAAATACTAGTAGAGGTACATATGAATGGCAAATCTTGTTTAAATATATTAGTGTTATAATATAATACACTCTTGTGTTATTCGGTTTGGCGAATGCTTCATGACTGAGCGTTTATTATAAATTATGTTATGATATAATTCCAATTTATAAGAACGGTATTCATTGGATAATTAAAATATTATTGTAATACAGTCTGAAAATATGAACTGAATCCCTGAGTATTCAAATCATTTCATACTACTCAATTTTTTTTTTATAGTTATTATAAACTTACAAACCGAAGCTACCATATACGAATTTGTAACTCGTGACGAATTCTTAAAATCTCAATTAGTAAAACAGTTTAACCTTTCAAATGTACCTGGACTGTTGAGAATAGAAAATTTTAAAACATAACAAAGCTAAAAAAATAACAAACATAACATTATAACTAATTAACTAACAATGTTAAACATAATTATAAAGACTAACAATTTTACAAGTCGATAACATGGAGCCATAGAGTTAAACTCGGGTAGTCCATTTATGATAACGACCTTAGTAAATACAGGTTACTGAGACTTACTTACTCTAGATTCTATTTGATTCTATTACTCTATTACTTTAACAACTTATTTAATCGTTCAAATAATATAGTTTGTTATAGGCTCTATATATATAAATAATATAGCTTTATATATAATAGAGCTTTAGTTGATATATAAGAGACCCAACACCATTAAAACAACTATAATTATTTTAAAGTAAAATCTGTTCTGAAGTGAATAAGAGTTCACAAAATTATTTCATCTTTCCATAATTTGTTAAAAATTTTATAAAACGTTAATAAAAAATTACTATAAAATGATTACTTATCTTGTTGTGTTACTTGTGTTGTTAATTGATATCTGTTAGTACGTTTGTTGTACTAAAAACATTAGCGAAATCTAGCTGTCTTGTTTTCTCATAAATAACTAAGTTATTTAATTTATTAATTATAGCTGTTAAATCAACGTTGCTTATAACTTACGTTGAAACTGGAACTTGAAACTTGCACAATAAAAAATATAAGATACAGCGTCCATCAAATTATCACAATAAGAACGAGACTTTATTTTCACGTCCTTTGATAGCATTTCATTGCGGTTTTGCTTCAAAAATTTTACGTCACCTCACATACCAATAACAAAGGGATATCAAATGAACTTAACAATTTACTTCAGTGCACCAGATATTTATTCACAAAAACTTTAATTAATTGGCGTGGCTTGATTCAATAATGTTTACATCTAATCTACCAATTCCTTGAAAAATTGTCCTACTTTCTGAAGAGTGTTACCCGTTCGGAAATACTAATTGAAAATGAATTTAGTTCATAGTGTAGAATCATAATTCTATCGAAAATGTGGGGAGTAGTCTTTCTGATATGTGATATAGATATACTATATAGAGAGACTGTATCTCGGTGATACTTGTAGATCTGATCATATTGATAAGAAATAGTTATCACCAGATGGTACTGGTACTGGTATTACACAGCAGAGACATAATTCTGGTATGTTTAGTGAACGGTAAGTTTCAGGTATATAGTCTTTAAAAATATATTAAAACATGAATTATTAATAATAATCATTTTGACGACGCATGTATAAATATGATACACATGGATCTATAGATGTCAGTTACAGCAAACTTTATCACTTATTAGTGAAGAAAAACTTCAGTTAAAGAGTTTTCTAGAATACAATACTCTCTGTATTGAAATAAAAAAAGAAATTAAAGTATCAGTAGTACATTTAATTTCCATATCAATGTCAATTCTTCAATACAAAAGAAATCTAAAATTAAAAAAGTCTCCGCCGCGACAGCTGTTCGCTGCCGTGACCAGGATTCGAACCTGGGTTACTACGGCCACAACGTAGGGTCCTAACCACTAGACGATCACGGCTATCGGAGTAACTGAATTACTTAATGAAATTTCGGTACAGTTGCCTCTCACTTCGCGATTTGATTACTCAAGCGCAGAGAAAGTAGAGCGTATCGAACTAACAAACCTAACAAAATACAAAATATATATACAATTTAGTTATTCATTGTAATTAAAACTAATCCACAATAACACTAAGTACCAAATAGTGAATTTTTAGTTTAATTATTACTTAAGATTTTTATTATAATTATTATAAATACTACGGCTGTCAATCTCAACGCCCTAAAATTTTTGATACTTCTGCATATGACTTCGCCGGAAATTACTTTTTATATCAAATTAATATTTTACTTGAACAAATAACATTTTCCTGTAACTTCCTGTTTATGAGTTTCAGTATTCATCCCTGGATAATAATGAATAGCCTAATTATCCGCGCTAATTAAAAACCTTTGATGTAATTTTTTAACATACTCTCTTAATGCTAATAGACCTTTTTAAGCAGACAAAACAATATCTGGTATTTTAATGAAGTTTAAATCATTACAATATAATATTACTCTATAAAAATAATATAACAAATGATGTCTGTGATGACTTTTATATGTATGTGGGTGTGTTTTGCCAAATAAAACGTCCAAGGACGTAAAATACTTTTCTTATTGTTACTTCACTTGTATTAGATATTCAATCACAAAGAACTGTCAAACTTTGATTTATATGGGTTCTTATTACTTTGTACTATAGCTTGTATTTTATATTTTTTATACCACAGTATATTGGAAAATAATATCTTGTCTTGAATTCATTTTTGAGTAAATATAAATTAAAAACTGAGCCATTGTGCCATTGTGAACGAATTACAGAAACATTAAAATTATTTAGTAAGGAATTATTTACGAAACCGGATCGTAAAAGAAATAAATACAGCATAATTAATTATACTACCTGTAGAGTTGGTTAGTCAAGGTGACTCAATATAAGTATTGGATCATAAAACATATTAAACAAACAGACACATTGTTGAATTTCTGTTATAAGGTACTTCACCTTTACAGAAAATATTAGTCTCTCTAAGATTATAATTCGAGAATAAATATGTTTGAAATTCTCACAACGTAAGTCATCTCACATATACTCTTAATAATGTACGATGTATTTTCTGAGCCACTAAAACTATAAGTCTCTCTGCATCTCCTCTTTTCTTTGAACTAATCCATTATCCATCTTTGAAGGTTTAAGTCCGATCTTAAGTCCAATTTGCGGAGCTCATCTTTCAGAAGGATCTTCTATTAATTCAGTTAACTGGCGAGATAAGAATTTAATTTACTTTGAGAACAACTTTCCGTTTGTTTATTTTATTAAACTTTAACCAATCTGTAAGTATAAATCTGTAAGTTATAAAATACATCTCCGTTACTGTCATAATATTATTAATAATTAATGTGTTTTTGTTAACTAATTTACTAAAATTAAATTAAATTGTCCGAGTTTATTTTTATTACAATTGTTATTAGTTGTCTCATGAAAAGTTATTAGAAAAATTCTAAGGAAACAAATGTTAAGATAAAATGTAAATAGAATGACAATTAATAAATAAGGAAGAGAATTATAAAATAGAAACACATAACGAATGGTTAAGAAAAATTAGAAAAAGAATCAAAGTTGTTCTTAAAGAATCGTGATTTCATTACCTTTATAGGCTTTGTTGAACATCACAGTTGAATGTCTTGTTAGCGACTTTTTCGTTGTAATTGCTTGCTTTAATATAACAAAGGTGTAATGATCACCAGCCTATATTGTAATAAGTATATTAAACCATAATTAATAGTTAGATTTTTAAGGAATCAAATATTTAGAGAATCATGATAATATACATACTATTAAATCGTATAGCTCTATCATTAGTGATCACCAGGTGGTACTAAGCGACTTGTGAATTCACTGAACACCGGTAATGGACATTCTCAATGCTTTTAATCTTTCAGTATTATAAAAAGTGACGTCAGCTGATCAATGGTGCTTCTACCCTCATTTCTCAATGATATCACGAAGTAGCAGAGTCATCTGTTATTTCACAAAATTCCTCAGAAGTTATTGACAGTAATATTTGAAATAACTTTTAATTGACTTATACTAATATCAGTTCAAATAAATTCAGTTACATTATAAGTAATATTTTTATAGGAACTATGTTTTCAAACATAAGCTTCACTTGTAAACTTCTTTACAATGAATTTGCTTTAGAACGAAAATATTAAGGACATAACAGGAAAAGAATTTATTAGAATTTATGAATTTTTAACTCACTTCACATGATAAAAGATTCATAATTAATAACATATCAATTTATACCATGTATTATCTCTACGACTATTAGCATTATTTCTAAATCAGTTAAATTAGTTCTAATTAAACCCTTAACTGTAATGATTAGAACTTTCGGTGTAAAACAAGAACTCATTATAACTTGTTAGTTTTATCCAACTAGTACAGTATGACATCCTATGAAAATTATTAAATTGTAGAGATAACAACGCTTGTTGATTTAATAACAAAATTATTAAGAGTGTTGTTAAGCTGGGGTCGCTTTAATAATTTATATTATAAGTTGCAACATACATAAAACTAATATTTATTAAATTTAAAGAATTTAAACTATTATTTGCTTTTTATTTTAAAAAATACTTCAAATTTTTGCTACATTGGTAGTTTAAGATATGATATGCACGTTAGTTGAAAACTAATACTGCGAGTTCATTACAATTGAAACAGTAATAAAACAAACCGCTTCAGCAGATACGATGTCGACACTTTGTGATTTATGCATTCTATTGATTCTCCGTCCAATATTAACAGATAGTACTTTGCTATTTATTTTAATTTTAAAAATTTCGTATTCTATTTTATAAAATGTAAGTAACAATACGTAAGTCAACCTCAATGTAATTCAAATACACTGTTATTATCCAACCCCATGAATTGAAGGTCGTCGCAGTATCTTTTAATTTAATAAATGAATTGGAACGCTGACATGCTTTTAGAGGGTTGAAATAATTCAGACATTATTGAATATTATATAACAGTAGTATTGTTATTTTAGATTAGGTTCTGTATACTTCAGTGAACTATAATTTTAAAAGTCTATACATAAAAAAATATTAATTTTAAAACGAAATTATCGTTGCCAATAAAGGTAATTAAATATTTTTTTCGTTATACTTATATGTTCCTTTTTGTTATTTAATTGCTAATAAGTTTTATTGACTTTGCATTTAACTTGATAACTTGTTATATAAGCTAAATATCGTTCATTTAAAAATAATTTACACCCTTCATCATACACACTGTTAGGATTTACATATTATTATTATTATTTAATTAAAATTTAATTTATTATTATAAAGCTATTGTGCAACTACATTATCATTGTTAACGACATTACTATTTTTTATATAGTATTAAGATTTTATTATTAATGTAACAACACTCTAACTCTAATATAAGCGTATAATTTGCAATGCTCTCTATATATTATCTGAACTTACAAAGACGTAGCCGCGCTGATCTTATCCAAAGCCACACTTTACCGACTTCAAACAAAGCATAGTAACTGAACACGAAAGGATTACTTGTTATTTTAATATTTAACTTCATATATTCATTAATAGTCTCATAATAGTAGAGCGTTATTACAGTATGAAGTATATTTTTCTGTTAAAATTTAAAACATACATGTTAATATACAGAAATGGTCCTACTGCTGTTAAATAATTTAAATAAATATATATATATATATATATATATATATATATATATATATATATATATATATATATATATATATATATATACATATATATATTCAGAAAAGGAATCAAAACCTTGATAAATGCAGATAAATATAATATCTTTCCATAATTTTTGACTATTGTACCCTCTTGTCGTGAATCAACAAAATTTCTAATAGTACCTGTTCAGTGAACCATAAATGGATGGTACAGGTCGTACAATGCTCTCGACACTATTATAATAAATTTATTTCAAACACAAGTTTCTAACTCTGAGAAAACGTTTTAGACTCGAGGAGTAACAACAAGACGATTCTGTATTGTATTGTTAAAAGACCTCATTATTGTTCAGATTATGAATAGCGAGAAAAACATAAAATAATTGTTTGCCGATGAAGCGATTTGTGTATATTTTGTTTGAGTGAAAATTGTGTTGCGAATAAAATACGTTTAATAAAATTCAGTAAAGAAGGAAACAATGAATACTGGTTTTGTTTTATGTTCATGGAAATCATCTTATTGTTGTGTTGTCTGTACAGTGTTTGTACTAACATATTATATAGTGTTATTATTTTTACATTACTTATATAATAATTGCTGAAATAAATAAAAATATGTTCCTGATCTGAATATTCTAAAGTAGTCAAAAATGAATTGCGAAGTTAGAAGTAATTCATCTCAACTCTCTAACCCAAAGATGGTGGGTTCGATTCTTATTGAGGACAGTTGTTAGTATGATACACGGACTTCCCTTATGAACCTGTCTATTTTTCTGTTTTAAGACCCTACATAGGAATAAGTTGTGGTTAAAATAATACACTCCATAACATTTTTTATTTCCGATATGGAAATAAAAAATGTTATGGAGTGTATAAAGAATAGCGAAAATTACTTTGCGAATTGTTAATAGAATATTAAATCAAAAATATTATTCCAATTTTCGGAAGGATTATCTTTAATTTTGCCTGCGGTGCTCACCAGTTCCAATAAAATCAATCAGTCGAATGAGATCGAGTGACGGCAAAATGTAATAAAAAGCAAGCCTCAAAAATAATTTAGCCATTACTTTGCGTCAAAGTTTGAAATGGATTCCTGTTATCGTGCGCTGTTGTCGAGTATTTTTTCAGATTTGAAATTTGATTTATTTTATGAAAAAAATATTATTTCCAAGTTTTTAATTTGACTTATAAATAATGGATCACCAGCTTGTAAATAAACACATCGAGTAAATATTATTAAAAATACCTCATTTGTAAAATATACAAATATAAATAATTTGCCTGTTTGTACAAACATAATGAATCAATTAAATATATTTATTTAATATCACTATCAACATTAACATATATTTATATGTCAATTCATATGATAAAATAGTTTAAGCAGAGAAGGTGGAAACAATTATTTTACTTTCTTGAAAACTTTCAAAGTAATCAAACGTTTGATAGTTTTGATATAATCACGGGCTACGTAAAAGTATAGTCCATACTGTAAGGAAAAAATTACATATAAAAATATACATTGCCTATGAATATTTTCATTAAAATAAAATAAAAATGTCTCCACCGCGACAGCTGTTCGCTGCCGTGACCAGGATTCGAACCTGGGTTACTACGGCCACAACGTAGGGTCCTAACCACTAGACGATCACGGCTATCGGAGCTTGTGGACAGTTTAATAAAATTTCGGTACTCCTCCGGCCTCTCACTTTGCGAATTTGTTGCTCAAGCGCAGAGAAAGTAGAGCGTAATGGAGTTGCACTATCGCTGACACTGGCCACTAATAAGTAATAAAATGCAAGATACTTGTCTGTTCATAACTTCCTTTTATTTAATACATCTTAGGATTAGGTAACGTTTCAATTTATTATATATTCTCTTTAACTACATATTATCATTGAACCTCGCTCGCTCTGTGATATTGTTAGAGAAACAATCAACTAGAGTAAGGGACTCTGCCTTTTGGATTTGACACAAGAATATTGTCAGTATATGGTACCTTGATGCACTTTAAGATTGATTAGTGATTAAGGTCCAAAACCTTGTAATCTGCAAATCCAAATTCAGAGGACAAAAGGTTAAAATCTTTATAAGATACATTTTAATAAGTGTAAAGCGTATACACAATACCGTGTTTTACAATTTACCTTTAATACAATAAAGCATCATGAATATTACATGATATTATATTATAATGTATGTAGTTTATGTAATTTCATTAGTACGGTTATGCGTTCTTTATATCATGATATCTTCCATTTAACTAAATACCTCTCAAGACCAAATAATAACGTGAATATTTCACTAATAACGTTAGAATGCGTAGAACATTACAGTAGCAATAAGTTACAAGACTTAATTAAGAACAAAGAACTCGTAGAATATCCTCCATGTGCATTTAAGAGTAAGTACTGACATTTGTTCATTTGAATTAAATGAAATCATAAAGTATGTTCTAATGGATTGAGCGAAGTTACGTCATTTATTAATTATTTCAATTATTTAACGTTTCAATTTCAGAGATAAAAAAAACATTTATTTCAATTGTTATTGAAACCATTTTCATAAAATTTAACGATACTGAAACGGGAACAAAAGTCTGTATGTAACCTGTAAAGAGCTAATATTTTCTACCTTTTGTGACTTTTACCTTTTATGACCTTGACATTTGATATTTGACCTTGACATTAAATACATATCAGGTATTTTTTTATTCTCACAGCGAATAAAATATTTCAAATCGGTTTAACGTATATATATGTTCAATTATAAACCTATAAACAAAAACAATACTAATAAATAACAATATATAGAATGTGTTAATATCAAAACAAAGCATGAGACGTGAGAGATGAAAATGTTTTGTTTTTTTTTTTCATAAAATGTGTTTTTAAATTATATAATAAAAGCAATTAAAAAGTTTTAATTAAACGGAGCCGATTAACAACGAATGAAACGATAATGGACTGAATCGAATTAACACTTAATTAGATATGTTATTTAATATAAAGCAGCATTGTTAATATAGTGTTATAGTGTGAGAGTCGTTCTATATATATTTCCTCATATATATCTCTCTGAGTACCTGTATGATCAGATATCACTTACAATCTACAATACGAATTTATTTAATTTAACTTAGAATACAATCAGTTTTTATAAAGATTACTAAGTGTACAGAGCGGGCAAAGCAGGGGGCAAAAGTTAGTCTTTAATATAATCCTTGAATGTAGAACCAGCACGAGCATAAATAAAAAAACATTGAAGTAATATCAGTGAGCGAGCTTTATTAAGGTTCCGTTCGCATTCAGCTCGGCTGAGCTAGCTCGGTAAATAAACCATATTTCTTATGCAATATGATTTTTTTATTTTATTATTTATAATGCTATAATAATTGCAAACTACTAGATTAGTCGGTTAACCGAAACATAACTTAATAACGTATCTGAAGTTTCAAGTTTAATTATTAACAATACAAAACTAAAATAAATGCAAAGGTTTATCTTTTCATGTGTTAATATTATATTTATATTGTGTATAATTTATAATAATCAGAAAGTTTTATTGAATTTATATTTCATAATTATAATTTATATTCTAATAACAAAACAACCAGTAATCAAGTTACCTTTAGATAAAAAGTTACATTCCTTAGAGCTATGTATAATTTGTATTAGATCGATATTTTATCTCACATTAAATTTAAAGTAAGTATATATATAATATAGATGTTATAATGATGAACCAACTTGAACTGCTGGCATTGAAAACTAAAACATTGGAGAGGAACTCTTAGATTACAAATAGTGTAAATATTAACAATGATGTCACATAGAAGTTGTTATATTTAATTATTAGCTTTAGTATTAGAAGAGACTTGACATTTACAAAATACATAAAATAAATAAATATAGTAGAAAATATAAATTGTGATTAAACTTCTTTGATATTTCGAAGTTTGTGTCCCAAAAGTTGTCAAAGAACTGTCTGTATATTTATTTAAAAGCAAAGGTATAATATTAACAACTTTTATCTCTATTTTCACGTTTATCATTACTTTTCTTTGTGTTCATGTTTTCAAATTTTGATCCTTAATGTATTATTTATTTACATTTGAATATAAAACATCTAAATCCATCTATTTAAATATAGGACGGTGATCATTGGATCGTTAAATGAAGCAATTACAATATAAAAGTCGTTAACAAGACGTTTAACTTTGACGTTCAACAAAGCCTATAACGGTAATGAACTCACGAATTTCGTTACGATCATACTTTGATTTTTTTTTCTCATTTTCCTCAACCATTTCTTTATTATTCAACCAACTGTATTATTCTTTTCTCTTTACTATTAGTCAATATTTAGTTACTCATAAGATCTAACATAATAATTATATACATTAATAATAAAAAAATCTTTTAAAAAATATGTAATATAATCAAATTTTAACTTTTATTGAACAACACCTGTTCACAAACAAAAAGTAATATGTTGTTTAAAGATAAGTATCATTATTATTTTCTCCTATATTTTATAAATGTGAATATATAAATGGAAAGAACCATACCTAATCTTGTACTATTTGTTGAAAATATATCTGAATCATTTTATCATAATTTACAGTTGATTGTATATATACTGATTTGACTAAAGCTTTTGATGTGGTGGATTATACAGTTTTAATTGACAAGCCTTTTAGTTATGGAATTGGTGGGAAACCACTTAGATTAATAGAGAATTATTTGCAACATAATTTTTTTTATCGTCTGGTGTACCGCAAGAATTCAAGGTAGGCCCCATGTTGTTCATTATATTTATAAATGATGCCATTAAATGTTTTCATCATAACAAGTTTCAGTTTTATAAACATATAAAATTGCAAATAATGCTTGGGATTTGATTCTTTTACAACATGATTTAAATAGGTTTGAAATTTGGTATACAAAAAATCATATGTGATTAAATCATCTCAAGTTTAAGTACCACATGAATAATCAGCTGCTTTCAAAACGTAAATAAGATACCCGATTCAGGAATGGCAATCGATTCAACTTTAAGTTTTATTCCACATGTTGACACCGTTATATCGTCGTCATTGAAAATACTACGCCTAATCAAATGCACGGAAATTAAAAAAAAACTAATAATAAATTAATATTATTTAATTCTCTGATAAGAAATAAACTCCCAATTGCTTGGAATCCCTTTTATGAAGTACATAAAGTCAAAATGGAAAGAATACAAAATAAAGTATTGAATTTTTTAGCATTTACAGATAATTTATTTAATTAAATAATTGCAACTCGCTATTAAAACATTATAAAATGCCCTCGCTCTTATATTGCCGACCTGTGATTTTTGCACATAATAATGAAGAGAGAAATTGACTGTCCTGGAATACTTCACGACATTAATGTCGGGCACACGAGATCCGACGAGCCCCTGACAACTGTGGGAACCCAGACGAACAGCGCCGAACCTCTACAGCTAACCACATTACCACTACGAATCCAACACCAAAACCGGTAACCCGGCAGTTTACACGCGCAAGCGCATGCGTCGCTGCCGGAGGGCTTAGGTACTGGGGTCCCGTAGTACCCTGATCTTAGCAGCTGACCCGTAGTTCAGCTGCAAACTATCTACCGCCGGGTATCTCAGTAGATAGGGATAGGATAGATCCCTATCCCTAGCAAGAGGTAATTGACCAGCCTAAGGCGAAGGGCTGCTGCGGTCTTTTACTTCGGGGCTTGGAACGGTCCATAAGCAGAGATCCCTTCGGGGGTCCCTGCAGTTCGGGTAGCCTCCCGCTTAGAGGTTAGATGGATGAGCTAGCATCTATCCGGTCACCCGACTGTAGTATAGGGTAGACTTGCGGCCCGATCGCCTGTCGGGAAGTGAGCGGGCCCTACAGCTCCGGCACCAGCTGGAAACTGGTAGTTAGCCTCTCTGACGATCTCAGCAAGTTATTGCTAGTGTGAGAAATCACACGGGAAGTGAGCGTGCCGTACAGCTCCGGAACCTTTCATGGAGAAAAGGTAGCAGGGTGGTCGCGATTGGACTTGTCTATGACCGATAGCCTTGCGAGCTTACTAGGCTTAATAGTGCCGTTGTCGCATGACTTCGGGGGTCAGATCTGCCGTAACAAGGATCCATGTGACCGGAGTAAACCTGGAACACATGTATAGCGGCTCAACCTCTATAACCAGAGGGTTGGTGGGGTTGAGATGCTATAAACATAATCATTAGGGCAAAAGGAGGCGAAGGAGGCGAGGGCGACTATTGTATCCTTCAAATACATGCAACTGTGGTGTCAAAAACTCTCGCAATATTTTCACGTATTCCACTGAGTTCACAGTTACGTTATTTCCTTGATTATTTTCAAAGAAGTATGGACGGATTATGCCCTTTGCGGATATGGCAGCCCATACTGTCGTTTTTGGTGAATGAAGAGGCTTTTGGTGTTTATAGTGAGGGTTTTCCGTGCTCCAATATCGACAATTATGTTTATTTGCGTGACCATTAATGTGAAAATGGGCCTCGTCCGTAAACAATACATTCTCAAGGCTAGATATTCGCTCCAGTATAGTGTCAGCAAATAACTTGCGTTGAATGTAATCGTTTGGTTTCATCTCCTGTACAATTTGAAGCTTATATGGGTGCAGTTTAAGGTCCAAATGCAAGATTCGCCGCAGACTAGTTCTTGGTATAGCAAAAGCCGCCGACCGCTTACGCGTAGATGATTCTGGATCGTCCCTTACAGAAATTTCAACTTCCCAAATGTTCTCTTCGCTTCTTCTTGAACGTGGTCGCCCAGTTTGTTTAATATTCGTTGTCGATCCCGTTTGCTCAAACTTTTTAACCCAAGCTTTAATTAAATTAACACTTGGACACTCACTTACACGCTGTAATCCATATTCAACTCTAAAGAGGCGTCGTACAGTAACGTAGGAATCGTTGTTTTTGTAAAATTGTTTTACGCTAAAAGCACGCTGTTGTCCCGTGAAGCGCTCCATCGTGACTAAAATTGCATTAAACGACGCACAATTCCCCGCCACCCGCGCGCCCCTTGCTCTCACGGTTTTGGAGAAATCAAGTGTTGCTATTTGCAAAAATTTTTGGCCCACCCTGTAGCTGTATATAAACCAAAAGCAAGGATTTCAAATTTGCCAATTTTGAATTCTCTCTAAAGCTAATTTAGGTTTAACTGCGTCATTAAATAGGATTATCAAAACCAGCCATACCACTAACAGTAACAGTATCTCTAAGAACGCGAATATTGATATATTTAATGATTCTTTAAAGACCTTTAAGATCAAAATTACAAAACATTTCAATAATCAACACCGGTTAAGACAGAACAAGATCGGTTCAAAAGTAAATGTTATATTTTAACAAAAATAATAATCATACAATCATTTTGGTTTCATTTTTGGTTGGTATTTTTTTACATAAATTTATTGTTTTTATTTTTCGGTTTCCTTTTTTTGGTTTCTGTTTTTTTATTGGTCATAGTATACATTATGATTATAAGTTCTGCAACTTAAATCTTTGGTGTTCACTTATTGACTTAAATGTACATTTAAAGATTTAGTGAACAACCATCCTATAAGTCCATGTTAAGTTAGCCTTTCATTGGTACATACTTATCTAACTTGGTAATCTATAAACCTAACGTGTTGTAAAATTAAAGTTTTTAATTGTGGTTTCCTATTAAATAAATAAATAAAAGTCAATCCATTTGTAATTGAATCAAATTATTAGCATTAAAACAAATCATGAAATATTTATAAATTCATATATTTAATCCGTATATTGGAGCTTTACATTGTTAATAGTGTTATTCTGGATTGGTTATAACACAGTTTATGAATTGAACACATCTCTATAGTTTTTGTAAACGCAACAACTGCCCTCAAGAGATTGCCCGCTCGAGTAGGGTAAGTCTAGTTGTCCATCCCCCGATTATCTCTGAGATAAACGATATATACACACGCACACATCCACACACAAGCATCCCCTGCAGCTGATGACAATCTTCACTTGGATTCCATTCCCAATATCGCTATGACGTCGTCTCCCGCTACAATCTCCCTAACTCATAGTGATTTATCCATAAAAGCGTGAGAAACTGAGTTTAATATTTATAATATCAGTATGGATTAACCATTCATTATTACGTGACTGGTAAATTATATTGCACTTGATATTAAATCAACATCGTTATTAATTAACAACAAACTAAACGAGAGAGACTAGTTATAGTTCACAGAGCGCACTAATTAATACCATCATGAAGTTTTAATTAAACCAAGATTAATGAAAATGTAATTATCGAAGAAATAACGCGAAGAGAAATGATTTTGATTGGTTCAACTTATTAATTACTAATACTGACTTCTCGTCACAAAATGATCTATGAAATTGCGTAATTCAAACGTAACCAATATATTTGTGATATTTGTTGTTACTAACGGTACTAACTGGACTTACTAAAATAATCCTAAGTATATGTTTGATTATTATATAGTATAAAAGATATTAGGTTTGTGCGCGATCTCAAAAGTAGAAGGTCTTTGAGAAAAACATTGTATTTACCAATAACTGCCCTCAATATATGCGAAATATTAAATATTATGACACACTACGATATGAAAGCTGTTTACACCAAAAATTTATCTTAATATATTCATATTTTGTTTTGCAAACCTTTTATTAATTTGGGTTATTGTTTCGGGGACCAAATTGTTTTGTTCAATTGTTGTCATCAAACCTTGATGCCAACAGAATATATTAAAAGTAGGGCTTCGTGTGTTGTAGATTAGTTTTATAACATTAATAAGCAGAATAAATTTTACGTGTGTGTGTCTGTCTCGTGTGTTCAACTTTGATATATTTTGATCAGAATGTTGAATGTTGAAGTTGAGATTGGTATCAAATCGTTTTTTTTTGTTTACATACCTCCAGACTCATTGATCCGTAACACGGCACGTTTTCACCGCTCTTGAGCAATATAATATTTAAGAAAGGGAAAAATGTACCGAAATTTCATTAAATTGTTCACAAGCTCCGATAGCCGTGATCGTCTAGTGATTAGGACCCTACGTTGTGGCCGTAGTAACCCAGGTTCGAATCCTGGTCACGGCAGCAAACAGCTGTCGCGGCGGAGCTTTTGTTTTATTTTGTGTCTATTTTTATCACTTCTTAGTTATATTGGTAAGGTATTTATTAGTAACATGTGTTCTAAGTGATTTAATACTACACAACCAGATTTTCACATGTTTAAATTTGACGATTCTCTTTTTCTTTCTTTCTTTCTCATTTGGAGGAAAAGTTAGTCTATATTATAATATACGATTACATGTTATATGTTTGAAAATTGATCATTTTTATAGAATACATTTTATTTAGTAGAATCGCAATATTGTTTTAAAGAATCAAGACCATTTCTGATAAGAAACAAGTTCCAAAGTAAACTAACTTATTGTACACAACAACTTATTATAAACATTTGTCAGGAAGTTACTTTGGTCCGAAGTCGAATATTAATTAGTCAATATTGTAATTATTCCAACTCTAAGATTACCTTAAAAGCTTATATTTTCATCATTTATTTATTTATGTAAATGTGTAAGAATAACCTTTAGGAGTAATATTTAAACTTGCTTTAAGAGCATCCTCCTTTTAGAAGCGTTAGGTACAATAGAATTTAATACAAATTACAACAAAAGTTATGTTAAATTTCTTATATTATTTCGCTTAACAAATTTTAATGTATTTTCTAAGGAATATGATGACAATTACTGTTTAAACATAGTAATTAGTATTAAAAGTAATTAATCGATTCTTAGTAGTTTTTACACTTACGAGTATTGTACCATATGATACCATACATAGGGTTTAGATGTTACATACGAGTACAGATAAACTAATCCTATACAATGTCTTAACCGTAACAAAAGTATTTTGGACTATGGTGTTCAAAGACTTCTATAATATTTTTATATTATTCTAGTATTTATCAAATCTGATATATACTATTACTATTAGTTAAGTGATGATTACTATTCACTTGATATTTTAGGCGTTCAAATATTTAACAAAATATAACTACACATTTTATTCTTTTTTTATCACATATATATCTGATTCATGTCTATATATAAAATATATCTTGAAGGCCTATAGCGTATCCAAAGTTCAAAAGTTAAACAATTCAAATCCTTGAAATCCATTTGGTCCAAACAAAAGATGTTTTAAAAATAAATCACCCCCTATCTTTTATCGAAAACTTGATTTGAAGTTTAATATTATATCGTAACGTAAGAGTGGAGCTAATTTGCAGTTTTTAACAGAGAAAGTTATCGTAAAACGTGGGTTTATTGTCGTTTTTATTACGAGCTTAATGACTCGATGTGTAACTGTCATTTCACATTAGACTTACCGCTGTAAAGCAAATGGAAGTTATTTATCTGATTTAACTTAATACAATTACAATTTGTTTTAGTTGTTTTAAATAATATCATAGATTTTTATAATATTATTCTTTTGTTGACAAAATATTGTAAGATAAATAAAAATAGCAAATTTCATTGGGTTTAAATTCTAAATATTCTTCTTCTGGTATTGCTAATTAAATGGACTTGGACTAAGTGCCGAACTGTTCTATATTACATTTTCAAACTTCTATAAAAGATATGGTTAATTTTACTAATTTATCATCATCTTATTATTAATTATTTACTTATTTAATGGATTATTTCATTTTAATCATGTATAAAAACTGAATTTTAATTCAAAAGTTCAAAAGTTTTTTTTCTTTCTTGTAACTGGGAACAAGGAACATATTAAAATAACTAATGTATTAAAAATGTCGATCAATTGCCCGTCAAAAATATAAAAAACGCTGTAGAATATTGCTTAGACCCTTCAATAGAGTTTAACACTATTAAAACTGCTACTCCTGAGAAATGAAGGAGATATTCTTAATATCATATTACAATACATCAGATACACAATTTCTATTTATTCTTCCAAGATTATAATTTACTTCTACGATATTGTATGAGCCCCCGCTAGCAGCTAGAAGTGAACAGAGGCGTGCAAATTAAGTAGTAATGGCTCTATTGTTACAGGCATTAAATAACTTATAATAATAGTTGAGTTAGAAATTCACGATTCCTAATTTTCTTAAGTATACAGTGATATTAATAGATTAAGACTAACACAAGTTCATTCCGGTGTACGAAGTTCGGGCGGACTACAGAAATAAGATATTTTCATTAGGTACATGTACCTACTAATTATTACAAAATATTTAAAGCTCTAAAGCACCGCCGCAGTGAAGAACCGACAAAGGACGTGAAATTAAACTCTCCTTCTTGTTCCATTATTTGTTCTGTATCGGTATACTTTAGTGTATTTGTTTTTAGTTTCGAGCTCCGTTTTTAGGCAAATTAAGCTGGATTTCAGAGTTCGAAAGACTATAACAGTTATATTGTTACTTTTATGTTTTACACAGTTCAGGACTGTGTTTTCAAAATGAAATCTAAAATACTCGACATTCAAATATATTTCATGGTAACACGAACAAAATAACAGAAAAGAAAATTAATTACGAATTATTATTAGAATGGATATTTTAAAATTATTTTTACTTCAAACGAAGTTTATTTTTGAAATTTAATTAATTTTATGCCTCTCACGAATCGATTCTTTGAAATGTTTGTACATAAATAGAAATATTTGCCTAGATTTGGTTTTTTCTTTTATTTGGACAATATTTCACAGAAGACATTTAAAAGGTATTTACTAGATACATAAAAATATAAACTTTAATTATTTAGATAATATTACGTAATAGCCTATTAACAATTATAACTGTGTAAGTCCGTTACAAAGCACATTCAGATGTATATGTTAGGCCCGAAGACCGAAAACGCTCAGTGGACGGAAAAAACGACCACATCGCGTTCTGGCTGCCTTCAAATGCACAGAACGCGTTCTGGCTACTTTTAAACGCTCGCAACGCGTTTTGGTAATTGTCGAACGGCCAGAACGCGTTTTGTCATTTGTCAAGCGCTCAGAACGCATTCTTGATATTTTACTCGTGTTACTTATCACTCTCTACCTGCGTTCAATAAAATTCAATTTTGTACCAATGAAACAAATGAATTTTTATTGATATTCAACAAGTCTTAAATTTATTATCTGTTGGGTAAATTACCAATTATATTATTAAATTATTGTTTTTCAATTCTCGGAAGAAATTCTTGCCACTTTTACATTTTTATTGTAAAGCTCATAAAATGTGAATGAATAAATTTAAAAAGAAAAGTTTTATTAACATTTTCTGATGTGAGATTCTGTCAACATATGCTTAACAATAGGCCTTTTGTTACTGACTGCAGTAATAAATTTTATTGGTCGCTCGCTGGCTTGACGCACCTGCCAATAAGGATTCATTCATTGAGAACTTTATTGATTCTTTGTAATTTTTATGGTATTTTCGGTGAATTTAGAACAATGCACGTACCGATGACTATATACGATTATAAATTAAATGATTTTAAAGAAGTACAGATTTTGAACTTTTTCTCCATTTACTATCAATATGACACTTTTGTCTAGGGATTAACGTTTCGAGAATATTTCCATAGAATTGCATGTTATAAAACCTAGAAGAGGGAGGGGGGAAAGGGTAGTCCTTTGGGTATATAACAACAATCTTGAGTTAATGAAAAATCAGTACAGTTTTTGTCAGTAAAGTGACAAGATCATTTAGTCGTTGACTAAGCAACTTATCAAAGTCGTTTTAAACGTTACCCTTCCGTTAAAATGTCTGATAAATCAGCGAAAGAAATTTTCGAGGAGAAAGTAAAAACAATTATTGAAAATTGTGACGATAGATCAATATTGCTATCTCAGGAAAAGTACAAATCACTTTTAAAAGAAGTTCAACATGCCCAAATGGCGCGCAAAAATCAGGAGTCTTTGACTTCGAAAGACTATAGACGGCTTAAACGTTTCGATATCATGAAGATAAGCGAGACGGAAAAATTAATCAAGAAGCGATCCGTTGACAGTGCACCGATTATTTACTATTGCAGTTCAAACGAGTTGTATGACGCATTAAAAAAAGCTCATGTCGACACTGGTCACAAAAGGACTAGAGGTAAAAAAATAAAGCAAAAACAGTAATAAAATTGAAATGTAAAGCACGCATAATTGAATTCATTGTGGTGAAGTACAATAGTTGTTATTTTTAATTTTATAATAATTTTTACATTCGTTATTTTGAATTTAAATTTATATTGCAATGTATATTATATTAAGTATTTCACCAATAATTGTTTGCTAGTTGTCGGTCCCAGATGAATTTATATAGTTTTTGTATTTAAATATTGTATTTATTATTGTCTGGTGAAGTACAAAAGTTGTTAATTTTTAATTTTATAATAATTTTTATATTCGTTATTTTGAACTTAAATTTCTATTGCAATGTATATTATATTAAGTATTTCACCAATAATTGTTTGCTATTTTTCGGTGCCAGATGAGTTTATATAGTTTTTGTATTTATTATTGTATGTTTATATAAAAATGTGTGTATGTAATATTTAATATGAACAAATGCGGCGTTGGGGACCGCCAACCATCACGCCATGTTCCGAACGGCGGGAGGTGGAGGACGGAGCTACAAATAGCTACGTGGAATGTAAGAGGAGGAATGGAACAGAAGATGAATGAATTATTAGATGTGATGGATGACAAAGATCTGGATGTTATTTGTGTGTCTGAGACCAAGCGAAAAGGCAATGATACGATCGATTTGCCTGGCAACCGGGTCGCTTTCTGGGCTGGGGTTCCAGAGGGTGGGCGAGGTTGCCAAGGTGTAGGCGTATTGTTGTCTTCTCGAATGGTTAATGCTATGGTAGAATACAAGGCGATCAACCCGAGGCTTCTTTGGGTTCGCTTTAAGCTGGGGATAACAAGAGTATTCTTGTTAGCCGTTTATGCTCCAGTATCCTCAGCTCAAATTAGCGAGCTCGAGGAGTTTTGGGAGAGTGTCAGGGATGTTCTAAGTAGTGTCAGAAGTAATGAAAAGTTGATAGTATGTGGGGATGTTAATGGATGGGTTGGAACCGCGCGAAGTGGTTACAAAAGCGTGCTAGGCAAGTACGGTGATAAGAGAGTAAATGAGGCTGGAAAGCTTATTTTGGAATTTTGTAAAGAGAGAAATTTGTTTGTGGCAAACACGATGTTTGATCATAAACAAATTCACATGTACACATGGGAGCGAGCGGAAGAAAGAAGTATGATTGATTTATTCCTGGTGGATCAGCGAATTCGAAGCCAAGTTATGGACACGCGAGTGTTTAGGGGTGCTGATCTGGGAACAGACCATTATCTAGTCGTTGCTAGAATAAGAGGTCTGTTTGCAGGTTGGCGCAACCGCACGACGTGTCCAAGCTTGGAGTCGAATTATCGCATAAGAAGCTGGAAGCTTCAAGATCCACCGATCAGAGAGGAATATCAAGAAAGGATTTCCAAGAAGCTTGAAAGCTGTGATTCAGGAAATGAAAGTGTTGAAGTATGCTGGCAGAACCTTAGGAATGGTATGGTGAATGTAGCGACAGAGGTATGTGGTAAAAGGAAAAGAGGTTTTAGTAAAAAGCGCGATGAATGGTGGGATGATGAAGTGAAAGACGCTGTAGAGTTAAAGAAGAAAGCATGGTTGGATTATAAAGCCTCGGGTAAGGATAAAAGTATGAGAGAGATAAGAAAAAGAGAGTACAAGCTGCAAAAGCACAAAACGAAAGCACTTATAAAGATGAAGCGTGAAAATTCTGAGCGTGAAAGGGACGACAGGTTGACAAACAACTTCCGGGAAAATACGAAGCTTTTCTGGCGAGAAGTTAGTGATTCCCGGGGTTGTTCGGTAACCTGTAGAATGAAAGGGGTGCTTTCGAAGAGCGGTGAAATTTTATCTGAGCAAGCACACGTTTTGCAGCGGTGGGCGGAGTTCTATAAGGAGGTGTATGAAAGTGAGGACGCCTCGGCCTTGAGCACCAGTGAAATGCTGAGTCCGGATGTAGCCGATGGTGAAATCAGTTTGGAAGAAGTGGAGAGCGCGATTCGAAGTCTGAAATGTGGTAAAGCTGCGGGAGCGGATGAAGTTACTGCCGAGATGATCAAATATGGTGGGCCACGCGTCTGGGACTTGTTCTGGTTTTTGTGCAATTTATGCTGGAAATCAGGGGAAGTCCCAGGTGATTGGCGAGGTGCAGTCATCGTACCTTTGTATAAAGGCAAAGGTTCACAGATAGACTGTGCAAGCTATAGGGCTATCAGTTTGATCAGCTTGGGCAGTAAAGTTTATGCTAAAATATTAGCGAGAAGAATGCAAGAAAGATCTGAAAGGCTGTTGTGGGAGGCCCAAGGAGGTTTTAGACCTGGAAGAGGATGTATAGATCAGATCTTTTCCCTCCGCATGATCACGGAAAAGTTTTTGGCCCTAAACCAAAAGGTTTTCTGTGCTTTTGTGGATTTGGAAAAGGCGTTTGACAGGGTTGTGAGAAAGAAGTTATGGGAGATACTGCCCCGATACAACGTGAACGGACCCTTGCTACGGGCTGTAAAGTCTCTTTACAGAGATCACTCAGCCTGTGTGCGAGTAGGAGCTGACATGTCGCCCTGGTTTGACATCCAATCGGGTGTTAAGCAAGGTTGCGCTATGTCAGCTTGGTTGTTCAACTTGTATTTGGATAGTTGTCTCCAAGGCGTGAAAGACAGTGACATGGGAGTGAAAGTTGGTGACCTTAAGGTCAATTGCTTGCTTTATGCAGATGATGCAGTGCTCATTGCATCATCAGAATGCGATCTGCAGGCATTGGTCACCACTCTGAAAGATGGGTGTGAAAATAATGGTCTAAACCTGAATGCAGATAAGACCAAGGTTCTGATATTTTAAAGAAATGAAGAAAGAACAGAATGTAAGATCAACGTGAATGGTAAGATAATAGAACAAGTGAATGAAGCGGTATATTTGGGAAGTATGTTTAGCCGAGACGGAAGATACGAAATGGATGTGGAAAGGCGTATTGCTGCCGGTAACAGAGTCAACGGTGCTTTGACTGCATTGTTGAGACGGCGAAACGTCAGCATAGCTGCACGTTTGGCTGTACACAATGCAGTTTTGCTACCGACGCTATTATACGGCAGCCAGACGTGGGTAATACAGAAGAAGAATGTAAGAAAGATGAATGCTGTGGAGATGCGATCTCTTCGTCGAATATGCGGAGTCAGTTTAGCTGACCGAATCCGCAATGAAGAGATCCACAGAATGGCAGGTACTAGCGAAGATGTTTCGGTAAGAATGAAAAAGAACGTGCTCAGGTGGTTTGGGCACGTCGAACGAATGAGTGATGAAAGAATGGTAAAAAAGATTTATAAAGGTAAAGTGAGCGGTAAGAGAGACAGGGGGAGGCCTCGAGTGACCTTCGAAAACACAGTAGCTACGATACTGGAGGAAGGTCACGTAAAAAGCATGAGGACCCCCCGGAGGGCATGTATGAAGAGGTTAATGTCTGTGGTCGAGGCGAAAGAGGTATGCAGGGACCGTAGCGTTTGGCGCTCCGTCGTCTCTGGCTACCCCGTAAGGGATATGGCGTGACGATAAGTAAGTAAGTAAGTAAGTATAATTGAATGAAAAATTCTATTTGTTGTAGTTATGGAAGCTGAACTCAGAAAGAAGTATTGCAACATTACCAGAGAAGTTATCGATGTTTTCTTGTCAACCTGTGAACAATGCCAATTGAAAAAAAAGATGCCGAAAAAAGGATTAGTTGTTCGCCCGATTCTTTCAAATTACATGAATTGCCGTTGCCAAGTTGATCTTATAGATATGCAGTCGGAACAAGATGGCCCTTTCCGCTTCATCATGAATTACCAAGACCACCTGACTAAATTTACACTTCTACGTCCACTCAAAACCAAAACGGCTGAGGAAGTAGCTTATCACCTCGTTGACATTTTTTGCATGTTTGGGGCGCCATTTATACTTCAAAGTGACAATGGCCGAGAATTTTCGAACAAGATCATACAAAACTTGACTGAATTATGGCCTGGAATGAAACTCGTCCATGGAAAACCACGACATTCCCAAAGTCAAGGATCCGTGGAAAGGTCGAATCAAGATGTACGTGACATGCTGGTATCTTGGATGGCTGACAACAAAACAAAAACTTGGTCTGAGGGGTTGCGCTTTATTCAAAGTAAAAAAAATCGTTCTCTCCACGTTGGAATCAAAATGAGTCCTTACGAAGCCATGTTTGGAAGCCCGCAAAAAGTTGGACTTGCCGATTCTCCTTTGACCGAAGACGTTTATTCGCGAATCGAAACTGAAGAAGAGCTCGAAGAACTGTTGAAAAATATAGATCAGGACAATGGTACATCTTTATTTTTATAACGAAAATGATGATTGTTATTATTCTTATTAGTATTATTATTATTATTATTATTATTATTATTATCATTGTAGAACTTCAGCCATTAGACGACATTGAGGATTGCAGTGAGGACAAGGAAAACGTCGAAGACTCAAATAAAGTGAACTGTATAATCTGCGAGAAAGAATCTTCAAGAGCGCACAAATGTTCGGAATGTCACAACTTTGTCCATGCGATTTGTGGGAAGACAACAAGTGAAGGGTTCGGAAAAGCAGTTATTTGCAACATTTGTGTTAGAAAAAGTTCTATTCAAAATGGACAAGGCAATGCGAAAAAGAATTTGCGAAAACAAGCGGATAAAATGTTAGCATTGTCCAATTCGAAATTTCCCCCAGCTGAAATCGGAACTAGTGTCGTAGTAAGAGTCCCCGATGTTGATCGCGGACGATTAGCTCCCAGAAACGTGCTAGCAGTTGTCACTCAGGTCGAATCTTCCGGTCTTTACAAACTTGGTACGAAAAATGGTACTCTCGAACGTCTATATGCTCGCAATGAATTTACAATCGCCGACAGTAATTTCGTTGACCAAACTGAGGTATCTGCAAAAAAAACTATTTCCTTACGATCAGCTTCGGCTTTATCTTCGGGAAGCAAACAAGGCTTTGTTTTTTGTAATTGCAAACGATTCTGTACTGATAAGAAATGCAAATGTCGAAATTTGAATGTAAAATGTAATTCGAAATGTCATTCAAGCAGTTCTTGTAAAAATAAGTAATGTACTGACTTATGTAATCGAAAGTTGAAAAATACTGAGCAATAAATTGATTTATACTAACTAAGAAGACGGTCGAGCAATAATTTTTCCTATATTATTTCATTCATTCAAATTTTATGAGCAATAAAAGTGTAAAAGTGAACAGATAATAAATTTAAGACTTGTTGAATATCAATAAAAATTCATTTGTTTTATTGGTACAAAATTGAATTTTATTGAACGCAGGTAGAGAGTGATAAGTAACACGAGTAAAATATCAAGAATGCGTTCTGAGCGCTTGACAAATGACAAAACGCGTTCTGGCCGTTCGACAATTACCAAAACGCGTTGCGAGCGTTTAAAAGTAGCCAGAACGCGTTCTGTGCATTTGAAGGCAGCCAGAACGCGATGTGGTCGTTTTTTCCGTCCACTGAGCGTTTTCGGTCTTCGGGCCTAACATATACATTAATAAACGATACAACTTAGAACATTTTAACAACTTACGACTAAAGAAAACGAAAAATAAATAGCATGAGCCTTATTTAACGTATATATTAATAGTTAGTAGTGGCGTTAGATTAGAACAAGGCAATAATACAATGTAATGAAACATTAGGTCGGAGTGCAAATTGTTATATTTGCATCACGAGGGTCTGGAGTATAACGCTTATCAGATTGAGACATGATTTGCCACTATCCGCCATTTACATTGTAAATACGTCAGACGCTTCAAGCCTTATTTGTAAACAATTCAAATTCAATTCTAAATCTAAACACTTGGAATAAAAATGTAAAACAATATGGAAACAAAACTCGTCATAACTTAAGGTTACTATTCTACTCAAGTTATATAGGGAGTAAGTTACTAATATATTAAAAACAAATATTGACACACCGGTCGTTCTAAATCTCATTTATGTACAATTTCACACTTACATTCTGCGAGCCAACTATATAAATTTCTTCACCTAGAATTGACTAACTTTTAATAACTTTAGTTGACAAATTTGTGCTGATAAACTGAATATGAAGAGGTAATCAGAAACCGCACAAAAACTATGAACTAAATTAGATTGTCATTGGTCAGTGGAATACTGCGCTTTCCTCGATTTTAATTAGTTGGATAAAACACAAGAGGAAATGTTGTAATATGATTCTTATTTATTTTAATTTTAGTACAAAGTACTTTTTCTGTTCTCCTTAAAAATAATCCTAATCCTATGTTGAGTGTTGATAAAAAATTCAAAATAGCATAGCAAAAACTAAACGGAAATATTACTAAAATAAATCAATTAATAAAATATCCTTAACAGAAAAGTTTTATGTTTCAGAAAGTGTTTTACAAATAACAAAAAACAGACAGACATTCCAAACTTACGTTAATTAAATTAAATCAATTAATTAACAAATTCTTTTAAAATTGCGCACTTAATTTGATTATAAAAGCACTAAATGTATATACTTTACACTAAGTAATAGGAGTTGTCTATCATTAACAAATAAACACAAATTTTGGACAGGTTGTGCTTTTCCACGTGGATACAGTTGCCACCAAAAGTGCAATAAACGACGCACTAATTAATTAGAATGATAATGTTAGAATGTAATTAATTAGTGTAAATAGTATCTCTATAAAATTACGATAGGCAAATGGTTTTTTAATAGATTAAATGTAATAGACAGATTATATCTTTTACTAATATTTTGTTTTTAAATATCTTTTCATACTCCGTGCAGTCAGTTACATCACTTACTGATCCAGATATTTCTAGTAATAGATTGAAAATAAAAACTGTCAAGATAAAATATCCACTTGATTTATGGCTTACTGATGCTCTGACAGCCGCCATGCGGAGACAGGATCAGGCTTTCCATAAATTTAAAGTGAATCGAAACGAACCCAACTGGTGCAATTACAAAGTTGTTAGTAATCACTGCAATCAGATGGTAAGAGCTGTCAAACGGCTTCATATTCATAATAAACTAAGAAACTCGTTCCCGGCAAAGAAGTTTCTTGAGAGTCTAGATGAAGTGCCATCTAAACGTTCCAATGGTCTAACCTTATTTTTAGTTTTATTAGTTTTCACTTTGCTTGATTGCTTCTTATACCTACTTGTTATATTTATAAAATAAATTGCTCTGATCATCATACAGACTGTCAGGGTTGTCACATTTACTTATTATTTACAAAGATATTGTTTTTATCATTCTTAGTAACATTGTAATTTTTCGTGTAGTATATAAAAAATATTTTTTTATAAATTTCCCTTTAAAATATTACTATAGAGACACTAAAATAAAATGTAAGCATATAATTTGCAACGCTCTCTGTATATTATCTGAACGTATAAAGCTGCCGATCTTATCCTAAACCCACACTTTGCCGACTTTGGCGACTTTACCGAACAAAGCATCGGTAAGATGTTATGTTAATATAATTTTTGAATATTGTGCCCCCTTATTATGATTGAATCCCATTTCTAGTACTACTTGTTCAGTGAACCGGTGAATGGGTGGTACGGGTCGTACAATGCTCTGGACATATTTATATCATCGCGTGTTATATAAACATAACAATCCAATTAACATATTTAGAATTATATATTTACCATTTGAGTACACATATACATAATTATTGATACAAATTATTACTCCTCATGCGTTGTTATTTTAGCAATATGAAATTTCGTTCGTAAATATCGAACAATAGCGAAGTACGTTGTTCAGATTAAAAATATTGAGAAAAACAAAACAATTGTGTTGCGAAAATATTCAACACCTGTTGATATTACAGTTTACTGAACTTCAATGACAGTTATTACAAAAAAAATACGTTTAATAAAATTCAGTAAAGAAGGAAACAATGAACACTGGTTTTGTTTTATGTTCATGGAAATCATCTTATTGTTGTGTTGTCTGTACAGTGTCGATATTTCTACATTACTTATCTAATAATTGCTGAAATAAATAAAAATATGTTCTTGATCTGAATATTCTAAAGTAGTCAAAAATGAATTGATGATGACTGCGAAGTTAGAAGTAATTTATCACAACTCTCTGGTCGTGATGGTAACTCAGGGTTGTTCTGCAAGAAATTGACTTCAATTATATTGAAATACAAAACAACTGGCTTGGTTGGTTGACGGTTGGGGACAGTTGTTTGCATGATACACGGACTTCTCTTATAAACCTGTCTATTTTTCTGTTTTAAGACCCTACAAAGGAATAAGTTGTGTTTAAAATAATACTGTCTATAACATTTTTTATTTCAATATAATAAAGAATAGGGAAAATTACTTTGCGTATTGTTAATACATTATTAAATCAAAAATATTATATCAAATTTCGGAAGTATTATCTTTAATTTTGCCTGCGGTGCTCACTAGTTCTAATGGAATCGATCAGTCGAATGAGATCGAGTGACGGCAAAACCTAATATTCAAAGCCACAAAAATAATTTAGCCATTAATTTGCGTCAAAAAGTTCGAACTTGATTCCTGTTATCGCGCGCTGTTGGTGAATATTTATTACAGATTTGAAATTTGATACATTTTATAGAAAATATATTATTTCCAATATTTTTTTAATTTGACTTGTAAATAATGGATCACCAGCTAATTACGTCGGTTACAACCGGAGGATCCAAAAGAATACAAATTTATTACTTAAAATTTAATCATTATATTTAAACTACAAACTACGTGATCCCTGCTCAAAGTTGGAGACAAGAATGAATACAGTAAAATGAAATTATAATTAAAAGAACACAGGGAAATAAATATAACAAACAAGGGTTTCAGATATTACATTCTGGGATTTTAACAGGATACAATGCACCTGCGTCTAATCAGCGTCTCCACGGTTCGTGAGAATGTAATAATTGCGAATTTAATAATTTTATAACAAATAAGAATATAAAAAATATTTAATTAATAGTCACAAGTATATAGGAATATAACAAGCTTGTAAATAAACACATCGAGGAAATATTATTAAAAATGCCTCATTTGTAAAATGGAAGGCGTTTATCAAAATATACAAATATAAATAATTTGCCTGTTTGTACAAACATAATGAATCAATTAAATATATTTATTTAATATCACTATCAACATTAACATATATTTATATGTCAAATCATATGATAAATTAGTTTAAGCAGGGTAGGTGGAAACAATTATTTTACTCTCTCTAAAACTTTCAAAGTAATCAGACGTTTGATAGTTTTGATATAATCACGGGCTACGTAAAAGTATAGTCCATACTTTAGGGAAAAAATTACATATAAAAATATACATTGCCTATGAATATTTTCATTGAAATAAAAAAAAAAAACGTCTCCGCCGCGACAGCTGTTCGCTGCCGTGACCAGGATTCGAACCTGGGTTACTACGGCCACAACGTAGGGTCCTAACCACTAGACGATCACGGCTATCGGAGCTTGTGAATAATTTAATAAAATTTCGGTACTCCTCCGGCCTCTCACTTTGTGAATTTGTTGCTCCAGCGCAGAGAAAGTAGAGCGTAATGGAGTTGCACTATCGCTGACACTGGCCACTAATAAATAATAAAATGCAAGATACTTGTCTGTTCATAACTTCCTTTTATTTAAAACATCTTAGGATTAGGTAACGTTTCGTTAATTTACTTCTGCGATATTGTAGGAGTCCCCGCTATCAACGCACGAAGTGAACAGAGGCGTGCAAATAGAGTAGTAATGGCTCTATTGTCACGGGCATTAAATATTTTATAATAATAGTTTGAGTAAGTAATTCACAATTCCTAATATATATACTTAAATATACCGAGTGATATTAATAGATTAAGACTAATACAAGTTCATTCCGATGTACGATGTTCAGGCGGACTACGGAAATAAGATATTTTCATTAGGTACTTGTAATAATTATTACAAGATATTTAGAGCTCTGAAGCAATACTGCAGTGAAGAGCCAACGAAGGACGTGAAATTATACTCTCCTTATTCCATGGTTTGTTCTGTAGCGGTATAGTTTAGTGTATTCGTTTTTAGGTTCCAATCTACGTTTTCGTGCAAATTAAAAGCTATGTTCATTTCAAAATAAAAGAAAAGGTTATTTCAAAGTTCGAAAGGCTATAACAGTTATATATTTACTTCTATATCTCTATAGTTTATGAATGTATTTTTTTTTTAAAATGATATCTATAATACTCGATGTTCAAATATATTTCATGGTAACATGAACAAAATAACACAAAATAAAATTAATAAAGTAATATTATTAGAATGAATATTTCAAAATTAATGTTACTACAAACGAAGTTTATTTTAGAAATTAATTTATTTTTAAGCCTCTCACGAAACTACTTTTGAAATGTTTGTGCATAAATAAAAATAATATTAATTAATAGGTAGTTACTAGATATATAAAAATAGAAACTTTAATTTTTTAGATAATATTACGTAATAAATAACCTATTAACAATTATAATTGTGAAAGTTCCGTCACAAACCACATTTAGATGTATACATTAATAAACGATACAACTTCAAACATTTTAACACCTTACAACTAACAAAAACAAACAATATATAGCATAAGCCTTATTTAACTTATATGAGTATATTAATAGTTAGTAGTGGCGTTAGATTAGAACAAGGTAATAACACAATTTAATGAAACATTAGACCTTAGTGCTAATGGTTATATTCGCATCACGAGGCTCTGGAGTATAACGCTATCAGATTGAGACATGATTTGCCACTATCCGCCATTTGCATTGTAAATACGTCAGACGCTTCAAGCCTTATTTGTAAACAATTCAAATTCAATTGTAAATCTAAACACTTGGAATAAAAATGTAAAACAATATGGAAACAAAATTCGTCATAACTTAAGGTTACTATTCTATTCAAGTTATATAGGGAGTATATAATATATTAAAAACAAATATTGACACACCGGTCGTTCTAAATCATATTTATGTACAATTTCACACTTACATTCTGCGAGCCAACTATATAAATTTTTTCATCTAGAATTGAGTAACTTTTAATAACTTGACAAATTTGTACTGAAACACTGAATATGAAAAGTTAATGAGAAACCGCATAAAAACTATGAACTAAATTAGATTGTCATTGGTCAGTGGACGTATTCTGTTCCCGTCAGCACTGCGCATTCCTCGACTTTAATTAGTACGATAAAACACAAGAGGAACTGTTGTCATATGATTCTTATTTATTTTAATTTTAGTACAAAGTACTTTTTCTGTTCTCCTTAAAATAATTGTATGTTGAGTGTCAGTGTGTTGACAAAAAATTCAAAATAGCATAGCAAAAACTAATCGGAAATATTACCAAAATAAATCAATTAATAAAATATCCTTAACAGAAAGGTTTTATGTTTCAGAAAGCGGTTTACAAATAACAAAAAAAACAGACAGACATTCCAAACTTACGTTAATTAAATTAAATAAATTAATTAACAAATTCTTTTAAAACTGCGCACTTAATTTGATTATAAAAGCACTAAATGTATATACTTTACACTAAGTAATAGGAGTTGTCTAACATTAACAAATAAACACTAATTTTGGACAGGTTGTGCTTTTCCACGTGGATACAGTTGCCACCAAAAGTGCAATAAACGACGCACTAATTAATTAGAATGATAATATTAGAATGTAATTAATTAGTGTTAATAGTATCTCTATAAAATTACGATAGGCAAATGGTTTTTTAATAGATTAAATGTAATAGACAGATTATATCTTTTACTAATATTTTGTTTTTAAATATCTTTTCATACTCCGTGCAGTCAGTTACATCACTTACTGATCCAGATATTTCTAGTAATAGATTGAAAATAAAAACTGTCAAGATAAAATATCCACTTGATTTATGGCTTACTGATGCTCTGACAGCCGCCATGCGGAGACAGGATCAGGCTTTCCATAAATTTAAAGTGAATCGAAACGAACCCAACTGGTGCAATTACAAAGTTGTTAGTAATCACTGCAATCAGATGGTAAGAGCTGTCAAACGGCTTCATATTCAGAATAAACTAAGAAACTTGTCCCCGGCAAAGAAGTTTCTTGAGAGTCTAGATGAAGTGCCATCTAAACGTTCCAATGGTCTAACCTTATTTTTAGTTTTATTAGTTTTCACTTTGCTTGATTGCTTCTTATACCTACTTGTTATATTTATAAAATAAATTGCTCTCATCATCATACACACTGTCAGGGTTGTCACATTTACTTATTATTTACAAATATATTGTTTAATAACATTGCAATTTTTCGTGTAGTATATAAAAAATATTTATATTAAAATATTACTATAGAGACACTCTAAAATAAAATGTAAGCATATAATTTGCAACGCTCTCTATATATTATCTGAACGTGCAAAGACGTAAATATTCTGATCTTATCCTAAAGCCGACTTCAAACAAAGCATCAGTAAGATGTTATGTTAATATAATTTTTGGATATTGTGCCCTCTTATTATGATTGAATCCCATTTCTAGTACTACTTGTTCGGTGAACCGGTGCGTGGTTGGGTGGTACGGGTAGTACAATGCTCTGGACATATTTATATGATCGCGTGTTATATTAACATAACAATCCAATTAACGTATTTAGAATTATATATTTACCATTTGAGTACACATATACATAACTATTGATACAAATTATTACTCCTCATGCGTTGTTATTTTAGCAATATGAAATTTCGTTCGTAAATATCGAACAATAGCGAAGTACGTTGTTCAGATTAAAAATATTGAGAAAAACAAAACAATTGTGTTGCGAAAATATTCAACACCTATTGATATTACAGTTTACTGGACTTCAATGACAGTTATTACAAAAAAAAATACGTTTAATAAAATTAAGAAGGAAACAATGACCACTGGTTCTGTTTTATATTCATGGAAATCATCTTATAGTTGTGTTGTCTGTACAGTGTTTGTACTAACATATTATATAGTGTTATTATTTTTACATTACTTATATAATAATTAATGAAATAAATAAAAATATGTTCTTAATCTGAATATTTTAAAGTAGTTAAAAATGAATTGATGACTGCGAAGTTAGAAGTAATTCATCTCAACTCTCTGGTCGTGATGACAACTCCGGGTTATTCTTCAGGAAATTGACTTCAATTACACTGAAATACAAAATAATAACTTCTATAGTTTGTGTTGTTGAAAACAATTATTATTTATTATATTATTATTTGATTTAGAGATAGTTAGTTATGATAAATTGGAAGAAGGTTTGCTGTATTTAAGTTGGTTTACCCTTCATTTGTAAAATATCATGATTTAATTTAACAATTTAACGAGGAAAAAATATTTTATTAGTTAATTTTATAACCACAATAGCGGTTGGATATGGTGGTTATCCTGACCTAACCCAAAGATAGTGGATTCGATTCCTGTTGGGGACAGTTGTTGGTTGATACACGGACTTCCCTTATAAACCTGTCTATTTTTCTGTTTTAAGACCCTACAAAGGAATAAGTTGTGTTTAAAATAATATCTATAACATTTTTTATTTCAATATAATAAAGAATAGGGAAAATTACTTTGCGAATTGTTAATACAATATTAAATCAAAAATATTATACCAATTTTTCGGAAGGATTATCTTTAATTTTGCCTGCGGTGCTCACCAGTTCCAATGAAATCAATCAGTCGAATGAGATCGAGTGACGGCAAAATGTAATATAAAGCAAGCCTCAAAAATAATTTAGCCATTACTTTGCGTCAAAGTTCGAAATGGATTCCTGTTATCGTGCGCTGTTGTCGAGTATTTTTTTCAGATTTGAAATTTGATATATTTTATGAAAAAAATATTATTTCCAATAAGTTTTTAATTTGACTTATAAATAATGGATCACCAGCTTGTAAATAAACACATCGAGTAAATATTATTAAAAATACCTCATTTGTAGAATACATACAATAATATAGAATATAAATAATTTGCCTGTTTGTACAAATATAATGAATCAATTAATTATATTTATTTAATATTACTATCAACATTAAAAATATACATTGCCTATAAATATTTTCATTAAAATAAAAAATAAAACAAAATGTCTCCGCCGCGACAGCTGTTCGCTGCCGTGACCAGGATTCGAACCTGGGTTACTACGGCCACAACGTAGGGTCCTAACCACTAGACGATCACGGCTATCGGAGCTTGTGAACAATTTAATAAAATTTCGGTACTCCTCCGGCCTCTCACTTTGTGAATTTGTTGCTCCAGCGCAGAGAAAGTAGAGCGTAATGGAGTTACACTATCGCCGACACTGGCCACTAATAAATAATAAAATGCAAGATACTTGTCTGTTCATAACTTCCTCTTACTTAAAACATCTTAGGATTAGGTAACGTTTCAATTTATTATATATTCCCTTTAACTACATATTATCATTGAACCTCGCTCGCTCTGTGCACTCCATGAACGAGCGCAATACAACTATAACTGATGATATTGTTAAAGAAACAGTATATGATACCTTGATGCACTTTAAGATTCATTAGTGATTAAGGTCCAAAACCTTGTAATCTGTAAATCCAATTCAGCCTTCGGAATTGGATTTACAGATTACAAGGTTTATGTATTTTGTATCTTATAAAGATTTTCATCTTTTGTCCTTACAAAAGATGAAAATCTTTATAAGATACATTTTAATAAGTGTAAAGTGTACAGGCGTGGGTAGACCTCGTGTGTAACTCGTTTAAAATATAACTCACTACCTAAGAATAACACCCCTTGCGAGAATAAACTGTGATAATTTTATTTGGCTTAGTCAAAGGAGTACCTAGTGCGTTGCCTTAAAATTAGAGTAAAAAATAACCTTTCTATTAAAAAGACTTGTGATGTAAGAATGTTTACCAGAAAATAGTTATGAATTTTTTTCAAAAAAATTTCGGTTTTTTTACCCCCACCCCTAAGTTATTGAAGTTAGGTTTTCGGTTTATCTACATTAGTTATAGGTATTCACCAAAGACATCATATAATATGAACGCGATTGCTCTACTTTGCATAGGGAAAAAGTTATGGTCGAAAAACTGAAATCAGAAAAAGTGAGGCAGTAGCGCCCCCCGTGACCGGATTTCTCTGTTTAACAAATTTGACCTTCATTTTTAGATGGTTGATTTTTGTGCAAAGTTTGAAAGCGATCCGAGCGAAACTGCGGCCGCTATCCTGCTGACAAAAGTCGAATCTGGACGCACGCACGCATATATATAAACTATTTGACCAATGGTCATTTCGGACTCAGGGGGTCATAAGAAGACCAGGGGGTCAATTTTCCAAAATTCGAAAGTCGGGTACACCTGAATGGGCAGACCGAATTCTTCGAGGTCTACCCAATACCGTATTTTACAATTTAGCTTTAATACTTTATCAAGAATATTACATGATATTATATTATAATATATGTAGCTTATGTAATTTCATTACGGTTATGCGATCTTTATATTATGATATTTCCATTTAACTAAATACCTCTCAAGACCAAGTAATGACGTGAATATTTCACTAATAACGTTAGAATGCGTAGAACATTACAGTAGCAATAAGTTACAAGACTTAATTAAGAACAAAGAACTCGTAGAGTATCCTCCATGTGCATTTAAGAGTAAGTACTACCATTTGTTCATTTGAATTAAATGAAATCATAAAGTATGTTCTAATGGATTGAGCGAAGTTACATAATTTATTAATTATTTCAATTATTTAACGTTTCAATTTCAGACATAAAAAAACATTGATTTCAATTGTTATTGAAACCATTTTCATAAATTTTAACGACACTGAAACGGGAACAAAAGTCTGTATAAAGAGCTAATATTTTCTACCTTTTGTGAGTTTTACCTTTTATGACCTTGACATTTGATATTTGACCTTGACATTAAATCCGTAGCAGGTATTTTCACAGCGAATAAAATATTACAAATCGGTTTAACGTATATATATGTTCCATTATAAACCTATAAACAAAAACAATACTATGAAATAACAACATATAGAATATGTTAATATCAAAACAAAGCATGAGAGGTGAGAGATGAAAATGATTTGTTTTTTTTTTCATAAAATGTGTTTTTAAATTATATAATAAAAGCAATTAAAAAGTTTTAATTAAACGGAGCCGATTAACAACGAATGAAACGATAATGGACTGAATCGAATTAACACTTAATTAGATATGTTATTTAATATAAAGCAGCATTGTTAATATAGTGTTATAGTGTGAGAGTCGTTCTATATATATTTCCTCATATATATCTCTCTGAGTACCTGTATGATCAGATATCACTTACAATCTACAATACGAATTTATTTAATTTAACTTAGAATACAATCAGTTTTTATAAAGATTACTAAGTGTACAGAGCAGGCAAAGCAGGGGGCAAAAGTTAGTCTTTAATATAGTCCTTGAATGTAGAACCAGCACGAGCATAAATAAAAAAACATTGAAGTAATATCAGTGAGCGAGCTTTATTAAGGTTCCGTTCGCATTCAGCTCGGCTGAGCTAGCCCAGTAAATAAACCATCTTATGCAATATGATTTTTTATTTTATTATTTATAATGCTATAATAATTGCAATCTACTAGATTAGTCGGTTAACCGAAACATCACTTAATAACGTATCTGAAGTTTCAAGTTTAATTATTAACAATACAAAACTAAAATAAATGCAAAGGTTTATCTTTTCATGTGTTAATATTATATTTATATTGTATATAATTTATAAATAAATCAATACAACAAATAAAGATGTTATAATTATGAACCAACTTGAACTGCTGGCATTGAAAACTAAAACATTGGAGAGTAACTCTTAGATCACAAATAGTGTAAATATTAACAATGATGTTACATAGAAGTTGTTATATTTAATTATTAGCTTTAGTATTAGAAGAGACTTGACATTTACAAAATACATACAATAAATAAATATAGTAGATAATATAAATTGTGATTAAACTTCTTTGATATTTCGAAGTTTGTGTCCCAAAAGTTGTCAAAGAACTGTCTGTATATTTATTTAAAAACAAAGGTATAATATTAACAACTTTTATCCCAATTTTCATGTTTATCATTACTTTTCTTTGTGTTCATGTTTTCAAATTTTAATCCTTAATGTATTATTTATTTACATTTGAATATAAAACATCTAAATCCATCTATTTAAATATAGGACGGTGATCATTGGATCGTTAAATGAAGCAATTACAATATAAAAGTCGTTAACAAGACGTTTAACTTTGAAGTTCAACAAAGCCTATAACGGTAATGAACTCACGAATTTCGTTACGATCATACTTTGGTTCTTTTTCTCATTTTCCTCAACTATTTCTTTATTATTCAACAAACTGTATTATTCTTTTTTCTTTACTATTAGTCAATGTTGAGACATTCATAAGATCTAACATAATAATTATATACATTAATAATAAAATATACTTTAAAAAAATATGCAATATAATCAAATAGCTTTTAACTTTTGTTGAACAATTTATTTATTTTATTTAACTTCACGTCATATCCCTTGCGGGTATCCAGAGACGACGGAGCGCCAAACGCTACGGTCCCTGCATACCTCTTTCGTTTCGACCACAGAAATTAACCTCTTCGTAGATGCCCTCCGGGGGGTCCTCATGATTTTTACGTGACCTTCCTCCAGTATCATAGATACTGTGTTTTCGAAGGTCACTCGTGGCCTCCCCCTGTCTCTCTTACCGCTCACTTCTCCTTTATAAATCTTTTTTACCATTCTTTCATCAGCTCTATTGTTTTTAGTAAATGCAATAACAACTGCCCTCAATCGATTGTCCGCGCGAGAGGGTAGTAGATAAACGATAAACACACATACACACACACAGACACACACACACACACACACACACAAGCATCCCCTGTAGCTGACGACAATCTCACTATCACGTCCTGTCCCGCTATAATCTCCACTTACACTACCTCCTAACTCATAGTGATCTATTCATACAAGCGTAACAAACTGACTTTAATATTTATAACAGCAGTATATTTAGTAGTATATAGTTAATATTTTATTATGTGATTGATAAATTATATTGCACTTGATATTAATTAACATCGTTATTCAGATATACTCAATACCATAATCACTAACAAACCAAACCGAAGAGACTGGTCATAGTTCACAGAGCACACTAATTAATACCATAATGAAGTTTTAATTAAAACATGATTACTGAAAATGTAACTATCGAAGGAATAACGCAGAATGAAATGATTTTGATTGGTTCAACTTATTAATTACTAATACTGACTTCTCGTCACAAAATGATCTATGAAATTGCGTAATTCAAACGTAACCAATATATTTGTGATATTTGTTGTTACTAACGGTACTAACTGGACTTACTAAAATAATCCTAAGTATATGTTTGATTATTATATAGTATAAAAGATATTAGGTTTGTGCGCGATCTCAAAAGTAGAAGGTCTTTGAGAAAAACATTGTATTTACCAATAACTGCCCTCAATATATGCGAAATATTAAATATTATGACACACTACGATATGAAAGCTGTTTACACCAAAAATTTATCTTAATATATTCATATTTTGTTTTGCAAACCTTTTATTAATCTGGGTTATTGTTTCGGGGACCAAATTGTTTTGTTCAATTGTTGTCATCAAACCTTGATGCCAACAGAATATATTAAAAGTAGGGCTTCGTGTGTTGTAGATTAGTTTTATAACATTAATAAGCAGAATAAATTTTACGTGTATGTATCTGTCTCGTGTGTTCAACTTTGATATATTTTGATCAGAATTAGGTTGAGAATGGTATCAAATAGATTTTTTTTTCTTTACATTCCTCCAGATTCATTGATCCGTAACACGGCACGCTTTCACCGCTCTTGAGCAATATAATCTGTAAGAAAGGGAAAAATGTCCCGAAATTTCATTAAGTAATTCAGTTACTCCGATAGCCGTGATCGTCTAGTGGTTAGGACCCTACGTTGTGGCCGTAGTAACCCAGGTTCGAATCCTGGTCACGGCAGCGAACAGCTGTCGCGGCGGAGCTTTTGTTTTATTTTGTGTCTATTTTTATCACTTCTTAGTTATTGGTGAGGTATTTATTAGTAACATGTCTTCTAAATCATTTAATACTACACACCCAGATTTCCACATGTCTAAATTTAACGATTCTCTTTTTTTAGCATTTGGAGTACAAGTTAGTCTATATTATTTTACACGATTACATGTTATATGTTATATGTTTGAACATTGTTAATTTTTATAGAATACTACATTTTATTTAGTAGTATCGCAATATTGTTTTAAAGAATCAAGACCATTTCTGATAAGAAACAAGTTCCAAAGTAAACTAACTTATTGTACACAACAACTTATTATAAACATTTGTCAGGAAGTTACTTTGGTCCGAAGTCTAATATTAATCAGTCAATATTGTAATTACTCAAACTCTAAGATTACCTTAAAAGCTTACATTTTCATCATTTATTTATTTATGTAAATGTTTAAGAATAACCTTTAGGAGTAATATTTAAACTTGCTTTCAAAGCATCCTTTTAGAAGCGTTAGGTACAATAGAATTTAATACAAATTACAACAAAAGTTATATTAAGTTTCTTATATTATTTCCCTTAACAAATTTAAATGTATTTTCTAAGGAATATGATGTCAATTTCTGTTTAAACATAGTTTTGCACTGATAGTGGCAAGTAATTAATCGATGCTTAGTAATTTTAACACTTATTGTACCATAATAATACCATACATAGGTTATTTAATAGACACAAAAGATAATATATTTTTTTAAACAAATAACCCCCTTTCTATTGTCGAAAACTTGATTTGAAGTTTAATATTATATCGTAACGTAAGATTGGAGCTAATTTGCAGTGTTTAACTGAAAAAGTTATCGTAAAACGTGGGTTTATTGTCGTTTTTATTACGAGCTTTATGACTCGATGTGTAACTGTCATTTCACATTAGACTTACCGCTGTAAAGCAAATGGGACTAGAGAAATAAATTAGTAATACTATTACAAAATATTTAGAACACTAAATAAACACCGCAGTAAAGAGCCGACAAAGGACGTGAAATTATACTTTCCTTCTTATTCCATCCTTTGTTCTGTATCGGTATACTTTGATGTATTCGTTTTTAGTTTACGAGCTCCACTTTCAGGCAAATTAAAAGCTGTGTTTATTTAAAAATAAAAGAGAAGGTTGCCGCTGTTTCAAAGTTCGAAAAGCTATAACAGTTATATTTTTACTTGTATATTTTGCATAGTGGAATGTATTTTCAAATCGAACTCTATAATACTCGACTTTCAAATATATTTCATGGTAACATGAACAAAATAACACAAAAGAAAAATAATTAATTATTATTAGAATAGATATTTTAAAATTATTATTACTTCAAACGAAGTTTATTTTAGAAGTTAATTGATTTCTAAACCTCTCACAAAACGATTCTTTGAAAAGTTTGTATATAAATAGAAATATTTGCCTAGATTTAGTTTTGATTTTGTTTGGACAACATTTCACAGAAGACGTTATTAAGTGGTCACTAAAAATAAAACTTTAATTTCACAGACAATATTACGTAATATCCTATTTATAATTATAATTGTGAAAGCTCCGTCACAAACCACATTTAGATGTATACATTAATAAACGATACAACTTCAAACATTTTAACAACTTACGACTAAAGAAAACAAAAAATAAATAGCATGGGCCTTATTTAACGTATATATTAATAGTTAGTAGTGGCGTTAGATTAGAACAAGGCAATAATACAATTTAATGAAACATTAGATCTGAGTGCTAATGGTTATATTTGCATCACAAGGGTCTGTTTAGGGTTATCAGATTTAGACATGATTTGACACTATCCGCCATTTGCATTGTAAATACGTCAAACGCTTCACGCCTTGTTTGTAAACAATTCAAATTCAATTCCAAATCTAAATACTAGGAATGTGAAAGAATTGGAAATAAAATTTGTCATAAACTAAGTTTTTATGAGGTTACGGTTCTTCACGAGCTGTATTGGGAGTAAGTTACTAATATATCAAAAACAAATAGAGAAAATTGTTTTTCTAAACCGTTTCAATTTACAAACTTCACTTGTACTTTTACTTTATATACAATTTCATAATACAACTCTCATTCTGCGAGTAGAATATGTAACTTTCTTTCATATAGAATTTTCAATAACTTTAGTTGACAAATGCGCACTGAATACTGATTATGAAGAGTTCAATTTGAAACCAAACAAACACTTCAACTTGAAATTTATTTGCCATTGGTCAATGGACAATTTCTATTTCCGTTTGTACTACACTTTACTCGCCCATAATTAGTTGGACAAAAGGGGAAAAGTTGTAATAATTTAATTTTCATAACATTAAGTTAATGTATATCATTTCTAGTTTATTTTCATTTTAGTTAAAAGAAGTTTGTGTTTTTCCCAATAATAACACAGGTACACAAAAAAAAATCATGAACCAGAGGGGAGACCCCATTATTCTTAGGTTTTTGGGATCGCTGAAACCGAATATGATAATAAAAACTAATTTTAATTGCCCGTTTTCCCACTATCACCCCCTACCATCCCTTACAGGGGGTGAAAATTTCAAATTTTCTATAAAATCAGGACAGATGTGTATTTCTACGTTTTTTGGGATGCTGAAACCGAAAATGATAACTAAAAATAAATTAATGACCACTATCACCCCCTACCATCCCTTACAGGGGGTGAAAATTTCAATTTTTATATAAAATCAGGACAGATGTGTATTTCTACGTTTTTTGGTATGCTGAAACCGAAAATGATAACTAAAAATAAATTCATGACCACTATCACCCCCTACCACACCTTACAGGGGTGAAAATTTCAATTTTTCTATAAAATCAAGACAGATGTGTATTTCTACGTTTTTTGGGATGCTGAAACCGAAAATGAAAATGAACTAAAAATTTATTTAAGACCTCTATCACCCATTAATACACCTCACCCACCTTTACGGGGGGTGAAAATTTCAATTTTTATATAAAAACCTATATACTTATTCCTTTTTATGAAAAGGCACTTTAAACATTGTCTCATCCCCTAACGTACTGAGGTCTACTGCTCACAGAACGACTAGTAACAATTTTATGTCAGTCTTGACAAACAATTTAAAATAATAATGATATTGCAATAACTCAATGTAAATATTACCAAAATAAATCAATTAGTAAAATATGCTTAACAGAACGGTTTATTTTACAGAAAGCACGTTACAATAACAAAACGCACATAGACATTCCAAACTTACTTTAATTAAATTAAATCAATTAATTAACAAATACTTTTAGGAAAGCGCACTTTATTTGATTGTAATGCAATATTTAGTTTCTGAATTCACTAAATGTTCTGAATGCGCTTTGTACTGAGGGGTAAATGGGAATTACATATCATTATAAATACGCTTCGATACAAGTATTTTGTAGTGCGAAAAGACACATTCTTAAAAGGTATTTTTTATAATTTATTTAAACTTATGATATTCATTATTATGGTTAAACATATTGACTGTAGTTGTTCAATAGTTCTTCGTAATAGTCCGGATATTTGTTACATATATTTTCGGAACGAAGTTCTTTAACCCGGCTTACAGGTAATGCGATTTAGTTGAAATCGTCACGTACCGAAATGCCTTATGCTGTGTGTGCGTGCGTGTATCTCTCTCTCTCCCTCACTGTGTCTCTGTCTCTTTTTATCCTTACCTCTACACAGAATTGTAGACACGTGAAAATTTTGTGAAAACGCATTTGTTATTTGTTTTAGATTTTACATGAATATTGTTTTACTATTGCAAGTAGATTCTGAAAAATTGAAACATCAGCAATGTGTATTGCAGATTTAGAAAAGTAAACTGATGAAATTACATAAGTATATATGTACTGTTTATTGTACTATTGTGATTTAGCTGTTTACTTTTTATTTTACTATTCAAATTACAGGGAGACAACAGTGAAATCATTGATTTAGAGTCAATATTTTTCCTACAGTATTAAATGAAACCTTCTGATATAATACGTTCCATTAAATTATTTGTCTTGAATAATAATATAAAATAAAAATTGATATATACAGATTTCATTTCAAATTACATTCGGAATTGAAGAAAAAAAATAAGAAACGTCGTTCCAGACGTGAGGTCTCCCGACCTCATAATTAATTTTCTATTAGATGCTTGTATTAAATCTACTTATAATAATTATCTTGTTTTATTCGTTACAGCAATAGTATAGTAGTAAAGAAATAACTAGATAATAGATTAATATATTTATATTTTGAAGCGAGAAATTCCGTTCCACGCGGAGTCAGTTGTAAGTGAATGAGTCAGTCAGTGCTGTGAATGACGAAATATATAATAATTATTAACAATTATAATTGATTGATGCAGACAATATTATTATACTCATGATACCAATGAATGTGAATTGTATCTGCGAAATAAATGACAGGTTACTTTCTTTTATGTGTTAAACAGATTATATAATAGACTAATATTTACCATTTAAATATTTATTATAACCCCTGGCTGTAACTTACATAACGTACAAAATATTTCTAGTAATAGACTACGTATAAAAAATAAACCAATTCAATTCCTATTAATATATATTTTGTTGCTTATATTACCAGATACATTTTTAAATTGACACTTCGATATTAAACTTAAAATAGTTTAATGAAACACGTTCAAAACAATGCATTTTAAATTATCGCCATCTATGAAACATTATACGTACCTCTGACCGTTATTACTAAAATACGCATAATGATTTGTAGATGGGAGTATTTGGACCTAACTAGCGCCATCTATTATATATACGAAAAAACAAATCTTGAAATCACAGATGGCGCTAATTCCTTTAAAATATATGTTCGTGCATATTAAAATTATAGAAAAACATATAAGATCCGCTAAAACTATACATTAACCTTAACTTTTATTAATTATAATAAGTTACAAAACAATATCAAGACTAACATTGATTGTATTTTTAATAGCAATTAATCCTCCTAAAAATCTATTTCAAACAAACTGGTTGTTTTAATTTGAGAAAATACTTAAAGGTGACGCTTAAGACAAACTGAAGAGATTAAGATAAACCTTATTTCATGGCAAAACAAAAATAATAATAAAAACAAAACGTACATTATATAGAATATATAGATAGAATTTAATGTATAGAAAACAATATTTTTATAATAGAATTAAAAGTATTTCTCGAGCGGCTCCTCGAGTATCTGTTCCAGAGTGCGGACGGCGCTCTTGGCAGCGCCCTCTATCCGCGGGTCTCCGTCCTCAAGCAGCTCCGCGAGGAAGGGAACGCTCTCCGCCAACAGAGGGAGCCAGCTGCTACCGAGCTGGGACGCCATTGCTACTAGACAGTCCAGACCGGTTAATCTGAAAAACGAATTAAATGTACTTATTTTTATTACATACTTTATTTATATATGGGATCAACGATGCCACTGAAGTATCGATATTTTTACTCGCTACGGTATCGGTATTTACTCGTATTAATAGCTTTTTTTTGTATAATTTGGAATGTAAATATTAAAAATCGTCAAAATATTGTCATAATAGGAAAAAAGGCTAAAAAGCAATAAAATTAGGACTAGAATGCGTTTAAAAAGTACTATTCACCGATACCTACTCGATATTTAGTTTTAGAGTATTGACATAAAAAGTACTCGGTATCGGAGGAAAAGTATCGTGTGAGTCCTTGTATACACTCTTATCGTTTCATTCCTATATAATTTACGTACCTGATTTCTGCGTCATTATGCCTAGTCTTTAACAAAATTTGATAATTCAACAACTTCCACAGTGAGTCGTCAGCAGTCGCAACAGCAAACTGCGCTATGCAAGGAATTATCAACTCTGTGGCTCTAATCTTTAGATTCGATATCCCACCGACGGTATTCTCGAGCTGATCCACCACTGGCTGCATTAGAGTTTCAAACCTATCTTTATTGAGGAAACTCTGATTATCATATAAGAACACAATATGCAAGGTGTTAATAATAAACTTGATTAGTAGAACGCATTTTTCTTCCGAATCAAAGTATAATTCTTCCGTCTTGCTGTTATTGCACGCATCTAAAAGATCTGAAGCATTTTTAACGAAGTGTCCAGCGAATAGTACAAACAGGCCCTTCAGTTTATCTGCAATAGCGCTGCTTAACCTAAAAAATATATTAAAATATCTAATATTGTACTAAAATGATAATCATGATAAATTAAAAAACTAACGTACCTATAAAAAGTTATAGTTCTGTCTTTGTGTCCCTCAATGTTTGTCCTGATTGCCCAATCGTATATCTTGAAATAGAATGGTCTAAAGCTAGTTTCTGATAGTTTAAGGACCAGGCTGACCAGTGCATTGACTACTTCATCCTCTGCAGTATCTATAATGCTGGCGTCGATGTTTTTATTTGACGCATCGCTGCGTAATTGCAAAGCTGATAGGAAAAATGTCGTTAAATCTTGTTGCAGAGCGTTGAAATCCGCAGTTGTAACATTCGCAAAACTATCTGCTAAAACTGACATAACAGGACCGACTGCGCTGTAATTCTCTTTCTCCAAAATTAACTGATGGGTCTCGTTTGCTACCGGAATCAAAACTCTCGGAGGAATGGAGCTCGCTATTTTCTTTTTGATATTAATGAGTTTTGTTACAACAGCCGAAACCTTGCTGCATTCTTGGTCCCGCTCCTGCCACTTGGCTAACAATATTGCATACTCGTATAATATTTTCTGCAAGTACGGACTCAAGAATAGGGGTAAACTCTCCACGATCTTTGAAATTGCAGTCACCGTACTAAGTAAGACTAATTCTGGAGTATCAGATTTTCTTTGTTTCTTCAGCACTTTAATCAAGGCAGGCATAAACTTTCTAAGACTTCCCAAAGCGTGTGCCTTCAGATTACCGCAGAGTTCAGCCAGACAAAGAACTATTGAGGCCATCACATTGCCCGGTATGGAGGAATCACACGTGTAATCCGTCACCGTCTCCAAAACTGGTTTGAAGGGTTCACGATTTTCTGCAGCCAACATTCGTGTTAAAAGTTTCAATGACAACAGAGCGGTTTGTTGATTTAGCTCCAATTCTTGAGCCGCAATTTCGTCCAAACTGGTATCGCGGTTTTCTATAGTCTTGACGATGTCTAACAAAACCGGAAGCAATGAGTAGAGTAAATTCTTGTCAATGTCATTAAACATTTCCGGACTGAACTGAATCTTCGAATTTAATAATTCCATAGACTTTCGACGAACAGTTTGAAGGGTATGTTTTAATAAACCTCGTACAACAGATAAAAACATCGGAGCAGAAAGTAAATTATTCGTGTGATCCAATAAATCATAGCTGTGATGTAACATGACGCGCCAGTATTTGGCTGTTTTTTCATCGGCGACCTTTGATATACTTTGAATAAAGGTCAATATGTTAACGATATATGTTTTATAGTAGTTCTCCATTGCTTTCATGTCCACCGCTAGTGAGTTATGGTGTATGAATCTTGAAGAGGATAAACATGTATTCATAAATGTGACAATGACATACTTGTAATGCCTTAACTGAATTGGTGTATGGGCATTGATGCTGAAAATTTCACTGGGATCCATGTTTGTCTCCATCGCATTTTCATCCTTTTGCAAAGGTAGAGATTTCATATACATTGTTAACTTTACGAAATTTTCTAAGCATATTTCTGGTGGGAACTCGAGTAAAATACTTTGCCCAAAGTCCATCCTATTTACTGGAGATTCTTGATCGGCCAAAGTTCTCTGAGGTCTCTTATCCTTTTTCTTATTGTCATTAAAGTGAGCAATGTGAGTCTCCAGTAACAGAGCAAGGAATACCCACAGAAACTGGCTGGGCCCAAGAGTTTCAATAAGTTTCTTGTAGAGTGGTAATCTTCTATGTTCCGGTACGTGCAAAACAACATCCGCAAATATACGCAACACTGGAACGACACGTTTCTGCAATTGTTGAATTTCTTTTTCAGAATATTCTTCAACCCTTTTATCTAGCTTAACCAAAATGGGTATGAGAGTTTCTATTATCTTCGTTATAATCTGGAAGCTATAAGCATCATCGTGTCTAAGAACAGATGATCCCATAAACGTGAATATTTCCATGGTATGATGGAGAACTTGTTCAGGCAACATGTATGCAGCGTGTGACAGAAGTATTAAAGCGTGATGTTGGGTTTGTGGGTTTTGAGTGCCTCTGATACACTGCACAACTAACTCTACATCAAATACGCCCTTAAAGACCTTAAGCTGTTCCTTATCAGTATCATTCACGAATTTCTTGCAGAAATACCATAAAGCTGACAGTATCAACTGTTTTGTGTATTCTACGTACGATTGCTCTTCAAAACGCAAGCATTTGTTAAGTATTTGGAATAACAATGTTATAAATGAGTTATTTACGCTCATCTTTTTCTTATTTTGAACATATTCAAGCAGCGTAACTCCAAGACGCCATTCGTCAGTTTCAGAAAGTTGATAAGAAAGCATAGAGACTGTGGTCTTTTTCTTCTTGGACACATTGGCAACAGGATCCACGGCATTTAGCATTCCATCAAGAATAGGTTTAAAGTCCCTGAAATGTAAATGTATCCTCTTCATCACTTTCGAAGCGACACTCGATATAGTAGGATTGTTGCTAAACGCACCAGCAAAAGTTATGAGATGAATCAGTTGTTTGGTTTTTTCTTCGGGAACTTTTGAAAATACCTCTTCATTTATTTCCTTTAATATCAAAACACACGGACTCACAAAAGTTTGGTCTATGTTTAAAATACATTCTCTGTATTCTTTTAAGCCGATGTCAATGGAGTTCCAAACTTGCTCTTTGTTAAACGTGGTTGCTGTTATTACATTTATTTGACTATAAACTGATCTTATAAGATTGGATTCATAAACATCAAACGTAATTTTTTTATCAAGTTCATTTTGTTTCATCCTCTTCTCTAAATTATTTATAGCTGGCATGATATGTGTGAAAGTATTGGCATTATTGATAGACGACAATACTTTGACTAAGCTTGATTTTATGTGGGACGGTGTATCGCCAAGGAGTATTCCTGTAAGTTTTAGTAGACAGTTCTTTCTAAAAATTTTACTACCAGGAGACTGGTTTGTGAGAATGGTCTTTAAAGCTTGGGGCAGCTGTTCATGATCAAGTATTAGCTCTTCCGTACGAGCCATTAACTCTTTAAGCAACTGCACATAAATGTTCTTTGGATCGGGTTCCTCTCGTAAGATATTATTAACGAGATCAACAACGCATCTCCGTATGGATTCAACCGAATTGTTAAAGCCGAAAAGAACGGTTAAAATTAAAACATCGGAATCTAAAATCCATTTAGCATCATTTTGAACCGCTATAAAATTGATCATCAGTTTTAAACTTCTCAGCTGTAATTCTGGACTTATGACATCTTTTGGATCGACCGCGTACAGGATGTGGCCGCATGCAATGTTAGCCACAAAGTCGAATTTTTCTTTAGGAGTCTTAAACAACTTTTCAAAAAGTTTCTGCAATAATTCTGCATAATGGTCTCCATATGAAGGAATTCCGCAGCCGGTCATGAGTATTTCAAATAATCGTCTTATCAGAATCCTATCCGGTATTTCGAGTAAATTGCACCAAGGTTTTGTTATACTTTTGGGATTGAGCTGCTCTATTATTCTTGAGAAGATATAAACCATAACTTCAAATAATATTTTGTCTTTCCTAGCAAGCTTAATAAATTCCGCCATCGTTCCGGAAGTAAATGACGATGTTTCGGCACTAGTAACTATGGCTCTGGTTTCAACAGACTTTAGTAATATATTCAATATATCTGTAATTTCCTGGACAGAGGCTTGATTGAGAGAACAAGACTTGAGTAGCACAAATATACAAGTATCAAGAGTGCTTTCCTCATTTAGTTGATTATTATCGAGGATATTATCAAAATTGATTGACCTTTCGATGAACAGTGTATTGAAAATCGTCTGATTTAACACTTCCTGATTGTCACTAACAGAATCATTCAGTTTCGATAATTTACTCTTAAATCCAAACTTTTTGCCCCAAGATGAGGATATAATTCTATAAGTCACTTTCGCTGTTTCTTTACTACTTGGAAAGAGATGTGGTACAATTGCTAACACAATCTTATGATTTACGGGCAAAGTATCTAGGGCACAAAATTTTATGATAGCCTTCGTTATAACTGAGGACCATTTCTTTGAATCCTTTGTGAGTATGTGTACAAATATATTAGTTAAATCAATATCATTCAATATTTCCTTGAGGTGTCTGTCTGTAATATCTAATGCTGCCGATACAACATTTCCATTATCATCATTTAGTCTACTCACGATAGATTCCTTAACAAAATCCTTGTTCTCAATTTTCAGAGACTTGAATTCTTTTGCAATGTAGTTGACGGCCTCCACTCTCAATTCTGGATTAATATGGTTTAAATTTTCAAACAAGTAACTTCCACCCACCTTATGGGCCACCGCCGGTTTGAATCCCAGTACCTTTGAGAGTTTGAGTCGTTTCTGAATAGAAATATTGGATTCCGAGCTCATTTCTTTTTTCACAACCCTATCAAATATTTCGGGATATTTATTTTCAATGTTTTTTAGAAATTTGGAATACCAAGTTACAATTTTGTTGGAGAAACCATCATCGTCATCAATTATTTCTACATCACTTTCTTCTCCATCACTGCTCTTAGAGTTTATTGAACTAAGAATACACCTGGAATTGATACAATGAAACAATTACATTTCTTTTATATAATTATTTTGTATAAAACGGGATTGTAATATGTTATGAAATATATTTTTAACTACAATTAAAACTTCCTTATAAGTTATTTATTTTATAAAATATATTCAAAAAACAACTCAATAAAAAACAATTTAAATAAATACTTAATAAAACATACCTTACAATTTTCTCCGGCTGCTGATATCTATGATCAACCTCATCTATAAATATTTCCGGCAATTGACAGAACAGATGAAAATTTTCTATATCCTTCTGTATAACATACAAAATACTTGACAAAAATGCAATACTGAAGGCCTGTATGTTTATTTTGAGTTCCACTAACTTCTTTAAGTGTTTACAAATATTGTTCATGACATCAAGTGAGATGTTGCTTAAAACCTCTTGAGGTATTCTTGTTAAATGCTTTTGATTTGTGTAAACCAAATTAATAAGTAACACTGCATCATATGATAAATCAAAATCAGTAGTAAGCAACCGGATAATCAATTCATTTAATGTTTTCTTTTTAAGTGTTGCCTTTGTGCATAAATATCCAAATACGATATATGAAGATGCTCTAAAATCGGTTATTGATGAATCAAATCCTTTTACTATTGTTGGCAAAAGTGCACTAATAATTGATTCGGTGACATACTTAGCGGTGTTTATTGCACCTATAGCTGTTGCGCAGAAAAAAGCATAAACAGTATTCAGCTGTGTTGCTCTTTCTCCAAACTCAGTAACAAATTTAGATGTAGTTTTAGCTATAAATTGTAGGGTTGCTGTATTTGATACACACTGATTGTGAAGTACTTGCTTTGTTAAGGGAATTCCTTTTTTTTGGATAGGTTGGAGCCAATTCCACCTTGAGTTAGGTTTTAGTTGTAATAACTGGACAAATCTTATAAAAATCTTTGTTTCGTGGTATGGTAGAATGAGCAACATGATAGCCTCTTGATTATATTCGTGGATGTGGTATCGATTCACTAACCATTCCAATGCCTTGTGGGCCGATTGGAGTAAAAAATATGGGGATAATTGTAAGAGGAATTTTGCAATAGTCTGATCTAAATTTTGATTTACCTCTTTACTCTCCACTGCTCTTTCAAAATCTTTAGAGGCTAGGCTGTATAATGAGTCTTCGTATACACGGAACCCTTCATATAATGTTATTAATTCTTTCAAACCACTTAAACCTATTTCATAAAAAGTGTCGCGGTCCTTTAGCGCCGCTTCTTTCGGGTCAAAAAGTAAGGAGGCTTTTCTTCTATCATCTTTATAAAGTGATGCTTGCGGCACTGATAGTTTCTGTAACTGTTCTACTAAAGATGTGGATGCCATGGTTGAAAATATTTCACTTACGTTCTACCTATTATATTTAATAAGCACTATACGCGAATTTTAAACATTTCACAAACACGATATCGACGATTATCAATAAGCCATAAGAATTATAAAACACACGTGGTAATGACAGAAATAAAATTCAAAGTTGTGACACTTGAGTTTTGACAGTTAAAACTTATTTTAATCTGTCATAAGAATCATGGGCTTATGGCTTAACATGATTTATTAATCACTTAAACCTGGCCTACCTATAAAATAAACGTGTACACTTAAGGTGTATTGTGAACTAAAATAGTAGCTTAATATAGCACTGTCAATAGCTTTTTTCTATATTCTCCAGCGTTGGCCTTAGCCATTCGGGTGCACCAGACAATATAGTAATCGGCGCCATTAATTTTTTTTACCGCCTGAGAAACAATAATGTTCCATTTTGAAGAATCAGTATGGTGTCCCTAAAGGAAACTATTGGTTTCACACCGAAATAAGAGAATACAACTTTTATTTATCTTTAGGTTTTCAACTGAAGTCAACTCTGGAGAAATATTTGCTATTATATTTAGTGTTATGTTGGTGTTAGTGTGTGTAATCCGAAGACATCTCTGTTGGAGTATACAAACTTTTTATACTTTAATCCCTTTGGATTCCCCTGATTTGATTTCCGTAGTTAGATTTTCAGGAAACCCGCCCTCCTGACCGGTCGAGTTATACTTTCCCCAAAACTTTCTTTTTGGAGGTTCCTCCACATTATATTGCTCAACGAATATATTCTGTACAGACTACTTACTTTTTTTCCAAAGTTAGGATCTCCCTTAGATGTAATTAGATTCTGAAACAGAATGGTCCAATGATTTTTGAAAAAAATACAAAAAGTTATAGAATTATTTTTTCACTATAATTCAAAAGCTAATTAAAAGCCTAATATTATTAATCTAAGCCAATTTATATTTCTGCCTGCGATTGATATACATTTGGCAATTTATTTTGCCGCAATTAGGGATACAAGTGAATAGTGAGTGGCTTTGCGCAAGCACATCATCCATCCCCACCATTTGCTAGATTATATCGGAAGGACGCTGTTTTGGAGTCAAAAAAGCTTTGTACTGAAGGAAACGGAACTGCCTCACTCAATTTATGGCTTAGAGAAAGGTAAGTACGTTTAATATCAATTTTATTTTCAGGTAAAATTGTTATATTCGCTATAATTCAAAAATCACTGCATCAATTTATTTTGGATTGCTTTAAAAAATATGTTAAAACAAAAACGATAGTTAAAAAAAAAGTAAAATATTTCAATTTTTGCTGCTTTTATTGCTTTAAAAAATATGTTAAAACAAAAACGATAGTTAAAAAAAAAGTAAAATATATCAATGCGATAACACCAAGGCTCTGACGCCCCGAGCGATAGCTCGGTTTGTCCCCCGTCGGCACTATTTATGTTAATGAACATACTTCCAAAATTTATAATAAAATATTAATGATTTTGATTTTAAGCTTATAACTTTATGGGGAATTAATTATATATATGTATATTCAAAAAAAATTGTAATACTTTAGTAGGCTAGGCAGGCTAAAGATAACCGTGCGCGACGGGTGTTGAGCTGACCCCCGCTCCTTTCTTCTTTTCTTGATAACATTTGAATGGCTAAACATTTTTTCAATCTGTTTTCGCTATAACATCCGCGTTCGGCTCAAACATACATGAGAAAATTTTTAGCTAATTATCTAGTCGCATTCTGGAGACAACTAAACACAAAAAAAGGTCTCCCAAAAGGTTAAGAGCTTCGCTTACGCTCAGCTCAATAATCTATGAGGTTAATAAGTCAATGATTTGACGTATAGTATTACAATGTTAAATAAAAAAACGTACAATGAAAATAAACCTTATTTATTTTGTCCTTTTTACAGAATTACAGAGTATACAAAAATATGACATACATTTATGTTATTATTTTTCTGTGTAATAATTCATAGAATTTGTAACATTCATTGTTAAACGTGATAGAGTTCAAATGTCATGAGCAAAAAAACAGTAGAATGGCCTTCCAGCAGTTGTGCGAATGCGTGACAAATGACAACTGACGAGGACAACAAATAGCGAATCGAAGCAGTATTTTATACTTGTATTTCGTCATTGTTTTTATAATAAATATCTATTACGTACGAGTATTATTGACTTGTTTGTGACTTATTTTATTATCAAGTACCAGTACATAATTACCGACTTAATAGGAACGTTTTACAGATTGGTTATATCCTTTGTTAAAACTGAGTGCGAAACCTGCATAATGGAAACTAATCTTAGAATTTTTGGATTACTTTCTTTAATAAGTTTAAGTATTGCTTATAAGCCTGTGGTTTTAGTTCATGGGATAATGACAGGGAGTGGTAGTATGGAAATGATCAGTCGTAGAATTCAAGAGGTACATAAGTTTACTAATATCGTTATATTTAAAATGAACGAGAAATTGCTTAAATACTATCTTCATTAATAATTCTCTTTTGATAAAGGGATATTTTATTTATTAATCACTCGTAGAATTAATTTTATGAATAATATTACATGTTTTTTTTTTATTCCAGAAACATCCAGGCACAATAGTATACAATGTAAACAGATTTGAAAGCTGGTCGAGTTTGGAAACCATGTGGCACCAAGTAATAGAGATTGGAATGGATGTAGCTAACTTTTCTAGTCAACACCCCGGGGGAATTAATATGATTGGTAATTATTAGTATCTCAACAATACCATATTTTGCCATTTTGCAATCAGTCTTTAATTTTGAGAGATAAGCTTCCATTCTTTTACATTATTACATATAGAACAATTATATTTTTCAGGTTATTCCCAAGGAGGTCTTCTTGCACGAGGCATTGTACAGACATTTCCCAATGTTTCCGTCAATACATTTATTTCCTTGAGCTCACCCCAAGCCGGACAATATGGAGGTTTGTGTTTAATTATTGTAAATGTCAGTATTTTAACTGTTTTTTTAATTATTCATTTATTAATTCATATTTTAGCAATCAATGTACATTTTTAGTCACTTAAATTATTTCTAATCACAAGTGTATTTATGGAGTTGTGCAATTTATCTATAAATATTTCTATTTAATTTAAAAATAAACTTAAAATAAAGCACAGCTTTCATTTTATTAGTAATTTTATCATTTCAGCCGGCTTTCTTCACATAGTATTTCCTGGTCTAGTCAAAGAATCAGCCTATGAGTTGTTTTATTCCCGAGTGGGACAACACACGTCTGTCGGTAACTACTGGAAAGACCCCTACCACCAATCCTTATATGAATCTTATAGTGTATACTTGCCTTATATTAATAATCATATAGAGTGAGTATTTTTAGTTTCATATTTGAAAAGTAAGAATGGTTATTTTTGTTGTCTTGTACATGATAAAATATAATTTCGACTAGCTCTTCATCCGGTTCCATGGTGTAATGGTTAGCACTCTGGACTCTGAATCCAGCGATCCGAGTTCAAATCTCGGTGGAACCTGGCTTTTGGTTTCTTTTTGCATTTTTTTACGTTCTTTTGTACATTAAAATACAGATTTAGTATATTTTTTTATATTGCAATTATTTAATTTTTTATTAAAACCAAATAAGACAGAAGATGAATTTCTTTGAAACACATTTAGTTCACAACATAACCTATTTACGCCGGAGGTCACTGGCTCTAAATGATTCAACTGTGGAATATTTTTATCTTAATCAATTCAATTGACTCTCCTTGATCCAATATTATATATGCTTTAGATAATGAAACGGTGACGTTATAATATTTTTTATAGATCTGAAAAGTCTGAGGAATTCAAAAACAATATGCTTCGTTTGAAACGTCTGGTTCTCATAGGGGGTCCCGACGACCAAGTGATCACACCTTGGCAGAGCAGGTAACATGCTTACTAATATATGGGTGTGTGTGTGTGTGTTTTTTATATGAAATCACACCACATGATTATGATTACAAAGAGTATGTAATTATGTTTTTCTTTTCAGTCAGTTTGGTTACTACGGCGCCAATGAGACGGTAATAGAGCTGTACAGACAAGAGATATATTTATCGGATAAAATAGGTTTAAAAACATTGGACAAAACCAAGAGGCTCCATCTAGTGACCGTGCCCGGAGTTAACCACTTCAACTGGCACATGAACGTGTCTATTGTTGATGACTATCTGCTGCCATATTTAGATTAACCATATTCCTAGTTTGTGATATTTATTTAAGTGAAACCTTTTTAGAATCATTGTGATCTGAAACACCATATAGAGATGAAGAAACATACATAGATGTATAGGAGAGAATGAGATAGAAGATATATTGACCACTGCCGTCATAGCGCCATCTATTGATCAATCTTTAAACTAAAATGAGGCGTAGTGAATTTTCTTAAACTTACGATAGGTGGCGTTGATACTTTTGTAAAATTGTTAGTTAAATTGTTTGATATTATGTAACAGCTTCGTATTAAAATACAATTTTACATTAAAGTATTAATTAATTATAATTAATACATCCATCTCAATCTCCCGTACGCTGCTTTATGTGTTTATTGTACAAGTAATTTAGATTAACGTGTCATAATAATATATATAATAAATGTTTATTTGTAAACAAACATATATCGCACAAAGCCATGACGTATACGAACTATGTACTCTTGCTATTTACCTCCCTTATTTGCGTTGCATTTAGATAGTCTTTTTCTAATATTTGGACTAGAAATTAGGTTTATTTGTTAAAATTATTTTTTTTTACATATACAAGGGTGTGAAAATAACTGAGTTTGCATATTTTACAATGTATCAAACAAGATGGCGCTAATCATTAGAAAGTGAAATTTTGAGTGAGGCGTCTTTAGTCTCTTATACATAAACATCAGTGTTGTTTCGTAAGTTCAAGTAAATTTTAATTTTTTAATAATATTACAAATTAATCATATAATCATTGTTTAATATTTTTTTGATATAAAAATATTTTATCAACGATTAATTAAAATATTTTTGGAGGTGTTGTGATATTTCTCATTTTGTCATATAATTTTAAGATTATCAAATTAAGTTATAATTTTATTCATTAAGTAGACAATTTAATTACTATAAGTACCATTTTTTGTGATTTTTTTAATTTATAAAATCATGAAATTATATATTAATATAATGATTTGAAAATGTTTGCAATCTCATTGAAATGTATCTGATTTAATTAACAGTGTTATTTATATTTATAATCTTTTTTATAATATCTTTATAATAATTCAATACAAGTGTTTAATATATATGTATAACATTAATTAGTAGTGTTGTCTGCTCTTAGTACTGTATCGTGTATCAATGAAGCCAAATAAAGACATGAATTTAAATTAAATATATTTTTTAATACAATAAGTGTTTTATTCAACAAATTATAATATTACGAAACTTTAAACAAACAGTGATTTTTTTTACATTTATATACAGTTCCAGCTTTTATTAATGAAATCGTAACCATGACTCAGCAATATTAAAACCATTATTCATAATAGTTCAATGTGAACATAGCGTATGTATAAGAGTAGGTGTTACCGGGTTATCAAGTAGTCGTTCTTTTTAAATTGATATCTTAAATTTTCACAGAATTTTGAACAACTTTGTTTTGACCCGTGGATCATATTTAATCATTATTTTAAATTTCATAATCAAAACAAATTATTTATTCTGTTATGTAAATAACACTGAGTCAGGTCAACTATCACCAAAAATGGATAAACGTAGGAGTGACGAATCAAATTACTTACACGAAAAAGATAGGAATTCCCTAAAGATAAGATAAGTACATACATTATACATATCTTTACGGAGTTCTTATCGTTAAATGTGACTAGTTCTCAAAACATTTAGTTTTATAATAACAAACAAATATTCACGGTAAGAAATAGTTTTGTTAAGTAATCGTTATTACAAAAACGACATCAAATATTACAATTTGACTAAAGTATCATTATTAGTTTGTTACTTAATTATCAGAGATATGAAAAAATAGTTTATACTATTTATATTACAAATACAAAATAGTTATAAGTTAACTTAATATTGTTTCTCAAAGAGTTTATTTTCCACTTCGAAATAACAATGAGTGCGTTCATAGTCATTTTGGACTTTAAAAAAGATAAATAAAAAAATAAAATAAAAAGTGTAACTGAGCCATTCCGTATTTTACAATACAAAATGTTTATATCAAATTAAATATATCACATTTATCATACTAATATATTAAAGAGGAAACATTTGTGTTTTTGTATGTATGTTTGTAATGTTTTCACATAAAAACTACGGGACCGATTTCAAAAATAATTTAACCATTAGAAAACAGCATCTTCAGAGTACAATGACAGGCTATATTACATTTTCAAAAAAAAAAAAAATAGGGTACCCTAATTAAAATGCAATAATGTGACCCAAGGGGTGCAAAAATTGGTTATATAAAATCTGTCATGGCGTGGAAAGTATTGATAATAGAACAAAAAAATGTTAGACAGTATTATAAACGTATTAATTTCTACAAAAAAATCCGCAATACCGTCTATCCAACTACTGTAATTTTGCCGCTATAACCACGCAAGTTGATAAAAGTGCCGACTATAATAAAACCATACTATTCAATCCTCTGCACAAATTCTTATTCCATTAAGTTATATTTCATTAAATACCTATAAAATACTTTTTAAATTATTAAAATTGGACATTCCATTCAAAAGTCCACTACCACAAGATCGCTATCTACGCGTGTGACACTGCGGGGCATTGCTAGTTATTATTAAAATGAAAGTATTTAAAATATTTCCAGGTAAATGTATATGAATATTTTAAATATGTTCTTAAAAAATATTTTCGGTATTCAAATGGCATAACTCCTAATGATGTACATTTTGTTGATATCATAGTTAGCAACTACTTTTTAATTCAACTTATAATCAATAATTAATTATAAAGCCATTATATTATGTTACTTTATATTGTGTATCCATGACGTCACAATGAAGGTCACGCACCTCTCACGACACACTGATGACGTCATAACCACCTGTAATTAATCACAAAACTAATGGTCTTATTTATATTGTGTGTAGAATATTAATATAAAAACTAAAAATATTTGTCGTGTGTGTGTGTGTGTGTGTGTGTGTGTGTGTGTAAAGTACGTATTTTTTAAATAAAAACTAGAAGTATTGAGAATTATTATCTAGTTGAATTGATACCGTTTTCCTAGTACAAATAATCCGTTAAAAAAGTGTTCAATGCGTGAGTTGATAACCCCGAGAGGCGTGCGCCTGCGCATGACTCACGGATCATTCCTGCGTTTTTCATCAATGAACGCTGAGACGACTATTTGCTATATTTGTCAAAGAACAATAATATTTAGATTAGACACTTAAAAATATCATTAATAATATTCTTATTAAAATTAATCTGACAGGTGATATATTAATATAAACGTATTAAAAAAAGAAGTCAATAAATTAAATATTATAGGAGGTAAAATCTTATAATATATAGAAATGAGTGCATCTCTCTAAGATTCAAATCTATCCTATCCAATCCTATCATATCCTATCCCGTCTAGTGTGCACTTGCTCCGTGTAGAGTCTCCGCGGTCGCCGCAGGCCATATGAGTCACCCACCGGGCGTTATATTTCTCTGCCTGAGAATACGTGAATTTGGTAAGAGTCGTGAGTCACCACCTCGAGGAAAACTGTTGACGAATGATCACATCGATTACATATATTTGATAAAGATTACATAGAATTATTACAATAAGGTGATCGGAAGTGCGGAATTAGCAACGGGCGTAACAGGAAAGAGTGAGGGGATATACATAATTATAACTAACACAATATTATAAATATTAACCACTTATTTAGTGGGAGGATGGACTTTAAATATTTATAATATATTACATCAATAATATTGACAAAATAATTAACTGCTCTTACATATACAATAGTAAAATAGTATTGTACAAGGATATAATGAAGGGAAATACCATTTTTAAGGTCGTTGAAGTCGTGTCGATTGACTTACAAGCGGATAAATTAATTCAATATATATACACACAATAATAATATGTATTATAAAGGAATAAGTGCCAAATTTGGGTGAATGTTTTTATTTGTTAAACAACACCTGATTGTTTCAAACCACACGTGTCCAAGGCAACACACTTACGAATTATGAAATCGCAAACTCATTATAGATCCGTTTTAAAGTTACATAAGTGAATTAATTATTGAATGTTTTTAAATAACGTTATAACGCTCTGTTATGAATAATTTATATTGTTTACAATGTAAGTGATAATTTCTGAGAAAAATAAGTTAATATCGAGATAAAATACGTATTCATAGGTTTATTAAGACAAATTGTTTTGTTACGTTTTAGTGAAGTTCGAACGATAATAAATATGATACTGTTACTATATAAGATAACATTACCGATAATATTGATTGGTCTGTAGTGACGAAGGCGCTTCATAAAACACACACTTCATACAATACATGTTAAAAAAGGAAAAAGTTATGTACCTAAAATAAGGTATTAAAGGAGGGGAAAATGTAATAAAATAATAAAAGGATATACGATCACACAATTAGTCAGGACAAACCGGAGGTCAGGGACTAGTTATACACATATGGAAGCAAAGATGTAATTTAAATAACAAATAGATACATATAAGGGAAATATAATATTATCGTAGTCGCAAACAAATCCTTAAGTGATACTATTAATATGAAATTAGTACACGATTACTAAAATATATTGTATTGGTAACAGTCCACTAGTTCCGAGATTTAGTTTATATACCACTAATATATATATAAATGTGTGTTTCCAATAAACAACTGATTTTCAGAACACCATCCGCCCACAAGTGTCTGGACAGCTGCTCTCACTGACAACTACATATATTAAAAGTTGAAATTACTTTCAGGAAAATGAAGCGACAGAATTCGCTATAAATCTAATTTAAGACGTTTCTCATTAATTTGATTAAAATATGTACCTTTTTTATTGTCTTCTTTACCTTTTAGGGGAATAACAATATTTTTAATTACCTTTTTAAATCATTAAATCCACGTTCATCAATGAAACAACGTGACCAATACCAGGGGAGTCCCTATCTTGGAGTGCGCTGGCGCGTGGCGGTTGGCTTATAAACAACTCGCCGGCCAAATTTAAATCATTCACGCGCCAGCCTCCACCTCGAGCAGACGTGCCTCGATCATTATAATAATTATTTAACTAAACCACCAAACATGAAGATGTACTCAGTCCTCGGTAACAAGAAGAAAGTTACGATGGAGTCAAATCCGTCTCGTTTGAAAGTCGTTGGAAATAACTGTATAGTGAAAGTGACGACTAATCAGGGAGAAATAGAAGTAATAGGAAATGATTGTAAGATCGAAGTCGTTAACAACATGGGGGTCATCAACGTAGTTGGAAGTGGAGATGATATCACGATCAGCAGACGGTGGAAGGGAGACAAGGTTTCCGTTGTTGGACCAAACTGCCGCCTCAATGTCGCCGGGAAGAACAAGTCGACGAGCTACGAAGCCCAATTGTCGCCGTTCAGCAAAGATTTAGATGATGTGATAGAATCTATATTCTCGTTCGTGATGCGATGAGTGTTAGATGAAGTACTCGAAGTACTTGTTTGTTTAATTGTGTACAATTTTTCGCCAATGGATTTTATTGGTGTACTTTGCCTCAGTGTTTGTTCAGTGCCGCTTCGGAGAGAGGAAAGATTTTTTGTTTTTATAATAATAAAGTTATGAAACTTTTAATAATCCTTTCATTTAGTCCGAAATTATGTCTTTTAACTTAAGTCATAGTTAAAGATATATTGTAGCATTTCTAAGCATTCTTGAACTTTTATAAGTTTGTTTTTTGAAATAACTGGTAGAACTAAACTTACGAGGGACTGCTTTGATCATATAATACAATTACTAGATACAACAACCTTATACAAACTGTATAACAATTTCGTTTGTTTACTTCAATGTATTTCTTTATCTATAAAGTCACGAAAAAATTATATTATGTGATGATAAATCGACTTACAATAAATTCATAATTGTAAACAGCGCCATCTATTGATTAAATTTGAAATAACAATGACTAAAATATTACATATTTAATATTTATTACGTTTCATTATTTTTTTAAACAAAAAACTTACAACAGATGTGCGTCATTGAACGATCGTTAGAGGATCATATTATTAAAAAAGACAATTCCTAGTCATTTTATATCTTACTAGCAGACCCGGCCACGCGGTGCTGTGACTATAGTTTTTGATATATTACATTGTAGTAAACTATTTAAGGGGTAACGGTAAGAGAACATCTGTCATAAGAACCATAATGTTTTCTTACAGTCGATATTGAGCAAAAATCAAAACAATAATTAATTTTAAATTTTTATTACTTTTTATCCAAATTTGTAACAAATAAGTATATTGAAAAGGTTTTAGTAAATAACACGGAACACTGAACTTACGAATGAGGTAGGTGGGGCTGATAGTTTAAGATTGTTACCCGTAATATTAATTCACTAATCGGTGAACAATATTTTCGGTTGTTAACCTGTCTTTAGCTAACACAAGTAGATTTGACGGTTTTCTTGTTGTAAATAAGTGTTGAGACGATCAGGTGAAGGCACACCATAATGATGAAGTGGTAATTTTGAAATTAAAACACATAAATTCAATCAGCACTAACGCTTCGTTATACATCTGTGGCGTGTAATCTATGTTTTGGCATTCATCTCTTTGTCTAATTCATTGAAATAATATCGAAGTAGTTTAGGAGTCCATCGCGGACGAACAACGTGACACGTGATTTATATATATTAAGATTATAATGTAACTGATTATATTGTAAATATTTTAAAATTAGGTAGTTACGGCAAAGTCGTTATTTAAAACTACAACTAACGGAATGATTTGAATAGCGTATTTAGCACATTTCAAAGACACTCAAATTTGGGAGCATTGACCTACATATTTTTGTTTTTCTTGATTCGGTCGGTCGGTGACATTACATATTCGTGATGCAGCCGGATTTGTTTGGAACTGATTTTTATAAGTAATAGTTCTGCCCGTTGCTTCGTTCGCGCGGTCCTGGACACAGTTTACTCCTTATAACATCACTTATCCGCCGGTGACAGTCCTGCTAAAATCGGTCCAGCCAAAGAACCGAACCGAACCAAACAGAGACAGAGACACATTAAAAATTGCTTTTTCTATGCAAGTGTGCACATTCACACTTACTTTCATGCTTTTAGTGCGAAGCTGTTAATTTGGATACGAACAGACACTTCTATTTTATGTATATGTACGGATTGTATAAATAATGATCACAGAAACAAATACTTGCTACTAAATGTTTTCTTGATTCGATGGTTATTAAGATTTTTATCGTATCATACACTTGTCTTGTTGTTTACGTGTCCTTACCTTACCTTAAAATGACCGTATCATGACCTTTCCTTGTTTAGTAAAAGATTTCTAAGGTGGGTGACCCATGTATAGAGATTTTTTACCATAAGGTATAAAAGATTTAATCTTATGATTTTTTAAATTAAATTTGGGATAAACGGTTAACACTTGATGTGAGAATTAGTTTTCGGTCGCATACCACTTAATTTCCAATTGACGTAAATGATTATCTTCCGCAGTTGAAGTATCTGATTATATTAACAGATAACACTCAAGTAAGGAGCGGTGATTTCCTGAAAAGTCCCTTCATTACAATATCAATGTACTCGTCTTCGTCACAATCGAAATTAATAATCGATCTACAACACTAACTAGATAAGATCTCAGATTACTTTCTACATAAATATATCTACAGTTGGATTATTTGTACTAATACCTCACGAGTATTGTAATTATTCTTAGCTATTAGAAAAAACATAAAATGCTATATGTATAACATATTACAGCGGATTTAGTTACAATAATTAAGTTTGAAATGGTTCTAAAATCTTTAAGTTGTCTTTAGTTTTTTATAAACTTTTTCTTAATGTAAGTAAATGTAAATGTTAGGTACTTGTGTAATAGGTATCTAATGATAATTACATGCGGAAAGAAATACACACATACTCACGTTTCTATATTGTAATAAAAATAATGAAGGGGTCCCTTTGAAAGTTTTTATTCATTAGTACATTAAATATCGAAACCTCAATGATTAGCTGTAATTTAATTGGTGTGATACTTTCTAAACGACGTTTGCTCTAATCAAAATCTGTTAATACTTAGTGTTAAAGTTCTCTTCGTCTTAAAAATGTGTATTATTGATACTAATAAGAGCTACATATAAATAGATATTGTAAAAAAGTAATAAAAATAACAGGTTCCACCGAGATTTGAACTCGGATCGCTGGATTCAAAGTCCAGAGTGCTAACCATTACACCATGGAACCGTTGAAGCGTTGTTTGAAATTGTGTATTAATTTATATAATATATCTATCAAACATTTTCTCATATTTAAATTAATTGTTATAACTATATGTTGACAGGTGCCAGTTAATAAAATATAACCCCATCTAGCGGTGAGATGCAGAAAAACGCAATACAAATATATCCATGTATTTAAAATTTTTACATAGATTTGTTAAACTTGATTCGTTGTAGCGACATCTAGTGAGAAGTGGATGAAGAATATAAAATCATTTTAGCATGAAAAACAAAACACTTGTGCTAATTTTCATGTTACTGTTTACTGACCTTTATAAGTTTACCAATATTATATCTGTTTAATAAAACCATAAAATATTACAAACATCCATTTTAAAATATTACCTACTAGCTGGTGTTCGTGTCTTCGTCTGCGCAATTTCCAAGAGGATTTTGTAATAGATTTTGGAGATTACTATATTGTAATGAAATATGGTTTTTAGTCGTCATTATATTTACAAAGTACTTATACTTTTATATAATTTAATTTAAAATAATCTTCTAGATATTATCATTAAAATTGTCAAGGTTGCTTACAACATTTATTAAAATGTATACGTGCTATGGAAGCAAAAAGTTTTTAATATAAATAGTTCTGCAGAAAGGTGAATAAGCGTGTTGACGATAGTGGGCGTAATAAAAATATTATTAAGAAGATTATAGGAACCAAATGCAGAAAGGATTTGAGGACAGGCCAGGACCAGACCAACATGACATCCACTCTCCAAAGTGAGTAAATCAAGAAATTCACAAAGATTGAACCAAGTGGGTTTCGATTTAATATAAGTTATGCGACCTCGTAGACCTCGTAGATATAGAATATCTCGGGAGTTTACATTTCAGACTTATAAACACATAAAATATGATAAATTATTAAAAAGTGAACTATAATGACAGTTTTTTCTTATTTATTTCTTTTCTGTTGACGTCATTATTTTGACTAAAGAAATATATTTTCTATACAATTCTTATAAAGTATATCAGAAGTGATACCATCATCCGAAGGATACACAACTCGATCGATCGGTGACTGCACATGATGCAATCATAAAGTTTGGACATAATTTGTATTTATATTGGAAAAATCTCAATCCCTTTATCTCTGCTTCGTCAAAACGATCTTCTTTACTCTGAAAAGAAATAGTTAACTAAAACACTGGGACAACCAATAAAAAATCGTTTTATGGGTTTTCCCATAAAGCGCTTTTTAATAACTTTTAAAATTAGATTTTAGATGATAAATTTGTCCGCGATATTTTGTTTTTATATGTCAAGATTATATACAGATACTAGCTGATTCCCGCCGGCTTCACTGGCACACTGTTAATTTGGATGTGAACTTAGACTTCTTGTATTGACAAAATGTTTTATTTCTATTTTATACACAGTGTAATCACAAATCGAGAAATAAAATGCCAGTCGGTGAATACACAGATTTCTACATCATCTATGAGTTACTGTGTATTGGGATGATGACACCTCTGTAGCTATAAGGCCGATTGACTTGAAATTTGGTATTTTGGTAATTCCGTAAAATCCGTTCTTAGTGGACGTCTACGTTACAAAAGAAGTAACTATATAAAATTTTAAGTTAATCGGACAGATACGAGTAGTTTCAGAGATTTCGTGATGAATCAGTGAGCGGTAAATCGCTACCGAAGGAGTGATATTATATAATACCTAATAGTATTATTTATTATATACATATAGTATGCATGTGTGTAAACCATTTTTGTACGTTTCATTTCGCTTCACCATTAAATGTAGATCAAAATAGTCCTTTACACTATATGAATTAAATACTTTAAAATATATTACAGATTTAAAATTATATGCGATTAAAAAAAGTTTAAAGTTGCTTGTAAGACATTTGTAAACTTAATTTGCTTTACAAAGCGTATTATAATTTGGTCAAAGTCCAGTACAATAGTGCCTCAACGTATAAGTATAATTATTCTAAATTCCGTCCCACTCCTGACAAAACATGTCAAATATCCCGTTAACCCACTGAGCCCCCCCGGGCCCCGTCGGTTTTAATGAAAAAGCATCAAATTTCATAATTGACTCCGCCCGTCTTCGGGGACTCACAATTTATTAATCAGAAATAATAATTCACAGGTAATGTCGGTGTACGAGTGAAGCACGGCTGATACCATCACTTCTACTGGAAGGGTTAGGGCCCTCGCAACCTACATTCAAACTACGGTTACATTTATGTTTGTTTGTCTAACAGTTTAATAAATAATGTGTAATGTTTCCTATCTCTACCTGTGCACCTACTGACTATATGGATTAGTTTTATTTATTTAAATTATCTAAATGATTTTTTCAATTGATTGTCTCGTGTCGGTTGTCTAACAGTTGAACGAACAGTTATTCTTTATAAATGAATAATATAAAGCAGCAGTTTGTTAATCCGCAGTCAACGCGGCGCCGCCGGCCCGTAGATTTCAAAGTGACACGCTAACAATCCCATGGCGCAAGGATGGAAGAGTTAGCATTTTTTAATTAATCTAATAAGTTAATTCGTGAAGGCGCGCCCGAAATGTATTGTTATGGAATTAATGGATAACGCTTCAGGCTTCAAGTTTTTGTCCCCGGGGACGCGTGTCCTAGGTTATGTAAATTAGGTCATTTGTAGGATTTTATTATCGAAGTGTGTTTTTAGCCTTTTACGTTGATAAAGTAAAGTAAACTGTAAAGATATTACAAAAATCACGTTATTTCAACAACACTGTATAATATACACAAAAACATATCTTTTCAGAAGATATATCTTTGTTGAAATAGTTTAATAAATAATAAATAAATTATTAATCACATATTTTCCCGTCATAGTTAGTTTAAATTTTTTACTTTAAATTAACGATATAATATATATTATATAATTATTTAAGTACCCATATTTGGAGCAAGGCTCTGAATACCTCATTAATCTGTAAATATAAACAAAATTGAAGAAAAAAATATTTTCCGTGCGAGCAAAGTCGTGGACACAACTAGGTATAAATAAAATATGTAAAAAGTAAATAGGTAAGAGACAGTACTTAATATTAAACTTGTCTGTAGCCAACGTCCATACCACGTTGAATACACCGGTTCTCCTCCGATCACGGAATTTAAGCAACGTCGGGCGCGGTCAGTACTTGGATGGGTGACCGCCTGGGAACACCGCGTGATGATGGCTTTTTTATCTTTTTTTTTTTTATTAAAACCTATTTGAGCTATGCAACCTTGAAGACGTAATTTATATGTTCTTACTTGAAAGAAAAAAGAAATTGGTGATGCTTTGAAACATTTAGGAAGAAATGGAGGACAGTGCGAGAAAGACTAGGAGAGAGTATTCCTTAATAAAGTAATTCTTACAGTTTTAATGTACTGTGACCCAAAAATTTACTGGACAATGACAACAAATTATTTTTTAGATTTGCTCCAAAAAAGTGCAAAAACTTCCAGTTATTGTTTTTAGTTTTTTGGACCAATCCACATTAATTTAATAAAAACATTCTGATGCCTTTAAGAATTGTTATTTACTTATGTAAAAGTAACACTATACTCTATACTATATACACTATAGTAGTAGTAGCAAGTACAAGGTGAATGTAAAGTATCTTCTTGCATTTGATATCTTATCTATTAATAAAAGTTAAAATTACAGTCCTTATATTGCATAGGATAGTCATTTTTAGGAATAAAAAGGACAGGATATACAGCGGGAATGTGTTGATCTACTAAATGGAATTTTATAGTACTAACATTTTTTATATGTATTTTGAAATGTCAACAACTTAATATAGACTTATTTTGTCAATGTAATATAAATAACTAACTTTTAGTTTTATTAGGGCAATTGTAATTATTTAAATCGAACTTTAACTATCTTTACCTTATTAACAAAATATTACAATATTAATTATGTTGATCAAAAGACAAAAAGCCAGGTTCCACCGAGATTTGAACTCGGATCGCTGGATTCAGAGTCCAGAGTGCTAACCATTACACCATGGAACCGGATGATTAAGGTCTGAAAAATTAGTTTCAGTAGAGCTTACTGTTTACAAAACTAAATAGTCAAAAACTCAACGTACCGGGTAGCAGATCTAGATTTTATTTTGCCTCTTGGCACTTTATCAATATACTATAAAGTAGTGTGGCATCACAGAAATACATAATAAGTTTAACCAATTAACTGTGGTAATCTCTTTACAAAGCGCCACCTAGTGAGCGTCAAACACACGACGCTGTTGAAATATTGGGTCAAGGAAGACTTTATTTTAGAAAACATTAATTTCATAAGTGATATTCACACAGTCGCTAAACAAGAACATATATTAACAAATAATTGGACAAATTGTAACAAAGTTTTGTTCATGACGGGTGTAGTTGTTAACATAACTGGTAATTATGTATATTAAATTGTTTGTGAATTAATGTACAACTATTTTATAATTAATAATTAACTTTTTATAGACTAAAAAAAACTTACGTTATATTAATTCTAATGAAGTCTCCTAATGAAGACATGTCACTACATATCCTATAAATTATTGCGTTTTTAATATTATATACCGATATATTAATATAATCTGCATATATTAATATAAATTGTCTTAGTAACTATATAGAATACTATTTTCTTTGGAAAATTTAATAATTTTCACGGACAAACAAAAATTATTTGGGGTGTAAATATAACATATATTAGAAAGGCCTATATACAGGGTGGGCCAAAAATTTTTGCACTTTTGAAACATGTCTAGAAATAAAAGTACAAATGTTATTTTGTTTATGATTTATTTAAAGTAATTATCATTTATTAAAATTTATTTTTTAAAAATGACATCGTCGAGATGTGCTCCGTCTCGTCGTTGACACTCCTGCAATCGACTACGTAAACTTTGGAAAACTCGTTGACAGATGCTGCGAGGAATCGCGGCTATCTCCTCGTGGATGTTTTCTTTTAATTGGGATATGGTCGTCGGTTTATTAAGGTATACTCGACTCTTCTGATATCCCCACAAGAAAAAATCGCAAGGTGTAAGGTCCGGGCTTCTGGGAGGCCATGGGATATCACCTCTGCGAGAAATCAATTTGTTAGGAAATATTTCTTTGACCACCGGTAAAGTCACGTTTGATGTATGGCATGTTGCTCCATCTTGTCGCATCCAAGTCCGGCTATTGTATCCTTCAAATTCATGCAACTGTGGTGTCAAAAACTCTCGCAACATTTTCACGTATTCCACTGAGTTCACAGTTACGTTATTTCCTTGATTATTTTCAAAGAAGTATGGACCGATTATGCCCTTTGCGGATATGGCAGCCCACACTGTCGTTTTTGGTGAATGAAGAGGCTTTTGGTGTTTATAGTGAGGGTTTTCCGTGCTCTAATATCGACAATTATGTTTATTTACGTGACCATTAATGTGAAAATGGGCCTCGTCCGTAAACAATACATTCTCAAGGCTTAGAGAATCGCTCCAGTATAGTGTCAGCAAATAACTTGCGTTGAATGTAATCGTTTGGTTTCATCTCCTGTACAATTTGAAGCTTATATGGGTGCAGTTTAAGGTCCAAATGCAAGATTCGCCGCAGACTAGTTCTTGGTATAGCAAGAGCCGCCGACCGCTTACGCGTAGATGATTCTGGATCGTCCCTTACAGAAATTTCAACCTCCCGAATGTTCTCTTCGCTTCTTCTGGAACGTGGTCGCCCAGTTTGTTTAATATTCGTTGTCGATCCCGTTTGCTCAAACTTTTTAACCCAAGCTTTAATTAAATTAATACTTGGACACTCACTTACACGTTGTAATCCGTATTCAACTCTAAAGAGGCGTCGTACAGTACGTACGTAGGAATCGTTGTTTTTGTAAAATTGTTTTACGCAAAAAGCACGCTGTTGTCCCGTGAAGCGCTCCATCGTGACTAAAATTGCATTAAACGACGCACAATTCCCCGCCACCCACGCGCCCCTTGCTCTCACGGTTTTGGACAAATCAAGTGTTGCTATTTGCAAAAATTTTTGGCCAACCCTGTATTTTGTCCAATTATTATAGATGACAGATCGTTTCAGACCTAATAGATGACAAGAACTAGTTATAATATAAAAATATATTATCATCATCTTCCTGCCCTTATCCCATTTTGGGGTCGGCACAGTATGTTTTTTCGTTCCATATTCTCCTGTTACTAGTCATCTCTGTACACACTCCGTTCTTCTCCATATCGTCTTTCACGCAATCCATACATCTTTTCTTAGGCCGTCCTCTACCTGTCCATCCCTCCACTATCATACCTAGCACTCTTTTGGTCACGTGCCTTTCATCCCTCCTCATAACATGCCCATACCATGTCAGATGGCTACATCTAATGTTTTGTGTCACTGGCGCTACTCCTAAGCTTCCCTTAATATACTCATTTCTTATTCTATCCATTCTTGTCACCCCACACATCCATCTTAACATTCGCATCTCCGTTACATGCAAACGGTTTTCGTCCATCACCTTCATCGCCCAGCACTCAGATCCATACAAAACGACAGGTCTAATGATGTTTTTATAAATTCTCCCCTTTAGTTTAAGGGGAATTCGGGCATCACATGTCGTCCCAGTGACTTGTCGCCATTTCATCCATCCCGTGTTGATTCTGTGCTTTACGTCCCGGTCAATATTGCCATCGCTTTGAATCCGAGAACCAAGATAGCGAAACTCCGAGCAGACTGGTAACGGTACTCCGTCGAACAAAATAGGAACAAAACCGGACACATCGCCGATCTCGCAGAACATGTGCTCTGTTTTGGTTCTGCTCACTTTCCGGCCGACACTCTCCAGCTTTTGTTGCCATTTTACCAGTCTGCTCTGCATCTCAATTCCATCCTCGCCGACGAGAACAATATAATCAGCAAATAGCATGCACCAGGGTGCAGGAAGAGTCCTGTATGTCCAATGTCAGAGCATCCATTATCAACAAGAAGAGGTAGGGATTCAGAGCCGACCCTTGATGCAAACCTACTGCCACATTGATCTTGTCGGTGTTTTCAACGGCCGATCGGACTTGTGTACTAGATCGACTGTACATTGCACGAACCAACTCCACATACTTCCCAGGTATACGCTCCTCTTTCAAAGCCCACCCTATCACATTATGGGGAACCCGGTTGTATGACTTCTCGAGATCAACGAATACTATGTGCAGGTTCTTATGGGCTCGTCTGTATTTCTCACTCAACTGACGAAGAGCGAATACAGCATCCGTACCCCGACTAGGCATAAAACCGAACTGGTTCTCCGAAACATCACTCTCGTCTCGCATCCTTTTCTTTATCACTTTCTCCCACACTTTTATAGTATGTGACATGAGCTTTATACCCCGATAACTGTTGCAGTCTTGTATATCATCTTTATTTTTATAAATGGGCACCAGGTCACTATTGCACCATTCATCAGGGATCATTTCTTCATGCTACAACTTATTGAAAAATAAAACCAGCCACTTATACCCATATTCATTTAAAACCTTCCATACCTCCACTGGTATCGCATCCAGTCCTACAGCTTTTCCATTCTTCATACTTTGCCGCTTTCACTTCATAATCGGTCACTTCTTTCACTAACCCTTTATTTACCGGCTAGTTTTTTCAAAGCTCCACTCCAATCATTTTCTTCATTCATCGATGTTTCAAAATATACCTTCCATCTCTTTTTTATATCCTCATCTCTCATCAACACATTTCCAGTATCATCTTTTATGCATTTTACATGTATGACATCTCTAGCATTCTTCTCCCTACGCTTTGTTATCCGGCAGAGTTCCTTTTAACCTGCAGGAAACACTAGCGACCTATATAACTCCTCTTGCACCTCAGCTCTAGCAATGGCTACAGCTACTTTCGCTCTCTTCTTACATCTTTTATATAACATTTTCATCTCCTCTTTCATTCTTTCATTATCATCCGGTACTTACTGCCATTGCTTAAACGTATCTTTCTTCTCTTTCAGAACCTTTTGCACATCTCCATTCCACCACCACGTTTCTTTATTTATCACACCTTTTCCTCTCGTTTCGCCTAATACCTCCTTTGCCACAGTTTTTATACATCCCGCCATTTCGTTCTAACTATCGTTGAAAGATTTTCCTTCTATACTACTCATATTAATAATTTTATCTGTCACTCTTTTTTTAAATTTACTGGCACATTCTTCCTTCTCTGACAAATACCATTTTATTTTAGGTGGGGGCCAAGAAACGCTTGAACATATTTGTACGCACTACATGTTTAATTTCCATGATGAGGAGCCTAGGCTGTCAGACTACACTTTCACACGGCAGTACCTTGCAGTTTTTGACGCAATTGATTTTATTTCTGCTTATTAAGAAATAATCAATCTACGTCTTATGGCGGCCACTTTTGTATGCAATTAAGTGCTCTTCCTTCTTTTTGAACCAAGTGTTGGATATAGCCAAATCGAAGGCTAGCTCGGCCTCCAGCAAGGCCTCACCCTCGTCATTACGGTGACCGAAACCCCAACCATCATGTACTCTTTCATAACCATCATTCATACATCCCACATGCTCATTAAAATCACCCCCTACATATATCTGCTCATTGTCCGGAACATCCATCATCACAGAGTCTAAATCTTCCCAAAACTTCTCTTTCATCCTATCATCACATCCGGTTTGAGGAGCATACACACTTAATACATTAATGATTAAACCTTCTAAAATCATTTTCACAGCAAGGATTCTATTACTCACCCTGTTCACCCCCGTCACACACTCTTTTAATTTCTCATCAAGCATAATTCCAACACCATTTTTTTTCCATCATTCCCGCAATAATAAAACTTGTATCTCTCACCAATCTCTCTCGCTTTTGATCCCTTCCATTTCGTTTCCTGTAAACATGCTACGTTAATTCGTCATTTCTTCAACACATCCGCAATTTCTGTTCCTCTTCCAGTCATCGTACCAACATTCCAACTTTCAAATCTCAGTTTTACATCTCTTTGTTCCCGGGCTAGCTAAAAATATATATAAAAAATTTATAAATAATCAAGAGCGTTTGACATACTGGGATTGTAAGGAGCGGTAATTTAAAAAGGTCGATATATATATATATATTTTACTAATATAAGATATATGTTAACAATGTAATATAATAAAACCAATGGAATAACATTCAAGAATATTAAAACCCGTTCGACAAAATGGCGGGCTGTCAAAATAACCAAAGAGGATGGACACAATATTCAAACTCCTTACGTGGATGTCAAAAATGGAACGTAATTTTTTTGAAAGTGCCGAATAGTCCCGAGACGGTTTATCCTCATTGTAACTCGATAAGATATTTATTGGCGGGAAACAGAAATGGAATGGCTCCTTGGCGGTTACTCGACGTCGCCATAACGCTCACGTCCGCTGGCATTCTACATTTTTATTTTGTCAATATTTAATGTGATGCCCAGAAAATGGCGCCGAACACACGATGTTCTTATTGAAAATGTATTCGATGATATATTACTTACCTTGAGGAATAATAATTCTAGTAGGTATTATTGTTTCTATTTTAATGTTTTATATAATTAGTTAATCAGAAATACCTCGATAACATTACCGCCGTTAATGGAATAAGAATTTGAACCAGAATAAAATATATTTGTTTTAAATTAGTTTTTAATAGATATATTATTAAGACATACTTTATAACATGTATCTTATATTGTTTTAAACATTGAATAAAATATATATAATCTTAAGATATATTTGATAATCGTCTGCTGTGACGCCGTGTGTATCACTGGTGTACATTTCTGAGCGACCGCTTAGCGACTGACATAAAATATTGTTTTTCACCAATACACGAACATAAACTTATGAATTCAAAATAAAGTAAGCGACTAAATGTTGTCTATTTAACTTCGATTTTTTTAATATACTAAATGTATAAACTGTAAAGAGGGAAAGTAATAAGCCGTAATGGATAAAGGCAGTCAGTCAGTCAGTCAAGGGTTGACGCGAAGCATTCGAGCATGAAAAACTTTTCAAACTACCAAATTTTCATTTCAAATGTAATCTACTGCGACAAATGGTTTGAACCTGACTACATTTTGTTTTGTTCTCTGTTATTTTTTTGTCACGTCGGACCTTTTTTGTGAAATCACTAAAGGGGTTGTTATTTGTACTTTTAAAGGGATGTCAAATTACTTTTTTTCTATTTAGGCCACTCTTATATATTAGTTAATTTTCTTTGTTATGTCCATTATGATAATTTTTCTTTTATATAATATAAATATTGTATGTATGGTAATAATTTTTGCATTATGTTTAATTTTATAATTCAAATTAGTATTTGAATGTTAAAACGTGAGTACAATATAAGAGAATCAAATCCAATATAGTTGTGGGACGATTTGTTCTCCGTGACACGATATTACGGAGAAGACTGATGATGTGGATGTGATGCTGGGGGTTGTAATAAAATATTCACCGGAACACGAACACGATAGTTTTCGACACAGACAATATTCAAACTATATACATATATATATATATATATATATATATATAATAAATACTTAAGGATCTTCCTAAGGAGCTTTATAAGGACCAATTTTGTAAGGTTCATTTTGGAATACTTAAATTACCATATTTATTAGTGTTATATTTTATTTATACTTTATGAAGACGAAGCTAAGCTAGCAGGTGAAAAGAAATATTCCTGTCAAAGGAATCGCTTTGGTAATAACATAATAAAAAGTTTGTCTGTTCGTTAGTTCACTCATTGATTTGACGAAATTTTATATAACATAATGGAAGAATTATTACTAAGATCAATCTTTTGAATATATTTTGTAACAATACAAAAAAAGATACATGAGACATTAAATTTTCTTCAACGATTCAACTTTAATTGTGATTCTATCTGTGTGTGTCTGTTTGTATCCACATCAACAGCTTTTAACTAAATGCGTATGAAAATGTATACAGTAGGTACTTACATAAAATATAAATCTATTTTTTTCTGTCTGTCTGAAACAATTGGAACGATTTAAACAGGACTTTAACTGTTATAGGAGTAACTTGGGCTACTTTTATTAAAAAAAACTTATTCCGCATCAACAATGTCGTGGGGAGAGCTCGTTGAAACTACATTTCTCCTTACTATAATTAATTAAATTACTATATTCTATATATGTGGCTTTTTTGTAGCATTATATACAACAAAATATAGATAATCTGTCTACTTTAATAGGAATAAAAGAAAGTAACAAAAACATAAACCGTCCAAGTCAAATTGTTTACAATCTTCAGACTACCTTATGCCTACTGTGTATTACTTAATTTAAGTTGTATTATGTGTCAAAATTGGTTTATACTTTACGTATAACCCGACTTAATTAAATAGTCAAGTAATGCAATATTCAAATATTAATTATTCCGCGAAGTTTGAATCAAATGTCAATCGGTGTTATAAAACAGCTGTTAATGAAAACGGAAGCCATTTTGAAATTTGAACTTATTTTATTAAAAGTTAAACAATATTTTTGAAGGTAAATTTCTTTGCAATCGTTATGATTAGAAAATCGATGTAACGAAAATGCGTCACGACAAGGAAACAAACACATAAATGTATAGGACCGATTGAGATGGAAGATATTACACGTTATTGCTATCGATATGACAAGTATTTTATTTTTTTAGTAATCCTTTGTCTCAGCATTTTTGATCAATAAGTTATTGTGAAAAAATATTTTTGATAACCGATACATCAACGTATTTTCTTGCAATAATTTATTTTTTTCCCGGTGGTGACTTTCCTTCCAGATACGTCACCCGTAAGTCTAATTTGGAACCTTTGTTCCTCGCTCGCTCACTCAGTATAAAACTAAAGCCATAAAAGTCCAATCTACATACGACCACTCGAGGGAAATTCGTTATCAATATAACATTTCCTCGCTGTCACTCTGCGAGATGAAACCTTCCTATCCAATACGATCGAAATCTTAATCCAATACGCCACGACAGCGAATGATTTATACCAGGAAGAGTTGGCGGGGAGCGCTAAAATGTTACATTCATGTTTTGGAGACTGAGTTTAGCAAGCGTTTAACATCACAAGACATTTAAAAGTGTTGTTGTCTTAAATAAGATAACATAACAAACAAAATGGACATTACACACTATTTATGTGTAGGACGCTAGTACTTAATACCTAATATCTTTCAAATATTATATAATATTTTGCTTCACATATACACATAAATCAAATTTAAATGTCTGTTTGTAATTTCAAATTAACAGCTCTTCACTATGCATATGAAAGTTAATACGGTACTTACATAAAAAGTATTATTAAAAAAAAAATCTCTCTCTGTTTGCTGGTTGGCTAATCAATAAAAAGACTGGACCGGACTGGATTGTATATAACACAATTTGTGTAATAAGCAGTAAATTAGACTATTTTTATATTCAGAAAATATATTCCGTGTGGACAAAGTCAAGGGCACAGCTTGTTTAAAAATCTTATTTTATAGTTTTAATAACCAAGTTACGACTTTCTGACAATTAGTGGCTTAATAATATATATATGATAATATATATATGATTTGGAGATGGAATGGTAACTTATACTATTCATTAAGTTGTGTTTTTAATACACAACTTAAAAAATATTACATAAAAATGTCACGAAATGAAAGCGGTAACATTTTAGCGCTCCCCGGTGTTAATACACTCCGCGTCCACACCTGCGCGCAATCACATGATCAACGGGAAGAGGATTTTTTGTTCCATATTGATCAAAACTAAATGTAATATTATAATAGTTTACAAATAGTGCTACCACAATAATATATATTCATTAAATAATAAGCTACTAAACTAATTACTAACTGAAAAATGTTTCATTCTGAAAAGACAAAATTCCACCAATCATAGACCTTTGTTATTTATCCGTTCCATATTTGAAATATAACCGGCAACTAGGAGTTCAATTAACGGAGTCCCGTAATTAATGGGACGTTCCGGGTCCGATTAAACTCAATCTCCGGTAATCCGCGGCCCGGTTACACTTACAACGGTTAAATTAATTAGGATCCTTTGTTTTCAGTTAACTTTTTTAAATAGTATTCGTTCTTTTATTTGACGGTTATATACAATAATATTGAACAGACATTACATTTCAAATAAATTTGTTAATTACATTGTTTTAAATCATATATTGCAAAGACTACCTAGATATTATTAAATAGTCTGAAGCTATTTAAACAATACTAATACGAAAATAGAACGATAGAAAATAAAAATTTCTTCTTGCAACGATTAAATTTGGTTTCATAATGTTATCTTAAATATTAACAATTTGAATTCGAATTTAAAAAAACTGTCTATAATATGTTATATTAAATAAACGTAGTGACCGATGTAAGCGTCAGCGTGAGCGCCGGGCCCGGCGGGAAGGCACGCACTAATTACCGAAGAGAATTCGATGCAATAAATCACGGGCATAATATAACTGCGCGTCGCGTCGCACAGGAATGCACGCCCCAAATCCAGGGTACTATTTGAATTTCGAATTTCACACTAGTACGTTATTTAATTCAGTGACGCTGGCCGCTTACACCGTTCTAAATATGAAAAAGTATTCGATGACAGCTGTAGCTTTAAAAAAATACTTCATCCCGACAAGGTTGTATAGTTTTTTTTTAATGTATTTCTATAATAAGGTGGTAAGTAAACAAAGGCGGTTGTTTGTTGTTGTAAAAGAGTATTTATGCAATAAACTATTATAATACAAACGAAAGTAAATTTTAAATTAAATATAAATAATTGATAAATTTTAACAAATATAATATCGATTCCAATGACTTGTATGATAAATTTAAATTTATTAATATTATTAGTTTAGTTACATTATAAGAATGCCTGGATAGGTTAATAAAAGCATTCTTAATTAAAGCAGCCGTCCTCTCGCTGCACTCTCCTTCCCTGAGGGTTATTTATGAACAGTCACTGAGCTATGTAATAATCTGAGGCGGGATTTAATTTGGCGGACTGATTTCACACTAGGGTGCGAGGGAGACGTACTTATCAGAGTGTGTGGAGATAAAAAAAGATAGATATAGGTCGTTAGCGCGTTGGAAAACGGAAAATCAGATGCTTTACTTTGCGTTTTTTCTGGTGTAAATAAGATGGATTTGGATGAAACCGAACAGAGTGTATGAAATGGATGGAAACCCAGCAGTCGGCTTGGTTGAAGCTTGAGTGAGACTTTTACACTTAAAACATAAGAAAAAGCTCTACAAGTTAGACTTTAGATTAAATAACACTTGTTCTATCACAATACGATACCAGACTGCAAAATATATTTATTTGAGTTTTTTAATGCATTTTTTAAATATCTGTTTCCAAACTTTATTTAGGTACCTCTAACTAGTGATTATTACTAATCATTACACTATTGTATTGTGACAAAAAAGCGAAAAACGAACAAACGTGAAACATAAAAACTATTTATAACCGACATTTCTATTAAATTAATCATAGTTTATAATTTGAAGTAAAATAGTCTAGTAAAGGAGCTAAAAATGTTACTTAAAAGACAAAGAAATATACCTAATTATAAAATATATAGTGCAGAAGCAAGTGAAATATATAGTTTAATTGATACAATTACTGTAATCCTCCCTTCAGAGGGTGTTTTATTAATTAACTAGATGCAGACCCGGCTTCGCTTGGATGAAATGTGACTCATAACATTTACAAAATGTATATATTTTAGTAGATATTGGTTTTCAAGTTATTAATATTAATTATTATTTGAACGGTGACTTATATGTGACACTGACACATGAATCTCAACGAACTCAAGATGGCGTCGTCTGTCACTTTAGTAACGTTTTTTTTGGTTATGGTTTCATTCACATATATGCTTGGAATATTTAGCCAATTTCAGGTTTCAGTTTATGAGACTTGTTGTTGTAGACCAATACATGTGGTAAAGTGTGGAGAAAACATGAAGGAGATTGGTAGATATATGTATTGTGTGTACAATAAAGAGCAAATAAATAAATAAATATTTAAGACCTCAGTTACATTGTTGACCCGCACTAAAACAACACTAATTAATAAAGTTAGCATTAAATATAAATATTGTGTATAAGTTAAAGTTTTTATAGTTTAATTTTATTAATTTTAATAAATTTACAAACACACCAAAAGGACTAAAAATAAAATTTAAAAAACATTCTATATATAAGGGAAGGAAGGACATCATATAGTTGATAACTCTTTCAAGGCAGGAGAAAAGAATGTGAGGAATAGTACCTTCATCATCAAGTACCGTTTGTCAGTTACATTTGGTGTCCAATATGGCGACGGCGATGTCTATCGGCACTATGAGAATTTAACAAAATACTCGACAGTCCGAATTTTTCAGGCTTATGTTGTCGATTCAAATTATTATTTTTTATTTTTTTATTATTAAGGCAAAATTTCAAAACATCCCTTTACAAAATTATTAATATAGATATGAAATACTACATTATACACTGTTGTATTGCTTAAAAACACTTCCCCATAAGTTTTTATAAAGAAAATATTTTAATATAAGTCGAACGTCTAAATAAATACAATTAGAAATTTGTACATTAGTGATGCGACAGTAACACTTGTTCCATCATTTGTTTGCCGCAACACGACCTAATCCCGGGTTTGTTCCGGGATAATCCGGGATCACGAATCATGACACTATTGTTGTAAGTGTGAAACCGACACAAATAGGCCTACGGCTTTGCGCGACCCTAATGTTATCCTACCCTTCAATGTGCAAAGAAAATTAAACCCAACTAGTTAAATATTAAAGTCTAACTTCCTACAACAGGACCTCATTTTGGCTTCATTGATATAAAATTACTTTTTTAAAACGTTTTTGTAAGACAAATAAACAATTTTGAATCCTAATACAATCAAATAGGGTTTAATTTTGGCTTGTATATATTCCTCTACTCGCGACCTTCTCGATGTTTCAATTGTTTTAGAACAAGGGATGTGCTTTTGAGTGAATTTTTATTTGAATTCTCATTGTGGGGTTAATAACGAGATTATTATTTATACTCGGGAGCGTTGTTCAAATATTGCGATCGCTTGTTAAATGAATGGACCGCGTGGTGGAGTCCGTATGGCTCTGTTTGGTCGGAAAATGAGATCGACGGAAACAGCTCAATATGTATGTATGCAGGGGCGTAGGAACGAAATTTTTACTGGGTGGGCAGGTTTGAAATCGTACCCCCCCCCCCTAGTTTTTAATAATGTCAAAGAAAAAAAAATTCCACAGAATTTTTTTTTTTTTTTTTTAAAGTTTAATATCGTTTTTACGTATCACATCAGGGAGTATTGAACAATATTGTGAATTATCAATGTTTGTGAGTCAATTTTATTTATAAAGTTTTTCTTTACACGTTAACAATATTTTATTCTATTATACTATATACATTAACATTATTTTATACAATCACGCTTTACATTTTTGTGCTTAAAATCAATCGTTTCTTAAAATTAGTTCTTAAATGATAATTTTCTTAAACTTAAACTTAAATTACTATACAACTTTGCCAAACACAGTTTTGTTTTGCCTCTAAAATGGTCTTGAACAAATTTCCATTGCAACAATAAATGTTCAATTTCAAAATTTTAATCCTTTGAACAAAAAGCATGGGTGGGCAATGCCCACCCCGGGAAATTTCTGGGTGGGCAGCTGCCCACCCTGCCCACACGGTTCCTACGCCCCTGTATGTATGTATGTATTAATACTAAAATTATATTTTTAATAAATAATATATTAACATATCGTTCGTTGTCTCTGGTTAAGTTAAGTTACAGAGTCATATACAGAATAGTATACATAGTATATATGTATTGTATATCTTATGTTATACGTTAAGCATAATAAAGTATCTAATCAAATATAACTGTATATATCATACTTTTAACACCAAATCAAACAAATTTACTTGAGTTTGTTCATTTGACATCTCTCGTCATCTCCTGCCACTGACGAGTTTGATTTACAAGTTACACAGAACACAGAACTGTTGGAGCTTGAAAAATAATGAAAATATCAAAACTATCTAGATTCAATTAGATTAAAACTAACTTTTATTGAAAGGAACTTTAACATTCAGTGATTAATACTTTTTGTTGCTTTTACTTATTTTATTTAGTTTTTAAAATTGAAAAATTAGTAGATATTGTTACGTAACGAAATGCCATATATGTTTATAATGCTGTGTGTGTGTGTGTGTGTGTGTGCTCGTATCCCTCTCTCTCTCTTTCTCTGTGTCCCTGTCTCTTTTTATCATATAACCTCAACAGAGTTGTAGAGACACGTGGAATTGTTGTAAAAACGCATTTGTTTTTGTCTTCTGGGTTGGATCATATGTATTTTTATTATTGCAATTAAATTTTTAAGTTTTCTATGATAGTACTTAATAAAGGATTAAAAAAGTCATTTAGTATTTATCTTCATATAATTTTTAATTTATGTTTATGTTTTTTATTAATAAATATTTTTCCTAAAACATTGTACGGAACTTTCTGATGTACTTAGTTCTTTTAGATTATTTTATTATAAAATAATTTGGTATATACATTTGGAAGAAAAAATGTAAGAAAAATACAATATATTACAAAATAAAGTAAAGGATAGAGTTACCTTTATTCTATTCCTCCTCAGTAAATGTCCCTCAGTACTATCGACGGTTTACGAACAAGTCACTTGGTTACAGTTAATTGCTCTCGTAAATCTATATATATCAATAAAATTGAAGTGTCTGTATGTAATTCCAAAATAACGGCTTTTCATTAAATGCATATGAAAAAAAACTTTGTTTATCTGTTTGGTCTGACTATGCACTGAGATGGCTGGACCGATTTTAACAGGACTTTCACTGGCGGATAGCTGGTGTTATAAGTAACTTAGGCTACTTTTTTAATAAAAAACATACTCCACGCGAACGGAGTCGCGTGCACAGCTAGTGTTAGAATAAAAACTATAATATAAGTTGAAGCGTATACTTCATAATTGTTATGCACTCCGGTTATGCAAACAACCACTAAACATTATGGCCTATAACATAAACATCAACGTTTACGAGCCTTCAGGCTGCCCTGCGCCTGGAGGAACTCCTTCAACACGTGACGCGACATGACGTGACGACTACGTGACGTATTACGCATTTAAAATTATATACATTTAACCTCTACCGTCTTCGCAAAACAGAAAGTCGACTAATATTCTATTGTTGGAAATAATAAAACTATATAAATGTAAGATAAGTCGTATCGTGGTCGTGTCGTGATCGTTTCGGGCAATAAAAAACCCGTCCCATTCGGATATATCCGATAATTATCGCCGATACCAAGTTGACGACACTCGTGGGCGCTCTGAGTTCAAGATGGAACAATTTAATGGCATGTAAATGTTACTATATAATATATAATATATACCTGCTGTCTGTTGCAATGGCGGCCATTACTTGAATTGCTTTCATCTTACCGGTTACGTTTTATTGGTTATGAATTGATCTTTAGGATATTCTTCTTATATTATATGATTAGTGCATTCTGTGTTAGTTATACCTATATTAATGTTTGTTCAGTTGGTCAGTGCACCTACAACGTTCATTATAGCTATAAATCCGTTAATTACGAAGACAATACTGATGAAACTTTTATTTATTCAAGAAGTTCTCTAACACAGTTACCGCCATTGAATAATTGAAGAAGCTTTAATCGGTGGTAAAGTTCAATTTAGTTCGCAACAAATCAATGTGGTGAATTCGTAAGGAGTGTATTAATCTTTGTTAGCTCGAGATGGCTTTTAGCACGCGATCACTCTGTTTGGAACTGAACAAATAAGAATTGCAATATAATAAGACTATTGTTTCTTTTAAATTCGGTTTTTCTTAACAAAATAGGACAATAAATTTTACGCCTTAATTTTTTTAATAGCAATAATTTCTTGAGACAGACAGTAGTTGCGAGTATAGTATGGTATACATTCTAAAGGAGTAAAAATTACACTGTTTTAATTGTTATCTTGTAACCTGGTAAATATTTACAGTTTTGGAATTGATCAATAAGGACGTACTAATCTTGAGTTTTGATATAATACAATATATTTTTTTCAATAAAGGAAATATTATCTTCAAAATACCTAACCAAATTAACAAGGTTCTATAAAAAGGAAAATATTCAAATGACACAAAAGGTTATGATAAAAGGGGTAATGAAATAAAAAATCCACAGTAAAATGGAGTTCCAACTAAATCAGATATCAGTATCGCATGTTACCCGCCGTCCGTCCGTCCGTCCGTCCGGCGCAGCGTCCCAAGAGACGCGCCTCATCAATTATTGCTGCTAACTACACACTTTCCACACGAACTCACAACGGCCGTGTGTTTTAATTTTCACCTCATACATGATAATACACTTATCGATTACTTTAATACCATTAAAACTTTATATATGGAAGTACCACAAGACGGACAAGACCTTCTTTTTCTTTTAAATTTAAAAGTGTATTAAATAATTTGTATTATAGCGTTCAATAGTTTTTAGTTGATGTGTGAGACTTGTGTTGTTGACTCATTTGCAATCAGCATTCCGGTGGTAGTGTGGTACTCACGGACCGACTACTCTGACCTTTTTAATGTAATAATTGATTCGTGTAAATGTCTACTTGAATGAACATATTTTGAATTTGAATTTGAAATTATGAATATGATTGATATCTATATACGAGTATGTTTTTGTGACAAACTGGTTTCTAACGGCTGGTAGGCGGGTGGTCTTATTACCTAATTATAATAATTATTTAAACATTATTTATATATTATTATTATTGTTTCCTTTAATGCACCGATGCTCAGTTTTTATTATTACTGAATGTGTAATCCAGTAACCGAACTTTAACTAGTGTTTTTTTGTTCTAACAAACGAAGTGACACGAATTTTGCTATTCATATTTATTTAATAAGAAATTAGTGTATTATATAATAAATAGTATATTAATAAGATGAAATTTTAATGGATATTTTTATAAATTATCGAAAAAGTTTTATTATTTCTGAAATGAAAATAACTTTCTCTTCTTTGTTGTTTGAAACTATATATTGAGACTATCATTGAAGTCGTATATTTATTGCAAAATATCTTAAGAAAAAATTAATTTATATTATAAAGTATTATTTTAAAGTAACTTCGCTCGCATTGTTCAAAGCTGATTAAAGCTAACTATTTTCTGTTAAATAATGTGTTTGATTACTTGTCTTTTGATAATATTATGAATTGAGTTCTTCTTGAAACCGTCAGTTAATAAATGATTCGTGTATGAATATTACGTCGGTCCATATCCATAACAGTAAAAATGATGATTCAGTATCAGTATCGGTATGATTGATTTGTATCGGTGTCTCATAAAGTATTGATGTCGTAAAGGGACCCTTTGACCGGCCTCTTTGCATAATTTTCAGGTCCGTGTGATTCTCAAGGGTACAGCCCTTTGAGTGTCGCGGTACATCGGGTTTTATGTCCCATTTATGTGAGAATTTTAGGAAATATTATCATTTTTAAAACGCTACGTATATAACCAGAGTTATAAGATTTTTGTTAAAATATATATGTATAAAACTGTAGGAGGGATGTCTATTTAAGGGGGTAGAGACATATCTTTTCACACCTTTAAAATAATTTTAAATGTCTATAAATATTTTGTATTAACAGCAGAACGTTGTATTGATATTTGCCAGATTAAATATGTAACCAATTTTGTCTAAAATATATATAGCAAAATATCGTTTGAAACAAATTTTTTGATGACATTATAAAGAAAAGAAGGCAATAAGAGTTCGGGGCGCTTCCAATTAAGGAGCTATCACTTGCGAGTTACTTTGCATCAATGTCTTTATCGTCCTATCACTTATCTCGCTGCTATAAATATTGTGTTTGTCGTTTTACGACACATCAATGTATGATCAAATTTTTACTGAAGTAATCACTTTCATGATATAGGTACCTCATGTTATCAAGAACGACTGTGGATTTTTATTACATTTATCAAATAATATGTAAATGTACGTATATTTACACATTACATACACATAAAGTTACATAACTCAATAATAAGAATATATAGAAATAATTTAATAAAATTATCCACTTTGTGATGAAGATGTTCGATCTGATTTGGTGATCCGAGATCATTGAAATTCAGAGGCAGCCAGCCCCGTGAATCAATTATAGGGTGAATTGAAATATCTACTGATAGAATTGTCATTGAAGAATGTGCGTGTGCGTGTGCGTGTGCGTGTGCGTGTGCGTGTGCGTGTGCGTGTGCGTGTGCGTGTGCGTGTGACTGAACGCAGGCGGTAATCTAAAACGTGATCTGAGGATATTATTAATACTTATATCAAACTTCAAGCATTGTTCTTTGATCTTTAATATATTATTGATATGTCGCTGACAAAGAAAACATATTTACAAAAAGAAAAACACCATGTTCATCTTCTCATGAATTACGATGTGTTTGTGAAATAAAAAATGTGATTATAATTGTTAAAACAAAAGTTTAATTATAAATATTTAAAAAAAAATCCTACAAACTCTTGTTTGCTCTATATTTTAATATCTTAACTTTGTGCCACAAAAAGCATTTTAATAAACTTAATGCTTAGTTACGTTATCCACGTGCCGCACGATGGTTCAGTCGATAATGATCGCAAGGATCGAAAAGGTCGTAGGTTCGAGCCTCACTTATTTATTAAATAAAAAATTTTCATGCCTCATTAAATTACAAATCTTCAAGTAATTATATTAGTATATAAACTAATTGCCTAACAAATGATATTATGACCATTTCCAGCACAGTACTGATAACACAAGCAGTACCGATAAGTGTTATGTAAGTGATAGATAGGGACGGGTACTGGGGTATTACAATGTCTTCGGCAGCCCTGTGCGATTGGACCGAGGGCGCGTAACTCAATACGCAACTTGGACGCCTCTGCCGGCGGCTAGGGATTTGAGAGATGGCATCTATACTTTAGAAATCACAAATATATTATTTATTTATTACTTCATGCATCCTTCTTTTCTTTCTTGTGCTTCTTGCATATATTTGTTAGATTTAAGTATTTGGAGCTGTTCTCAAAGTAAATGGTTATGGTAATGCAGCTTTTCTTGTAGGTTTGAGTGGCTGAAGTGCAGACTGTCATTATGAGTGTCATTATAAGTGTTTCCACCCATGGACATCTCTATGTATATTTTTAAAGACCTTTCCAAACCCACAAAACAGAGGGGGAGGGAGAGAGACTAGAAGAGAGCAAGAGAAGTCATCCCGCACGCTCATTCACCGTAATTATTTATTTTAAATCGATCTACTGTAAAAGATATATTCCGGTCGAACCAGCCCGAATACGAGCTTAGTCGAACCATTTTCTAAATGTCTGTCTGCATCAAAGGAACAAATAAAAAGAACTAGGAGTGTAAGATATATATATATATAAGTACATAAGAAAAGAATTGCTATAAAATTTATCGATAAACCGCCGGCACGTCTCTAAACCAACTCGCGAAACTCTAAACGGATTCGGCGTCTACTAAGCGACAGTTTTGAAGTAACTCCTCCCCTAACTTGATTCCAATGCGTCACAAACTTAGCATTCGTGCCATCTTTATGTAAATTCGGCAAAGTTAAGTTTGCGAGCGTCGACGGAGAAATTACAGTTTGGCGACGTTACAAAATTCGTTTATCGGTTGCAAAGAGACTGTGGTCGGGAACGGCGCCTTAGGAATTTCATTTTATGTCGTCGTGACGGGGTTTTTAATGTTTCACGTGTTGGTTTGTTTGAGCAATTGATAGTTTGAATTAATGGTACTTTGACAGTTACACTACGGGTATTCAAGTATTTATACCTATTCTTTTTACTTTTGAAAACTTTAAATAATTTTAACTATTAGTCTACGTATTGAGTAGTTATACAATATATATATAAAAAAGTTGCGGTAACTTTTTTCATGACAGATATTAATAATCGATCTATAATTCGAGATTGAAAACAACTTAAGTTTTCGAAGAAGCAATTATTATAAATCGTTTACGTGGACTCATGAAAATTATTGTTTTATTTGTTTTTTAAACTTTAAGTATCTTTACGACTTTACTTCTAGAACTTAAAAATAATTCAGTAGATTCTTCAAAACTAAACTGCACTTCTTGGAACTTGAGGGTGCAAAGCTTTTAGTTGCAAAACGCGTTGATACAGACTTCGCAGACGTACTCCGCCGGTCTCCATATTGCTTTCTTGACTCCATCTTTATTAGACTCGACGGAGCGCCGCGAGGACTTTGAGTTCAAAATCGAGTGAAATTCAAACCAACCTCTGCTGAGAGAAAAGGGATGTTACTTTGAGTGCAATAAGAATTTCTATCCATAATCGCATAGCGGGTAAGAATAGACGGCTCTCACCGTTCTAAAATCCACCTAATGTCATTTGCTATAAGGTTTATATTGCAACGGTGTTATTTTAAAGCAGGTACAAGTAAATTGCGGCGGCGACATTGTGCAATTTGAATAAATTTGATATCGGTGTCTATTGTTGAAGGGTGGATCCGTAAGTGATATAACCAAATTGGACCCGCTAAGGATTATCAGACCTCCATTCGAATCGACTCCGGTCTTGACGGAGAGGTCTGTAATCTGACTTGAAGTACTTTCAACTCTCCTTGTCATCAATGTTCAAACGTTTTATGTTTCATTTGTTATTAATGAGGTAGTATTTATTTTAACGAGAAACAAATTTTTGGAACGAAGTTCCTTAACGCAGCCTACGTGTAGTGGAATTAGTAGAAACCGTCACATATCAAAATGCCCAATGCAGTGTGTGTGCTTGTATTTCCTATTCTCTCTCTCTCTCTCTCTTTCTCTCTTTGTATGTGTGTGTGTGTGTGTGCGTCTGTCTCCTTCTTTTATATTTACTAATGTATATTAATAAAGAAATAATATTTGTGACCATGTCTTGACGTTCTTAATTATACGCATTGTTAATTCTCAGACTTTTGTTGTATCTCTATAAAAAGTATTGTCTGTATATGTCTAAATTTAAATTATAACTTAAAGTATATTAACTGCACAGACAGAGATATAAAAATATATAGATACTAATTTCAAAAGCTAACAATACATTGTTGCTTAATTTGAACGGTAACATATGTATATATTATTTAAATCTTAAACATATATAACGAGGTCCATCTTCATATTTCTATTAAATATAGTTATATATTGTTATTGCTTTTGTCATAATTGTAAATATATATTATTTATTGTATATATATATATATATATAATTTCTACGTAAATAAGTACATGTTGATACTTTATGACTATGTACTAGCTAAATGTCTGGAAGAGATTGCTAGACTGTAATATTTTTGCGGTTTTTGTATCCTTTTGTGTTCCATAAAGTACACTATATCTAGACAACGAATGAGTCCTGATAGATTACATATTACAACTGTAATACTTCTTTAAGATTCTTATTAATTATGTATAAAATATAATGTTATCTTATTGGATTTATGAACCAAAGATCATTACAGGAAATAAATTTAAATCAAATACACTTCACACGAGTGTAATAAAACTACTTGATCGAGTTGTTACGGACAGAAAAAAAAACAATAATTATTAATAAAAGTAGACTAATATAAAATAATAAATAAGGTTTAAAAGATAAAGGATAAAAGATAAAAGAAATATTTTAAATTTTACTTGTATTTGTATTTAAAAAATATTTCTTTTAGTATAAAGTTAGTACCTACATTACCAATATATAACATTATTGTAGTCAATAATGTAGTTTTGTGTTTGAGCGACGAGAGAAAGTATGAAAGTACCTCATATAAGAAGTGGAATTTATTTATATTAATAATTATATTTGAAAGGGATTTTGAATGTTGTAAATGATCCTTTTTATTTTATAGGAGATATCTTCACCTCAAGGTTTTCTACTGCTTTGACAACCTTTTCTTCCAGTAAATACATAATTAGGATAATATTGGCTAACTCATTGAACGAAATAGTAAATAAATCAAATAATACACTTAATATCTATCAACTTTTCTTTGTGTTATTATAATGTTATTATAAAATGAAATTTACAACTACGAGTAGGTTCTCAAAATATATTTATATAAGTATGTGTTTATTAACATACAGGAGGATGAAGTTCTCATACTCATTATTACGATACTTAAATTAAATTTTTTGTATAATAGTAGTAGTAACTAATGTATATTTAAAAATATTTCTTACAATTTTGTAAACAATGAATTTTGCTCATAAAATAATGACTATTAAGAACAGTTAAAATCCTAAATCGCGGTAATTAATGATTAATGAGTAACAAAAAAATTAATAGAGCATATACTTTTATAAAAAAAAATATTTACTTTTCTTATATCAATTAGGAATCCATTGCAATGACTATCATCATATATATCAGACTAAATGTGGAGCTCCAATAGGACCGGGAAGAAATTTCGTGATTTTTTTAAATCTATTAATTATTAATATTAAAAAGAAAGGTTCCACCGAGATTTGAACTCGGATCGCTGGATTCAAAGTCCAGAGTGCTAACCATTACACCATGGAACCTCACATGTGGTGGGACTAATTTATTGAACACAAAAATATTACCTTTCACCTTTGATTTCGCCACGTTAGATCGAGGTGAGAGGAGGACACGCGGACGCATCACCTTGATCATTGTATCGACTGCTTTAGTTTACATTCTATATTTAAATATAATTGTATTGTTATAAATATATTTATCTTTTTTTTTGATTGATATGATTATCTGTTTGTCCACAATACCTACTTACAACTGATTTCATGACCTTTTATTTCTATCGCAGTCTTGAAATGATAAGGTTAGAGATGAACCATTTATTACGTGATACAAGTAAGTTATAAGGAGACAGTACCTAATAAGAATTATGAGCAAAACCAACAGTAAAACTTGGTAAGATATACAATTTGTACACTTAGTGTTCTTGTGTTCTTACATTTATTTTCAAACACAATTAGAATAGAATTAGACAATAGATGCCATTATTTAATTTTGTACCTCTTCAGTAACTATTTACAACAATATCTTTAAATATTCTGCAATTAATTATAAAATAGGTAGATTCATCTATGGAATCTACCTAAAATATTCTTTTATATAATATGTCCGTAAGAGTTTGTCTCTTGGTGATTTTATTCCATTTTTGCTTCATGATATATCTTCATTCATACAATATAAGTAAGAAGTTCAACATTAAAATTTGACAATAAAAAATATAAACAAAAAAGTGTCATAAACTTTATCAATATCGACAAAGTCTGTAAATCCGTCTGGAGTAAAATCTTAGTGAATCTCGCGGGAAGCAATCATCAGCCGTCCACATATATTATTCATATACTGATTGCGTACGGACGGACGCTCCTGCATTATATATAGCCGGCCATCCGCCGGGGCGGACTTCAACACCATGTGTTTTTATTCAATCTTTTTTGGATTATTGTTTTACAAAACCATACAAAATAATTAAGAATTATTGTCATTGAAATTAAGGTTACCTTGTTCATTGATTGTCATTGTCATTGTCAAATATTTGCTTAAATTATGTTTTGTTACGTCTTCATTAAGTTATGTTTGCACAAATGAAGCGAAAGGAATATTGGAGTTAACTAATGAGTTCTTATGTTGACTTGTCTTTTGAATATTTAATTGTATATTAATGATATCCGGTTCCATGGTGTAATGGTTAGCACTCTGGACTTTGAATCCAGCGATCCGAGTTCAAATCTCGGTGGAACCTGGCTTTTTGTTTTTATTTATTTAAAATATTTCTCTTAATATGAACAATCCGCTCCTGTAGTGGCGTGAACTCTGTCAATACGCAGTAGTGCGTGATAACAGGCGTTTAGCTCGGGTCCCGCGGGATAGGATCCTTCGGGCTTAAATCCATCCCATTTATGTACTTTAGACGTTACTTATAGGACTTTGTCCCTTTTTAGTCTATGTCTAAGACTTAACTATACATTTTATACATTAATTTATTTAATTATTATATTATAATAAAAAAGATTCACCAACAGACAAACTTATATTAACAACTATTGTATAAATGTGATAAAGATTAAAGTTTGAAGATATTGTTATAAATAATTAAAATGATAATACTTACTGAGGACGTGCAAAATAAAACAAAGTGTTTAAAGATATTGAAGAAGAAAAAATAGTAATGTCACATACAGCTGTGGATATATTTGGCATTCATACCTGGGTTATATGCTATTTATTAACTACAAGTATACTACATTTAAAAAATATCACAAATTACAAACGTTACCAAAACTCTTTTTACGCTAGACATTTTACATTTAAGACAGAAAAAAATAACAAGATGTGGCATTAAAGACACAGAAAAACAAAAAGAATTTAAAAAAGAGGCAAGATACGAATGGACGCATGACTTTTTACTGACAGTAAGCTGTTTCAATGAGGACTTTTAGAGTGGTAGTCAGCAGGAAATACAACTAACGATACTATATTAATAAAAATAGAAAATCATTCTGAGTCTAGAATAATCTAGACTGAGTCTAGCCTAAAAAAAAGGACTAGCTCAGGGGGGGGGGGGGGTGATAGCACTTACAATAAGCTAGACCAGCAGTATGTCTTTCTCCTAATTTTGTGGTCAATGAACTCATTAACTTCCTTTTTTGTACTAAAAAAATACGAGGTTCAAAGACATCTGCCTTTAAGTCATCTATAAATCTAATCTATAAAGCATATAGTCTAGTCAATTCAAATTTCATTATCTATTTCATTAATAGGGTAGATAACGATCAAAAAGCCAGGTTCCACCGAGATTTGAACTCGGATCGCTGGATTCAAAGTCCAGAGTGCTAACCATTACACCATGGAACCGGATGTCTCTAATATACAATTTATTAATATCAAGACAGTTAAGATGTAAACTTGGTAATTACTTTCACTTTGCAGCCATCACATGGCAGATATCAATACAGCGTTTGTGACTCTCGACCTTTGTATAGAACATACCTATACAAAAATGACTTTTATTTTATTTTATAAATTTATTTATCTTAATATCAACATACATGGTAGTTTGCTAAATGGTATTATATAAGAGTATAAATAACTTTAACTATCTAATTGGTATATGAATTAATCCAATCAGCCCGATTGTGTGTTTGTGTGTTTGTCCATCGCAACGTTTGCGCAGTAATGATGGATGGCTCATTAATGTAATGGTGTAGATATCGACAGCCGCTAGTGTATTGCACTTTTTATAAACTATATTTTCATAACAAAAACACTATATTAAGTGTTTTAATAACAGTTACGTGATATATCATATCATATATCACTTCTTCGAATACAGAAAATTTCTGAAGATGAAATAAAAATTATCACAATTATTTTTTGACAAGTATACGTGTCTTTACAAAGATTATCCTCGTTTAAACTAAATACGCAAAAAAATTTGGTAACGTATCTCTCAAATTAAAATCTCTTTCCCCGTCGGTCCGTTACGTCTTTTAAGTTTTAGTCTTGTTCAAAATTATGAATTCAATCGTTTTTGAGTAAAAAAAAAATTTGAAATTCCTACATCGATACCAAATAAGCATTATGGTAATAATTTTGAAAGATATCTTGGATATTAATTGAATTCCGTCGCAGGATGTAACGCGATTGTGGAGAGTGGTAGTGAGTGCTCATCGCCCCGCGCTCGGGTTACGGAGGGCGGTAATGTAATATCAATTGTTACTCGGAGGGATTTATGAGGGAAATATTATTAATTAAATCATTACTACAATTTTATGCTTTATTTTTATTTCAACAAATGTCAGAGTTGAAATTTGAGTTCGGCTCCTAGACAACTAGGAGTTTCACTGGAGTAGTAAGTACCATCCTCATGATGAAGTGGCTACAATAAATAGGTGCTTGTATACTTTACTTCACCCCTCCCAGACCTTCTAGGGTAACCATTCGAGTATTTTTGCATATGGCTAGACGGCAGTTGAAACCACATTGGGGAACTGACTTACTTAAAACACCCCATTCTTTATAAAAAAAATCCCTTAACTTACAATAAGAGGTAAGTGGGTGAGATAGAAGTGAATCACGAGGACCAATCCAATCTAGTTCTATTAATTAATTATATTTAATTTAATTAATTATCTTTCCGTTCAATTAATTGTCTATTAATTAACCATTAATTATTATTGATTAATATGAATATATATCCTTATTTTTCACACTAAATACGTGTAAATATAATATTACATTTATTTATGTGAATAATATTCCAGTGCATCAAAGAATAATAATACGCAATAACTGTTATTTTCGTTTCTTGATATGGAAAGTGGAATCTAGGTCTTGTATAGATACCAAGTGTGAGAGAAGTCAGGTCAAAAGAAATACTTTACTGGAACACTTTTAAAACATAAAAATGTATGACTAAATTAAGAAGTAATTAATTAATTAACAAACCTCATTTCAAATCGTTCTTCAGTTTATTTACTAATATTATTATTATATTATTTTCCATAAAGCATGGCTTTTATTAATGGGGTGAAATATGTAATAAAATATCAAAATATAATATACATCATTATTTATTGAAGTGCTTAAAATAATAGAAATTACAATGACATTAGGATTGCACGTTTGTCTTTGGGTTCGTTTACACTAGTTTATACTTTTTACACTATTTACAGATATTACAACATTAATAACAATTTACTAAAATTTACCTAAAATCTCAAGATATCAAATTTAAATTTATCATAAATATAGCACGTTGCTTCCAACTCTAATAATAGAAGTGATCATACTAATCATTTATTTATATTTTGAAAATCAGACACTATAGTGTAAACTTATATAACATATAAAATAAAAATAAATTAACAAATACTAGTGAGAAAAAAGAAACAATGTTTTTATTTAAATTCGTGTATAAGTAGGTTTGTGAAGTATACATTAATAGAAGTAGGAGTGTAATAATATCTGAAGCTTACACCAAGCGATACCAATTGACGACTCATTACACTAGACACATATTACACGACAAATAATCTCGTATACAAATTACGTATTAAACTGAAGATCGATAATTTTCATTCGATTATTTACAATAATCTTCTATATATTTGGCAAAGTGGATTTCAACAGGTTTTATTTATTTTTTACAGCGTTAGTGTAAATGCTGCAAATAATGTCCCGTTATCTTTTAAGGTATCTTAAGATCTTTATTAAAAAAGATAACTTGTATAGCTTATTATATTTTATTGATTATAATTTATATGATACTTAAAATAACTAGCTTGTCTTTTTGTTCCGATGTTATATTTTATGTTTAATGTATATATGGAATGATTAAAATGGAATATCTATAACATTCTAACCCTATAATGAATGTATCAGTATTCAGTACGATTATCTTATATACAACTAAAGATGCTACATTTCGAGTACATATATAATTATTATAATTATAATATTTGGTTAAAACAAAACCATTCACCGCCTCTGTATTACGACCTTCATAAACCTTAGTAATAATAATTTTAATTATATAATCTCGATAATAGACAAAACAGCCAGAAATTTTACATTGAGATCAAACACTTAGTGGAATACTTCATATCTTATTATTTATACTCGGCGTTAAACTACAAGTGCTGTGCAAGTATTGTTTATTTGGCGGTAACTACTCTTAAATACATTTCTATTGGTGCAACTGCAACTGCACTGTTTCTGATAATAAATAATTCATACGTCTTACAAAATCTAAAAAACTGTTTAATAACTTGAAAAAGTAACATGAAGCCGGAAATATCACCAAACTAAAAATCACTATAGTCTTTGGTATTCGGTGAAATGTTTCGTCCTTTGACCTTAGAGGTGAACCTTAGAAGCCTCAGCGCCAAGGCGCGAAGGCGGTCGAGGTTCAGGAAGGCAGCGGCTGCAGAGGCGGCACCGCGCTCATCCTGAAGTCGGGCTGATGGAGATCGGGGTGCGGGGGGCGGAGGTCTAGAAAACATTGGTCAATGTAGCTTAAAATCCTTATGGAAAGCTTAATTGTTGCAAGAAAGGAAAGCTTAGAGTAATATTTGTTACTCACCCATGCGCTCTTGGGCATGCATGTCTGAGTGCATGGCGTGCACGTCCGTGTGCGGCATGTGCTGTCTGAGGTCCGCGTGCTGGGTCTCTCTGTGCCTCCTGAGGTCCACCTTCCTCTGGAAGGCTCGTCCGCACAGGTCGCATGCAAATGGTTTGAAGCCGGTGTGCTTGCGGGAGTGAGTTATCAAGTTTGAGCTTTGGCTGAAGGCTTTGCCGCACACTTGACATTTGTGTGGTTTTTCACCTGGAACAATAAGTAACGTTGTATTGCTGTAGACAATACATTCCAAGTATATACCTAATTACATCGTCAGTTTAAAAAGCTATCGAATTATATTAATATCTATCACGAGACAGAAATGTGCTGATAACTGTTTATATTAGAATTCCAGACTTAAACACTTTGATTACGAAAAGATTAGATCAAAGTCTGAAATAATTTAACAAATATGAACATTTTTAATATCTACATCTGTAAAAACATTTTCTTTAAATACCTCTTAAAAATATGTATTTTATTATTTATATATTAAACATATACCTACCTCTTAAACTTTTTAATCTAACTGACAATAGATAACAACTCCACCAAAGACTATACTAAAAGTTCTATATGTTAACATTTAACTGAATCTTTTCAAGATCAATACTTCCACAAATCAATTATATTACATGACCTATTGTTAAATAGAGGCGGCATTCTATTTTAAAACATCTCATTACAGACATCTACATTACGATTATTTACAACTAGCTTCTTCCAATGGATTTACCCCAGTTATATAATTTAAAAATGTTATCATTTCAATCACATTATTTCACTAACAGATAGACGAAGATTTCTGAGATACCGAAGGATATAAAGACCGATAAAAAGGAACGAATATATATTATAAATACTACATGAAAGAAATGTAGAGACAAAACCTTCAGATATAGATATATGAGAAAAGAATAAAAAAAAAATCAAAAACCCTTAAAACGCGTATAAATGAAACAGAGTTATTATTAACATTGACTATAAGGAAATATATATAAGTGTAAATGGCACTGATATAACCGAAGTAATAAAATAATTCAGGATATAGCAAACTATGATAATCAAATCAGTATGATAGTGAGAGGTAATCTGTGCTGGACCCGCATCGATCGTCTTCACGTGCGTCGATAGGGACGTGCGCGAAATATTTTATAAATATTAAATAAAATAATATTTTTATAATAATTATCTCCAGATTTAATCACAATTAAATTAAAAGCATCTTTATGTAATATTTTTTCTAACAACTATATATATATGAGTTAATGGTATTTATTTAATATACAGATAGTGACTTATTTGATTTTAATTTTGTTATTTTTAATATAAATTATTATTATAATCGCCAGCCCTGAATATGCGGACGTGCGAGTATTAATACTGGTCCGTAATCTGTGTCCGGAATTACGGATTCCAGCGCGCGGACTACAAAAATTTATAGCCTTATATACACCCATTACCAGTTTATGTATCGTGATTCTGAGGAATTTAATATCGCCCTTTGTTCACGACTCCTTTGTCGCACTCTCCGAACGGACCGAACGCACCTACTCCGCGTTCATTATATTGCGACTTATACGTATTACGTAACAGTGAGTTTTATATATTTATTACGTCTTGAATTAATTTAATATAAGGATCAAAGGCGGTACATAACAGTTACCTATCAAATCACAGCGCCGTACCTAACAATTAGGTACATTTCGAAAAAGGCTGCGAGTCCGTCAATCAAGGGGCCTGGGGACTGACGACTTCATTAGAGTAAACGAGAGGCCTCTTCCATCTTGTTCGTACTTGTCGCGAACGGACCAATTTATATCCGTCGTGCCATTGGCCGTGATTGCGGCGGCTCCACCCCGCGTCGCTTAGCAACGGGGGGGATCCCCCCCACGATATGGATCGCAATTTTCCTTTGAATTGGAAATCAGAGTTCGCCCTCGTTAGTCCTCCATCTTTGAGAGGTTTTAGTGAAGATGTTTCGGTTCTTGGTTTGAATGAGATGTAATGGATTGCTGGCTTTTCCTTTTTCCTTTTGTTTCATCGAGATAATATTAATTAAATGCTTAAATACTGATTAGTATTCAGCAACATTCCAAAAAGTACTCATCATAAATAAATATGTTACATTTATATAAAAAACATCGCAAAAATGTAACACAAAAACAATTTTAAAGTGATTACAATTTGAATGGTAAAACAAAACAACCGCGAAGTTCCGTAACAAATAGGCATTCCGGAACTTGTTAGGGTCGTAAGTCCGCCAAGTGCGTAAAATCTTGTTAAGTCTTAACAGTGTAATTACTGTTACGGGAGGGGGAAGGGGGTGTTAATGGCGCTCGGGGCCTCTGAGACGGAGTGTGGAAAGAAAGACAAGTCATTGTCTTGGAGAATTTAAAGGGTATTCCTATTTATATTATTAGAAATAATATTTCTACTAAACCACAACAAACAGCGTCTGTTTGCGAAAAACAACAACTTGATAACATATTCATTCGCGCGCAAAACTTTTAATAAAACCATTCATAGACTAACAACAAACACATAAAGTAAGTGTAGACACTACCTCTCCTCTGTCGCAGGTTTTAACGTTCCAATATAAAATTGTTATTGATCATAATTCTGCAAACAGTTTCCCGTTATAGTGATATAAAGAAAGTCTTATTACAGTCAGCTTCACAGATTTTTATGGAGAGCCGTCTCAAGGAACTTAAGATTTAACACTTTATATACTTAATAATATAAATTTACTATGATATATAATATATATTTATATAAAACCTACTATATTATGAGCAGCAGGCGGTTTAAACGGTAAGCATTGAGTCCTGATTGAAGCCGGGAGAGATATAATCATAAATCCCGGGTATACTGAATCCCGCGTATAGTGAATCCCGGGTAAAATACAGAGACGGCGGGGACCTTCAACGTGTATGTTTTAAATTTTTTTTTTAAATTATTAGTTTAAAATTATATATAAGCTTTGTACCCACGCGAAAATATGCTCTAAAACTAATTTATCTGACAGAGAGTTAACAAAAGCACTGAAAAGTTAAGCGAAATAACAATAATTTATCCAAGAAATATGAAAGCAATCTCTCCCCTAAATCATTACCGCCCATTATCAAAGCTATTAGCAATAAAACAGACATAAATACAATTAAATTACCAAATCCGTCCCTGGCATCTGCACAGCATCACTGGATTTTTATGGGGACTCTTGGCAGTACTGAATTAAATATTATCTCACAACTTAAAGTGCTCCGGCGGCTGGATTTCACGAAATATGGCTCAGTATTTATATTATTTACCTCTGATTTTATATCACGGAGTACTTGTGAGGATTGTTCACCGTGGGTTTATTAGTTATGACGTTCATCGCTGTTAATGTGTTAAGCAAGTTCTGACATACGGTCGGTCGGTCGGTCGGTCGGTCGGTCGTTCGGTCGTTCGGTCGGTCAGTCGGTCGGTCGGTCGGTCGGCGGGTGCACCGCAAGTCGAAACAATAATTTTTGTTTAATAATTCATAAATAAAAAACGCCTCGCTAAATTAGGGAGAGCATGTACCGGCTTTATACCTTCATTTGAAATTCTTTGTATTATATATTTCTTAAATCTTAAAGTATATTTTCTTTTCATATTTTTTAATAAGAATTATTTTTTTGCTCTGCTTTGATCGCTTAAACAAATTGTATGTAATATGTAATATCAAGAAGTGTTAATGTGATTATATATTTAAAGATGTGATATATATATGAGTCTTATATAAAATCAAAAGCCGGTAAAGTGAAATCCAGTGCACATTATGTAATGTGTATCTTAAATCAGCTGGGTCCGCTAAGTGCAGTCTGCAAACAGCTGCGCTTTTGAAATTAACGCGTCTGCCACTTTATATTATATATAAGACGTGAATACAACTTATATCATTTATATATATATGTATATAATGTAGATGTGCATGTGCGTTCGTTCCCTTAACGGGCATTTCACATGACCTTTTCAAACAATAAACGTAATATATATATTTTTAATTCATAAAATAGAAAAACAATTTAAAATTCATAACAACACAACAGTAAAACCTAAGAAACTCAAAGTTTTTCTCTCATATATTTCAACAAATCCGCACAGGCTGGCGTGATTCTCGCGGCTAGTGGAGTGCGGATTTCCCGAGAATCCCGGTTTACGATCCCACTACCCTCCCCCCGGGGTGGAGGGGGGGGAGGAGGCTGTATGGGAGACGTATCATCGATCAGCGAGCGTAACTTCTTTTATTTAGTGACACATTATTATGTGCTGGAGCTTTCCGTAGCTTATAGTGTTTGGTAACATCAAGTATACGAGACGTCAACTGTACTGTTGACTTTAATTTATATTAGAAAGTAAGAAAATATCCAAGTCTCGATTAACTTATTAACTATTTTATATGCAATGTAAGTATAATGATTACAAGTTAATTTCTATGTGATGTTGACAATACGCGTTAGATTTATCGTGTTAAAATCTAAAGTGGTGCCGTGGATAAACAAACCAAGCTAAAATAAACGTACAATTCAATCTTGTCGCCGGTAATAGGAAATGGTTCAATCTTGTCTTGAGAGCATCGCAAACAGACCTTGTGTATTTTGTACTCCGGAATATATATATAAGATTGTCAGATACATAGGTACCTTAAATAAAGAAGTTTACTTGATATAATTTTGAATAATAATATCAAAATGGACTGTAAATAACAAAAAAAACATGAAACAAGTCAATAAAAAGACAGGTCACAACTCAGAGGTAGGGGTCGTTTCTCGGACGTTTACGGCGCGCCTCGCTCGTGCTATTATGTTTGGTAAATACACTTATGAGGTTGATTTATATCTTGACTGTGTTTTGTAAATTTGTATGACTTTAAAGGAACATCATTTTTATACTTTACGGCTTTTATACTTCGCATTGGAATGTAATTTTGATAAAGCTTCCGCGTATTACGTTTTGTTTTTCTGTTCTTTCGTTAATATAGACTGGACATACTACAGGTATGTGTTTATATCATTTGATTATTAGTATTACAACAAGTCTGTAAAGTTTGTAACCTCTAAATAGATTGCGACCCTAAAACGAAATTATACGTCAAGTGACGTCACCGTGGAGATGATTATTGGTGTTCCCTAACTAATAAGGCCCGCGCTGACAGTTGACAAATTCGGTAATTCCATGTCCCTCAGCCCGGGGGAGAAAACATTTTATGAAAGAATTCTTTAATTTTAGGTCAGACGAATATTTGTATTATACATAATATATTGAGGTCATTGAACTCTCAGTTTAAAGCGCTATTCAACCAAACACCAAATAAAACCTCTTTGGTCCGTAATCAAGTGTGGATAACGTAAAATGGCGCTCAAGTATGCGGCAGATTGTCCCGACGGGATTGTTCCAAACTATTCCAGAATGTTCCAGTCACTTGCCTTATTGCGATGTATTTGTGACCGTTAGCAAGGAATTCGGGATTTTCGTCCATTCACTGGACATTTACTGACTCTGAGACATCGCTCTAGTACCTACTTTGGCGACGCTTTTAACGATAACAACACATACACATACCTATAACAATATAACTACATGTACTTTTCTTTTATCTGTCCGGATTATTGGAGCGGTAATTAATTGATCAAGAGACCAATTCATCAACTATCTTGGATGTCATGTCATTAAAGGCAAAACTACAACTGATAAAGGACTTTGTATAACCTCCTTTTCTGTTGGTTGCTTTCAAAATATAAGTTAATCTATATGTATGAATAAAATTGAATTGTCCGTTTGTAATATTAAATTGAAAGCTTTGCACTAAAGGTCTCTGAAAGTAGGTAAACACGGTATATATATTATAAAATATTTTACCATTTTTCTCTTTGTCTGTCTGTCCGTTCCGAAAAACAGCTGAACTTATTATATTATATTATATTATATATAACATCAGTTATGTTATAAGGTTAGGCTACTTTGATATTAAATATACATATTCGGCGCACGGAGTCGCGGGCACAGCTAGTGTGACTTATAAGGTCTCGTTTCCTTATTCTAAACAACAAAAACACATTCAAGTTATAAAATGATTGTACAGTTTTATCTTTTTTAATGATTAAAATAACAGTTAATTAGTTTATAATATTTTTGACATCATAGATGTTGTTGCCGGTGGTAGAACAAAACAAAATAGCTGGTTTGATATTTTTCTTAAAAACTTCCTTGTTTTGTTAAATATAATTAAATTACAGATTAACTACCTCGACTACCTCGACTACCTCGACTACCTCTACTACCTCTACTACCTCGATTACCTCGCCCATAAGATATTACCAATATACTTCAACATATATAAATAAATAAAGTGTCCGTTTGTAATTCCAAATTAACAACTTTTTCTAAGGGATGTATATAAAGTACTCACATAAAAAAGGAATGTTTGAAAATTTTCTGTTTGTCTGTCTGGTCCGGCTAATCTCTGAAACGATCTGAATCGCTGGGCCGATGTAAACAGCACTTTCACTGGCAGATAACTGATGATATAACGAGTAATTTGACTACTTTTATTAAAAAAAAACATATTCCTCGCGAGCCAAGCCGTGTGCACAGCTAGTTAATAAATAATAAATTCATAACCGTAATAATAAAACATCCTGACGGATTATTTGATATTGGGATCATAATGCCTCCCTTCACTAATCCAGAATGTATTATGTATCCAATATAAAATGATGACAAAATAAATTACCACTCGACCGCTAGGAGACAATGGGAGAAGGGTTGGGCCATCATTTAGTAGGATTATATGGGTGTAACACTGCGACCAGGCGACGATGGGTTCCTCTGGATGTCAAATACACTCGTTATTACGAGTAGGTAACAAATTTCATTACACTCGTACTTCGAAAAACTCACATAAAACTTCATAATACATACAGAAAGACATAATACATTCAGCATTGAATATACTTATCAAAACTGAGATATATTCTACTGAATTTTTACTGTTATATGTGTAATATAATATCATCAAAGTAATAATTAATTTTGAATATGTTAAGAGTGTGACATATTGAAGCCGATAAGGGGTTTATATGATGTAAATCAAATATGACAAAAAGGGGTTATTACCCCCTAAATATAACACGAGATTTTGGTATTACATCTTGTAATCTTAATTCTTTATAACATCCCGCAACAAATGCCTCGGGCGAGCACGTGTGAGACGAACGGGAAATCTCTCTTAAGGTTTCAGGATAAATAATTGTCTGCGACCTTATCCACGTTCACAAATATACGACTTTGGGGATAATTAGTTATGTTATTCTTAGATTATTAATTGAGGAAATTAATAATCATTTAATTTATATACAACACTAATTACATACTGATAAAGCACAAGAAACGAACTGAACGACTGGATTTCGTATTATTTCAACAAATGTACTGACATTTGGCGCTGTTATTATTGCACTTCAATGCACTTTTACATCTGACCTCAAAATGTGTCTTAATATTATGAACCTTATCAAATGGGAATAAAGATTAGATTGCCGTGAATGGAACTTTGAGCCGCTGGTTTGAGAAAACACTTGAAAGCTGCCGCCATTGTGTGTCGACGAATCATAACACTCGAAATCGCGAACACCGACCGACGACCAATCAAAACACAGATAATTTGATTAACGGACGCGTTTGTTATTGCAATTAACATTACGCAGGGTTAACGGAAAATATGAAACTAAACTTCATCATACAATCTTTAAATAAAAAGATGTAAGTTGTTTCTTAAAAGCACTGAACTGTTATAATTAGTGCGCTTGAGAAGATTAGCTAATTCTAAAGTAGTGGAGTATTTCTCTTTCTTTTTTTAATTTGATAATTGCATAAAAAGTAGAAGAGGCACTCGCGCGTCACGTGCCCACTCACACAATCAAATTATCATTATTACGATATGGAATAAAGCACACACTACTGTAAACTCGAGTTTGGAATAAAATATACTTTAAATTATAATTACAAATATGTATAAATTTAAAATTAATAACAAACATATAGCTTTTTAAAAATAAACTATATAAATTGTGATCAAATAATAAATATATTATATATTAAATATTTTGAGGATAATATTTAAAAGTGACGTAACAGATGGCGGTATTTGGTATTACATAACAGATCGGATTTAAATTAAATTTATTGTTTCAATAATCGTTGGTGGTAAGCGAGCCGCACGCGCTGCGCACGCGCCGCTGTGGGATACGTGTATTATAACATTTTGTTCAATAATAACTTTTATTACTATACTAATTAGATTCGAATTACAAAAAACAAATCCGTGATATATTATTGAAAAAATTTAAGTAATTACTTTTTTTAAGGGAGCCACTTCAAGTGTATCACATTATAGTATTACTTAACTTTTGAAGATAAAAAAATGATTAACGATAGTTTATTATTCTTTGTATTTGTGGTTACGACTCAACTTGTCTGCTTCCGACTTGCATGGCGAGATAAAAGTACACTACATTGTTTTATGAATGAATTATTAATTATTTATCTCACACAGAACCATTTTGATAAACCATGGCAGCAGCGAATTCATATAAAGAAAATATAAAACTAACTTAACCCTAAAGTGGCCAATTTGAATGGGACCTCATGATTAATATCAGCAAATCATCCAAATCAGTTCCTTCGGGAGTGCTTCAGCCTTGGCTCGGGGGGGTCGTGAGGGGTCGTGAGGGGTCGCCAGGGGTCGTTCTGGTCGCAGCGGGGTTCTCACTAGCTAATCGCGATAATGTGTTTATTGAATTAGCGGCGCGTGCGTTCTCCGGTTGCACATGGGTTGATACTTGACGGGGGAAGCGATGGCCCAAAAGACCAAAAAGAACAAGGGTTATCTTGAGGGCTTTTATTGGGCACTTGTTAAGTTCCTGTGTATTTAAATACTTACTAATATTCAGTGAATTATGATTAAATATAATCAACAAACAGGCATTATCCATATTTATATGTGTAACGTTAATACAAAAAACAAACCAACGGCAATACAGACCAAATGTCTTAGAGGATATCAAAAGGTGTGTGAAACAAAGAGCAATACGTCATCAGCAGTTTGTAATGTAACAATGCAGGTGTCGGATTACTGGGAGAGGGCTGGCGTTAATTTAATTACCTCCCTCCCTCGGGAGTGCGGGAGGGCACGAATTCGAATGTCAACTTTTTCGCGTGAGAAAAAAAATCTCGCTCGAAAGAAAAAGTGATTCCTCTCATCCCTTGCGACGATCGAGTTACGTGTCGCGGAGAATAAATCTCGGGGTATTTTTATTGTTTCAACTTTCGCAAAAGAAATGTCATGATTTTTTATAGCTATTTTTAGTTTTTCTTTATTTCTATGTGCGTTGTATTACGTAGCAATTGCCTAATACATCTGCCGTATCAATAAAGTGAAATGTAACAACAATTAACACCATTAAAGCAAACGTTCAATTGGAACGACATCTCGTGGAAATGTGTTTAAGGAAGAAGACGCCACTAAAATCGAAGTATCCGAAGACCCTCTAGAGTCCTTAATTAAACTCGAGGCACGTAGCACTCCTTGATTCAGTTCCCCCGAGGCTCCCCCTTCCCCCCTTCCTTATGGACCGCTTAGATTTCCGCCCAGTCGGTAGTGCGGACGGAATTCTCTAAGACTTGAATCTTGAACAAGGAATTGGTCTTGAGATTGGACAGTTTCTTGTTGATTTTTCCAGCTCCGAAACTATTAATAGTTATTATTGCAAGATTTTTTTATTTGTAAGTCAATAATGTTTATATTGATCTAAGATACTGGCAATGATGTGGATGACAACATTTACATAGAATTGTAGTTTGAGTAACACAAAATGCAGAGAAAATCTTAGATTTTCCTTCATTTGCATCTATCTGTTTCTTCTGAGAATAGCTTCTTGCAGATCCAATTACGCAATTAGAATTCGCTTTGAGAACTTCAGATGTCTTTGCTGTTTTAAGTGAATTGAGCCTTTAAAAGTAATCAGAGGGTTGAAAGTAAAGTTAAAAAACATTTGGCGCAAGAATTCTAATTATGCCTAATTTAGTTTTAATGTTCGAGTATCAATAATTAAGTCACCTCTCTCTAGACAATAATATACCAAATACATAATATAATATAACATATTTAACCAGTTAATGTGTAATTAAGATTGTTATACAATTGAAATCCTATAATCCAATTAGGGTTGTAATTATGATCGTCAGTTCGTGCATCGCGATAATGTAATCCCTTAATTGCATAACAATTCAAACCAATTTGGTAAATGCTCCCAAATTCTTGGCCGCACACCGCGACCGGGAAGTAATAGCAAAAAGGCGCAAAAAGCAAAGAGGAAAATTCAGCCGCTCTGTAATTATTGCGAGAGCTAATGTGCCTTGTTTATTCCCTGACTAATTAAGAGAAGGAAAAACCTTTTAAAAACTGCCTCGCCGGCGCATTCGGGAAATCAAACATTCATAACCGGGGTACCTCTGGATTAATCTCTCGCTTATTTCAATTTCTATTTTTGAGACCCCCGTTTTAAAAGGTTTTTTAATTGAAGTTGAGTTTATAATTGTATGCAGTTTTTACAATAATAAGTAAGGCATTGGCAGCCGATAAGCCATTAATCGACTCCTGTGTAGTAGCAAACGAGTATCAGGTAGGAGTTGAGTAAGTAAGCTCAATTAGCGTCGAATTAAACCGGTTCTCGGAGGTGACAAATCGCACTCCGCGGTCCCGTGCCTTGACATTGACTAATAGCGCCCCGTTTAATTTAGCCGGCGCAATTATAAATAAAATTTGGACGATAAATTGCACGGTGGCACATTAATCAAGAAGTTAGGACGCTGATTAAAATGGTGTTCGTGAACTATTTGATATTGTTAATAATTAACACGCAGGAGATGGTGGTGATGATCAATCTACGCACGGCCTGGTGCTTTAGACGACGCGCACTATATCTGATACATTTTACCAAACATCATGTCATCAATTTAACAAAAAAATTACATTATTTCAATCAACGTATATCATTTTTACCATATATAGTTATTAGGTAAAAATTATATACATATATTTTTTAAAATTGTAACATATATGCAATGGTAATTACACAGTTACCTGTCGGCTGTCGACTGTCGGCTGGTACAATCCAATCCAATCCATTCAATAAACAAAACAACAATCAAAACAACATTTCAGTTCAAGTAAATTAATTCGCCACATCTATATACATGCAATAACTAAGCAGACCTTAGACTCTTCGTCCCTTTCACACTTTATAGTTTTAGTAGGTGTGTCCTTATCGCACCTACTGAAAGGCAATGAAAAGCGAATCTTCGCAGAATCACGATCTCATCTTAAATGAACTGGGGGAAGTGTATACTTTGATAGGTGTGTTTCTGCAGTATGTAAAGACGGTTCTGTATTTTAGGAATTCATTTATAATTACTATGTTAACATAATATAATATTTTTATGTTGGAATAATTTTATTATGAAAATAAAGTCATAGCTTTTATATACATGAAGTTATTTTTTCCTCCGTGTTCATGGATTTTTATACATTGTGTATAAATCTAGTAATATAGATTTTATTTATACCTACATGTTATATGTGATATCAAAAGGTTCCAAATTACTATCACCAATGCGCCCACTATTGTAGTGACACACACACGTAAGGACAAATATCGAATATAACCTATGTACTAAGTCCTAAGTGTTAGTTATCTACCATCCGCAGACGATGTCATTATTAACGATACAGCGTCTGAAGCCTGAATTATTCATTTACCCTTAAAGAGAGGCGTCTGATGTTTTTTCAGTACGTTTTGAGGAAAAATGTGTTGATTAAAGATATTAGAAGCTACATATAATTTAAAAGTAATTTTTCATTCGAATAAGATTTTGTTTTCTGTAAACAAACTAACAATATGTATTACTAAGAGATATAATTAAAAAAAAATCTCTCCTTCTAATTTTATTTGCATCCGTTAAAAATCATTTATTTTAAAGCTCAAAGAAGAGAAGGTATGGAATCCGTAATAATCAAACCAGTTAACATTAATAAAGTTATTCAACACTAATAAGTTTGAACATTGAAGTAAGTTATTAACAATTCATATATTGTCAAAGTGATATAAGAATCTCAAAAGCAGTTAAGGGTTTAGTAGTCGTAAGAGCGCAGCGTCCCGAACCTCATCCCTCGTCTAAGTGTTAACGAAACAATACGCCACAACATCTTGTATTCATGATCACTACGACACACGGCCGCACACTTCATACAGCTTACTTTAATACAAACCCATATATTACAGATATCTAAACATTGGTTTAAGAATATTATATAATTTATAAATTACACCAGAACTGTAAATTTTTTGTTTTTTGTAGTCATGATTACTCGACGAGGAAGAGATAGTAAGATATATGACTATTTATCAAATATTTTTGTTTATTATTCAATAATGTTAATTCATTGCAAGTTTATATAATTGTAGACTCGTCATCCTGTGAGTCCGTGTGTGTCGGTAAAACAATCCCTATAAGGCACCGCAAACGTCTCCGTCTCAGTTATTATAAAACGCCCTAATTCATCTTAGGTGTTAATGTACATTAATTATGTGGCGAGGCCCTAAGATGTTGTGACACCCACTTTGATATACTGCGGGTGTAAATGGTTAAGTTGCCTTGAATTATTGCGATCTTAGTTCGGCTTAACTGGATTATCAAATGTTGTTGTTAACGCTATATTGTTATATCAAAACTAATAAATAAATTATTTTATTGAGCTATTCCTTGGCATATAATATTAATGTAATTTTGGATATATATATAAAACTCACCAGTATGTATGTACGTGTGTTTCTTCATGTCGGACTTCTGGTGGAAGCGCTTGCCGCAGTACTGACAAGGGTAAGGCCTTGTATCGGAGTGTATCAGGAGGTGAGTGGACAGCGTGCTCGATCTCTTGAATGTCTTGCCGCACTGCTTGCACTCGAACACCTTCTCTACGCTGTGGACAGCCCTGGTGGAATATTATGATCACGTATTTGAATCAAACTATCAAATGCAATATCAAAATTTTTCTAACTTCATCTTACCTATGCTGACTTAGGCTTATTTCATGACCAAAAGTCTTGCTGCATAGCTCACACGCGAATGGTCTTTTTCCATTGTGAGATCGCCTTGCATGTACTTCTAATCCATGTGGAGTACTGAACATTTTCTCACATTTCACACAGGAGTATACATCGCCAATGGGTAGAGGTCTCGATAAGGGATTTGGAGCTCCAAGGACAGCTGCTCTTAGTCGTAATAATTCTGGTCCAGCGGCTTGAACGGCATGAAGGTATAAATTGCTGTATCCACCCCATCCTGGGAGACCCAGACTACCTGCATCTCTTAAGAACTCTGCAAATGGCAACGGTGGGTACAAGAATGGTCTCTGTGGCTGAACTCTTGGGGCGTCCGGTCTCAATAGAGCGCTTACAGAAAAAGCCTCTGATCTTTTTAATGGCGGTGAAGAGTCTGGTGGTCTTCTGGGAGATGATGGTGGCGAATCGACCTCAAGTTCAGGGGAACTAGAGCGAACCGATCGAGGTGAATGAGGGGATGGTGCCCAACAGGGACTACCACATCGAGATGACGGTGACAAGTTTTCCGCCCTGGATGTTTCATTAATATGTGATTCACTGTCCTCTTCATCCGTTCTTTCTCCGACCAAACGGTTGATGCCAAACTTAATCTCATCTGAAAATAAAAATTATAGTTAATGCAGTTCCTATGACTTTTCAATAAAAAAAGAACAATACTTAAGCTAAAGTGTAACAACGTCATATGTTTGGGATAGGGCGTTTAAAGGATACAATGCAATTGAGAATTGTTTGCTAAAAGAGCACAAAGGACTGAAACGCCCCCGGGCCCGTGAAAAAGCGCAGGTGCCACACTTGTCGCTCCCGATGAAATGAGCCATATCATGTCGCAGGAGCAAATTGACTTTCATCTATTCTACCCCTCGCCCAACCCTAGTAATTAACACGTCGGAGGGAGCCCCTTTTTTACAATTCACTAATCCGCGGGCGCGAGCAAACTAAACTACATTGTTCCGTTTATTTACTTTGGCGAGTCGCTTCGTTGCTTCTCATTGACACTTTTTGCGAATTATTTTTTTTAGATTTTTGATATCTATATAAATCCATTGTAAATTGATTAAAATCATAAACGCTCGATCAATATAACTATAAATTCTTTAAAGTTTTTAATGGTCAGCTTGACAATATAAACAGTTTATAGACAGGGAGTTAGATAATAAACATTTATCAGTGACACTGCTTTAGATTGCTTAAATTAGGTATATTTCAAATATGTAAATACTGAAGTTACAATAAAGAAAAACAGATTTATATAGGAAAACCCAATAAATTCACAGATCATCAAGAAACCATCAGCCTCACGCCATCGGGACTCACGCTGTCCAAAAACAAACATCCATCTCGAGACGAGACAAGTCGCTCTAATGAAGACCGACCCCATATCTGAAATGCTGCAGCTGTCGTCATTCAGAGCAGAACCAATCGGTCGGCCTCGCCGGGACTCGCCGGGACTCGCCTGGACTCGGCTACAACTTACCTATAAAAATGTTACGCTCAGGCCTCTCGAATCGCACTGTTTAGGGTCGCCTACACTTGTTTGTTTGTCCCCCCGGTTATTACCCCATAGTATTTATTACATATTAATGGTTATTTAGATCCATTGTTCCGCTCGACAGTATGCTCGAATTCATGGCCTTGATATATTGAATGGCACCCCATTCGGGGTAATGGGGTGAAATAGTTATAATGTGCTATTGTCCTTTGCATTGTAATAAGATAATTTAAGTTATTTGAAGTTTTGATTATTACAGTTCCATTGTCGCACCGTGTTTGCTAACTTCACTTTATAGTAATTGATTATCATTATATTGTTTTTTGATATGTTTGTTTAAAAACAATTTCTATGTATTTTACACAATATGTTTTAAGTATCAGTTATCAGAACATTAAAACCATCAGAATGTCAGTAAGGACAGAGACTACACGAACTCTATTAGCGTCATAAGATTGCATTTTTATCCAAACAGTTCATTATCGTTTATCGTCATTACCGGCCAGTTATTTGCCAGTCTAATGCAATTTTAATTGTAAGAGGTGCGGTGCGCCCACAAACTGCATAATGCATTCAGTCTGCGAGCAGACTCGAATAAAACCTACTCGATTAACTTTAACTTCAACCGGCATATTACGGACTTAACTTTATATATAACATTGTTGCATTAAATGACGAAGTAATGCCATAAATTTAAATCAGCAAATATGAATTATAGATCCTAAATAAATAATTTCGATCAACTTTAAAAAATATATTTTTGTTTTATAAACGTATGTAAATACAAAATATCTTTATCAAGAGCTTTGTTTTATCAAATATTATTAAATGTATGACAATGTCGGTTAAGAATCCACAATCCAAAGATCAAATTAAACATGCAGAGTCACGGCACAGTCGTTAATCAAGATTAGAGGTGGAATGAAATGTTTAATAATGATGCGAACCTATGAGTATACGGGGAGCGTGGTTAATTTCATTTTTAATAAACTGGGGCAGGAGAGACCTGCGCGCAAACCTACTGTTTAACTATTTGATTTTCATTCACATTCACCAGTTATTAATATATAATATATTACATTTGCCGTGTATTTGGCATACAATTATCACAATTATAAAAAATCTATAAATCAAATGTTATCATTCGTTTTAATGTCTTTTATCGGTCGTAATAACATTTTAAATTCCATTTATCGGGATCAGGGGAATCTTAGATCATAAATGACGAAATTTTCAAAATAAGACACTTGCTCGTGTGTGGAGCTGTTAATGAATCACTCACACTACAATCTGTGGATTTTGATTGGACGGTGGTGACGTCGGTGTCTTTTGTATCGTCTTGGTATTATGAAAAAAAATACATTTTCATTGTAAAATGCATTCTATTACATTGTAACATGATACATAATACGTAATCTAAAATTAATCAACACCTAAATCCTATAAATGTGTAAACACCGAAATTATTGATATCAATATGTAATCGAGTGTTCCGTATTATTTATTTATTTGTATCGTAAAACTCTATAAAATTAATTTAATTACAAACAGTATGTAAAATAATGTTTTAGTATTAAAGTGTGGTTCCTGAAACATATTTCAATTGTGTGTTGGAGTGACGTTACGTACTGAGGATCTCTGAAAATCGTAAAACATTATCGCCAACCTTTAATCGAGCTGGATTTCCTTCACTAATCCCTTTACTGGGCATTAATCAAAGTATTCGAAGGCCTTCGCTTCAAGATTACAATATTTTTTATCCATTTATCTTTAGTGTTCTCGCGCAGGAAGTTACGTTGTGCTAATGATTACTGACAAAAATGGTCCCATTTATGGATCTAAATTACACACACCTACACATACACACATACACGCACACACACTTTAGTTATTGAACAAGGACATATACATATACTACTTCTTTATATATTTATGAAATTCTTTACATATCTTACAAAACTGACAAATTTGGTTGAATGAATTTAGTAAAACAACTTTTAGGATTAATGTTAGTTTTTTAAATTTACATTCATTATTAAAAAATAAATTTAAATCATATTTTAAAATAATTTATAAATTTATTTAAAAAACAGAATATTAGAAGAAGCTGAAGAAGATTTTAATTGAAAAAACAAACAGGAAAAGAGAGCTTAATAAAGATTTATAAATACAAAGATAACAAAATCATTAACTTTTTTTTTGTAACAATGATAATATATTTTATTAATTAATTGCAAATGCATATCAGAACACCTGATACGTGTACTTAGTTTAAATAAAATAGAGACAAAGAAGCAGTGAAGTGTCTCTTTCTAATTCCAAATTAATAACTATTCACTAAATGCATATGTAAGTATATAAGATAGTTACATAAGAAAACATTTTTTAAATTTCTCTGTCTGTTTGTTCCGGCTAACCTCTGAAACGGCCTAACCGATTCTAGTAGGATTTTCAGGGGTGGATAGCTGATGTTATAAAGAGTAACTTAGGTTACTTTTATTTAAAAAATGTTTAGCGCACGAACGAAGTCCGAAGTCGAAGTAAAAATTGAAAAACCCATTGTATCGTTATCTCTCACGTCGTATTTGCATTGAAGATTTCGCATACATTACTTGAAAATCTCACGTCAGTTAAGAGAGTTGCACTGACGGATCGCTTTTTATATATATCTTTGATAAATCAGGTCTTAGCGGCGAGATCAGAGGAACGAGATGCTTCGAGAAAGGGATTAAGTTGGTCACGCCCATGATAGCCCATGATAGCCCATGATAGCCACTGACACACGTCACTAGATAGTACTATCGAGAGATTTAGTTAAATCCTAAAATCGGTAGAGTGGTCATATATTTCCCTCGATAAGGGTTTATTGCGAAATACGAACACGTGTTTATTTGTCACAAAAAACCATTACTGTAAGAATTTCAGGCATTTCACTTAACGTGAGCAGCTCAATGCAGGCGCTTCGCCTTTTTTGTTTAATTTAATCAGAGGTCCCGGTACCGACACTATCTCGGCGGCGTCTTTGTACGCGGCCCGATTTCTCTTCAATGTTTCCACGAATTATTTGCTGAAACAATAGCACGTTACATGTTTGTGACACTAGCTACGTATAACCCAAAAAATCCCCCCCTTGATGTTCTAGGAATAAGGTTCAAAATACAATAACATTTAGTTGTGTAAATGAAAACGCACGTTTGCCAGTTTGTAAACATTGACGAAATGTCGCCCGCGGCATCTTTGAGATTAAATTCCGCCTCAATAACCATTAGACCGCCTAGATTTGTGATTATGAGCACTTAAAGAGACTTAACGAGTTTTCTCAAAGGTTGCTTGCTGTTACTCAATAAAAACATCCAATCCTAACTTTAATTAGCCTTCAACGCTATCGCCTACGATGTTTGATCAAAACATTCCAGGAAAAAACTTTTCTTACGTAATTTTGCTATTATCAATTCTCTTTGAAAAAAACGTTACAATCCGCATGAACGTAAGTTGTCCAATGATTTCTACAATCGAAACAAGGCACACTCACAGGACCCTTAATAATTTACGAAGCTCACAAAATTCAATTCTCCTAACGTTAAGTCACGCGAAGTTTAAACAGCAGTACAATGTGTCCGAACCGACCCGACCACACTCCGCCAAACAATGAATAACAGGACAAATATAATTGAAGGGCCACCTCGTGCCGCCCGTGCTCCTGACACTCGGCAAATATTGAGCTTGGCGTGCACGAATTAACCGCATTTGATTGATCGAGCCTCGCGCTCACCTTGTGGCTGAAATACTCCTTTTGACATATAGATACTATACAAACATGAGAGACAGACACACAGACAGACACAGTTAAATTGTTATAAAACTTGATCTTCAAATCAAGGTTGTCAAATTGAAAAATAATATTGAAAGTTTTTTATTTGATTCCCCGAAAATGTAACGTTAACGTTAGACAATCCATACATTACAAACAGCGGATAGTGTTATCTTGTAAACTAATGTTTACTTACCAGGGTACACATGTCCAAATCGGATTTACAACGACCGAGACGGGGACACCGGAGAGTCGGCAAATAAAATATTAAATATACGGCTATGGACACAATTTTGACCTCAATAATGATTCAGATCTGATATTATGAGTATAAAGATAATACGATAAGATTATTATATAAGAAGTTAAAGTAAAGTTAAGTAATTCAAAATGAAGATGAAAAGTGTTAGTTTTCCAACAGTTCCATGTCGGTATTTTTCTGCCAACGATCCCGTTATCAGTTATATCGAAATTCGTGTTCGGTTGAATTACAACCATCATAACACGAACGTTTAAACCGTCGATAGCGGTATCGGCGGTATCGGTATCGCTTTGTCGCTGCCGACGGAAAATCAGAGTCATAAAACAAACGTAATTTTGCCGAGCGATACGCGCTGCGCTGCGATAAGATATGTCAGCCCAAATCTGAAGCCGTGGGATTTGAGGCCCAATGTTATTGGAATTTCTGTTGGGGTTTTATATTAATATGTACTCGGATAGTTTTTATTAAACGGGCCCTTGTAAAGGGCATTGTTTTTAGATCGGCCGATTACGCCTGTCACAGTTTACCACACCAATAAAACGAGATAGCACTAATTATTTTGGCATTTAATAATTTTTTCACCTTTTTGTTTCTCTTTATTCAGGTTATCTTTTACAAAAAAAAAAAAAGGTTTCCGTGCTTTGAGAGCAAAATAAGTGTTTAAAATTCAGTTATAGTATTTCTATTGAAAACTGGTTGAGATACGTAAAAGGGAGTCCAATGCTTCAAACTGCAACAACGAATCAAGTGCCTCGGACTACTACAAGAACACGTCAATTTATTTATATGAACTCACTTTTTGCCTGGAGATAAGGAAAGCTATGAAATTTTGCAACCATTGAAAATTGCGCTAACATTCTTCAGGAACATAGGATCGAAGGAAAATAGGAGAGAGGAAAGCAAAAAGGATAAGTAAGTACCAAACCATACTTAAGTATTTGTTATAAATTAAGAATTACCTCTAGGAGAGTAAGTGTCGACGTGGTGAGGGGACGCCAGGTGCTCCGGCCGAGTGGCCGGAGACCACAGCGACTGACACAAACCACTGCGTAGGGCTTCGCTGGCGGACAGACCTGAGACAAAACAGAATAACTATTACAATCCATGTAAAGAGAGATAATTAAATCTCACATTCTATTTAAACATATAAGATTTTAAAAAAATGATTTTAGACTAACTTATTTTGAAGTTAATCTATAAATATATAAACACAAAATTTGTGACATGATATTTATTACTTCCTTATTATCTGTGAGGTGGATTAGCGAACCGATCCGAGGCGATTAACTGATTAGTACATACCAACTGAGACAATAAAAGTTACATAATTAATGAAATACCGTGCGTATGTCATTAATTTGAATGTAATAAAGCACAACGAGTACTTCCTCATTTTTTATTCAACAATTAAATGCAATGAATCACTCGTTTAGAACGGCTCGGCTCAGCCGATTACAGTGGCACGGATTACAATGACGATTTGTTCTACATTAGACCAAATAAAATAAATATATTATTTATATTATCCAAAGTAGCACAAATTTGTGTTGACACTTTGTCAATTGAAAGCGAATGATTAAAAGAAATGCATATCAGAGTTCAACAAAACGGCTCAATTGCGTTATCAATGAAGTGTCATCACTTTATTCGCTCGATCGCTCATTGCTTCAATTTTACCATTAAATATATGATCTCTCAGATTAAATCACACTTCAAGGAACATGTAAACATTTAAAGATATATATATATATAACAATTAAAATAATTTTGGTGTAAAATAATCGTAGATAATGTTATCGGTGGGTTCGTTTAGGTTTGGGTAATCACGGCGGTGGATACGCGATAGCCGACTTGTAATTACGTTTATCGCGACTAATTGCATGTAATACCTTGTATTTGATACCGTATTCCATTTTGTCACTCACATTTTGATGAATTATTTAACGTGATACTATAATTATTATAATTGTTAAGTGTTGAAGCACTATTGCAGTATTTACGTAGCCGGCTTGTGTCCGAGTTATTGCAAGGATATCAAAAAGATTTATCGAGCGACGGACGGATTTCGAAACAGGATAAGACCGATAAGAACAAGGACAATCAGTGCTCCATCCTCAAGGAAGAGAGCGATTCCATGGCGCCAGCGAGACGACTGCTAATATACACGTATGTACGTATGTATGTATGTATGTGGATCACGAAATTTTAACGATTGTATATATATATATCCTGCATACGATTTCGTTCGGAATATGTTTTTGAATAAAAGTAGCCTATGTTGCTCCTATCATCAGCTGATTCCAGTGAAAGTTACAATCAGTCCAACTATTTCAGAGATTAGCTTCGCCAAACACAGACATAGAAAATTATAAATATTGTTTTGTTTATGTATGTACCATGTACCAAGTATTATCACGTGCATTTGTTATATGCTAATTTGTAATTACAAATAGACACTTCAACTTTATTTAGGTGTATAACATAGAAGTACCCAACACTGAAATTAACAGCTTTATAACGTGATGTGAACTTTAAATTGACGATGCTAATAAATTGAAATTATTTTTATTGTTGGTAGAATAAACATTAAAAAAACATGAAAAATTTGACTGTTTAAAAAAATATATACAACCTAAAAAAAGAAATTGATTCTAAATAAGTACCTAATAATCATATTAAAATAACATATCATATAGAAAGACGATAAAATCATCAAATGTAACCCATTTTTACATCACAGGGACCTCCGACGTGAATCATAGAAGAAGTGAGTCAGGAAACAAAAAGTAACAGCACCGTGGCGCCAACGCGTTCGGAATCAATGGCCATTGGCCGCGTCCGGCGCGGGCGCAGCGCTAACTCGTCCACCACTACAATTGTATCATCTCTTCCTGTCTTATTGAGGTGTAAGTCAAACAATATTTATATATTTTACACATTGTACTCACTTGTGTAAGATTAGAAGTGTCAGGAGTGTCTACTTTGATACCAAACTTATCGAAATACTCCCTTCTGTAAAGACCCTCAATAAATAAAAAATTAAAACAGTCATATGTAAATATTTAGTTAAATTTATCCGCCGATAACAAGTTTTTATCCTTATGTATTTTGGGTCGTTGAAATATATTTTTAAAATAAAATGTTAAAATATATTAGTAAAATAATATTAGGTTGGTATTGTTTCAACGCTGCCTTCCTTGTTTTGTACCAAATCTCGGTGACGCGTGCTGTCTTGTCCCAAATTTGGAGCTCATTTTTAACAATAACTTTCAATGAGAACAAAAATATATCTATATAAAATAAGAAATAAACTATATTAATTTATTAAGCTTTGATTACAATTGTTATTTTTATTATCTTTTAATAGTGACCTGTTTCAGCAGACGACTATGAAATACAACACAGGCTATTATTGAAACCTCGATTAAAGCACATACGAAGAAACAAATCAATATTAAGTGAAAGAGAGTGGTTAATTAAAAGTGCATCTATATATAGCATCACAACAGATTAATTGATACGCAGCCGCGTGATCTCCGAACGCTGCACCGGACACTTTACAATTCATACACGATTTATGCAATCAAAGTTGACTCACTCCTTGACTTTTTATGTCTCTCTTATTCGTATGGAGACGTTATTTTTATCATACTAGCTCCATACACGACTTTACGCGGAATGTTTTTTTTAAATTAATAGCCTAAATTACTCCTTATAACATCAGCTATATACGAGTGATAGTGCTATGTAAATCGGTTCAGCTGTTTCAGCCAAAAAGACAGAAAGACCAAAAAATATATATATGTTAGTACCGTATATACATTCATAAGTAATTAGTGAAGAGCAGTTAATTTGATTCAAACTTATACTTATATGTATATATATAGATTTCTCGTTAAAATAAGTTTGTTAAATTAAATGTAATATCATAGATATTGGTAAGGTTGTAAGTTGTAAGTTGGTGAGTTAAGACAGACGGCGCCGGGCGGTGGCGCCTACTCAAATAACCGCGCCCGAGTGCGGCTCATTCAATTACGATTGACTTTATAGCAATTGTGATCATGATGCAATTTATGCAATTGATATATTTTTATGATTAATAACTCTGATCTGTCTGATCACAATGCAATTCGTGCAATTCATAAAATTGCGACTACCTTTAATTACGTCACTTGTGAATTATTTATGGTTTTTAGAATATTTTTTTTTTGTCTATTAGTAAATTAGCAACACCTCACTACTAATACCTAAGAAGCATAATTTTACCTTCCTGTAACATGGTATTATAATTTAAATTAGTTTTCCTTTTTGAAATATTAATTATTTCCCTAAATATTTTACAACCAATGCATCCTGTTCCATTATCCAAACCGCATTTAGGATTACAGTATTAATTATATTTCATTTTGTAATTCCTCTTTAAATAAAATTTATTTATTGTTCAACCTATAATTTTAAGTTTGCCTGAGATAAGGACGCGTTGGTCCTTTAAACCGTCCGATGGAGGTACCGTTATCAGTAAAGGACCGACATTACGGACGGACAGTCCGACATTCATCATCAATGGAAGCGGACTCATTCATTGGATTATTAGCAACTATTACAATCGACAATGCACTCCATTTTGTTATTTATTACCGAGTATCAAGGACGAATGTTGTTTAACATAACTGTGCATTGTGAAAATGTTTGTGAGATACAATTCCAGTTACATATATAGTGTTAAATGATATATTTATTTATTTTTATCATGTGCGTCAAATGGGAGGGTCGGCACTACTTTGTTACCATACTTATCGAAGTAAGCTCTTCTATAAAATGACACTTGAACTTAGGAAATTCCAAACACATCCTGAGAAGAACACAACAAAGTCAATACTAATTTCTGTACATGGTACAACATGGGACACTAGTTAATGGTACAAATCATCTCTCAATAATGTGCGGCTGTGACCCGGGTGTAGTATTACAGGCTGGGTGGTCGCGTTACAACGGACCGTATTGTAATTGCGATCCGCCCGCGGACGGAAGCAGGACACGTCATCACTATTAGATCTCTTCGTATTATTAATAAAAATATATTTATCGATGAATCCAAATGAACAATTTCGTCCACATTTGTTAGTGATGTCTGCGTTATCGTCCGGTGACGAGCAGTCTACTCGGTATTTCTTATCTCCGTACACTGTCCATTATTCTGAACAATAAGACTTTTATTTGCACAAACATTCAGGTCGCGGCGACCCCGGGGTCACTTCTTCCTGAACATGCGATATTTTTATTAAACAAAGTTGCTTTAATTAACACATAATCTCTTCTGTGAACGCAATCGGTCCAGTGGAGGAAGTCGATTGCTCGACTCCGTCAGTAGATTATACTACTGTGGGCTTATATAATTAGGCTATATCGGGTTGTAAGGAAAATAGGTTTGGAAGGATAACGTATAAGTAAAATATGTATAACTAACTTTTGTACGAAGCGAATTTGTGCGATGATTACATTTTTGTTGAATGTTTGTTTAATTCTTTGTAGTATTTAAAAACCGATGAAACAATTCGTAAGACGTAAACTAATTAGTGTTAATTAAAATAATTTAGTAGAAAAAAAAAACAAGAAAAGCGTTAATTCTTAAAGATATAATTACATAAAGAATGCTCGATCAATAATAAAAAAGACAGGTAAGTTAAATTATCAATATATTTTCTTATACACTGTGCTATTAAAAATATGTTATTTTCTTATTGATCTAGCTTGTATTTTTGGCAACGTGAGCGCCATGGGCCGGTCTAGTCCGGAGCCGTCCTCAGTCCTCATCCCGTCTCATAGAGTCGTTCCCACGGCGCCCACGCCAGATTACTCACAATGTTTGTCATCTGCTCTAATTGATCTAAGATCTAGTTGTGAATTAAATAGATGTTCTCTCTGACTCAGTTTTGGGTCAAGTTGAATTATTCGGGACTGCACTGTAAGATGCCGAGATTATTATTACGATATTAATTATTATTAAACTTTGATGTCAAATAAATGTGATTTAAGTTCGATTTGGAACTCTATTGCGGGTTGCGGTACAAAGCTCGGGCTCGGCTCATTTGGTGGAAACCTTCAAAAAAGTTTTAGAAACAATTAAATTGCGCTCGGAGCTGACGGAGCTGATTGTCGTGCGAACGGCGAGCGGGTTAAGAGGTGTTAATTGTTCGTGATTGAATGTTTTCTCAGGGAATTTCAATTGGACGCAATTGTTTGTCTGCGTGTTTTGGACTCTCCATACGGTCGTCCCTGTCTATCTCTGTGGCGATTCTATCGTTTGTCTCATTCGCGCATTAATTCACAAATTTAGGATAAGGTTTCATCCTTTTTACTGTATTATTACTGAACTTACATTATTATACGTATTGTATAAATTTTATAGTTATATTTCCACCATCACTGAAGGTTAGCAGCAGTAGTCGTTTAATAAAATTTCTGAAACCGAATCCCGTGAGACGGCGCTCAACAAATTGAGGTCAAAGTCAGTATTACCAATATTTGGAGCACTTTACAATCTACTATGAACACTACTATTACATGAAACTACTGTTACGAAAAATACACATACACAAATACTATTATAATTTAAATATATTAAATTAATAACAACTGCTCGATACATTGGCATCCTAAAACATTACTAGTTACAAATAAATCATTAAATAAATGATTGAGTGCGTTTCAATCAGTCCTATCGGTGGTTATGATTCACGTCGTGGTCGTCATTGGTCACAGACTCGCCGACATTTGAAGTCGGCCGCTTATTTCACAACCTAATTCGCCGACAGGAAGATTCTAATAGGGTTAAGATTTAGAACCGTCGGGTCATAGACGTACTTATTAGTTTTTACTTGGCCCTGTTTAGATATATGATATATAAATAATTAACTAAATCCAACGTATTTTTTAACTGAAAAAATCTCACCTCTGTCAAAAAATCTAGACAATACGCTAATCACGTGGAGCGGCTCAAAGGGTCCATTCATAATTAATTTGGGCACAAATCGCCTTTTATAATGCGAAGGGATTTACGCCACGTGTGTGCCATTACCCTAATGGGAGGAATCTTCGGAATCAGAACGGGGATGGTTAAAGATTTAGTCAGAGGCCAGAGTCAGATGTTTATCAGATATCACTTATATTCTTTTTAAATTAATACTGAAATAAATATAATGTACACCAACAGGAATGGTTAAAGATTTAGTCAGAGACTTTACAGTCAGGCGTTTATCGGACGTCACTTATATACTTTAAAAATAATTTAGTCAGAGACCGGAGTCAGTTTATCAGACGACATATACTTTTAAAATGAATACTGCAGTACTCGTATACCTCAGCTGGATGGAGTTAAGTAATTGTTTTAATTTTAATTGCGCATTAAGATTTGACGAGCGTGTGTGAAGCGGATGTGATGTTCTCAAGGACGGGACCATTGTGGCACGCCATGTGGCTTCATGAGATGGGAACCTTGGTGATTGACTCTTTACTTATTTATTACTATTAAAAGTAAGAATGACATACATTAATAGTTTTTAATGTTGCATTTTGAGTTGACTTGTAACATTAGAATTAAATAAACTGTATTTACCAACAATACTCTACTCGGTACACGCAGATTACGTATCAATGTTATAATATTATTTATACCGGGTATTTAATTGTATGTAAGTAACTTTAAATAAACTATTATAGGTAGTATAGGTAGCAGTTGGTACCGGGTAGAAATAAATCGGTTAGTCCGATAATAGAGAGTCGGTAATTAAGTTAGGGTCGTCCAGTGCAGTACAATTTACATTCGTGATGACGGACGGACGGACGGACGGACAAAAATCAAAGGATATTCGTGAAATTCAACTCTATTGTATAGTTTGACGTAGATATTTTAGAACTATTATATTGTGATACGTTTAGTATCTAAAATAACAGAGATTTATTCGTAAGTGGTTATTATTTTATGAAATGTATTATTTATTAATTATATTAAATTAAATTTCAATAAATCAATCTTAAAAGTCGGTCTGAGTTGTTTTTTTAAACTATATTTATTGAATAAATACTAAAACTTAAGATGGCTTTGTAACTTTAAGACTTACAGTAGTAACCTTAATATTTTAATTGTTTGTCAAATTTTGTAACTTTATTTTGGTGATCAAAAATGTAGGTACGAAATAACAAAATCCCAGTATAATATTATTTGAGGTAAAAACGATATTGCATTAAAAATCAATGTCGTACAGACATCGGACAAATTCAATAACACGGAGTTCGATCCGACAAATCGGATTATATCCGGGATCGATCCCGACCTTATTAGGATTAATATAATATTAATTGTTGTTTGTAAGCTCTTAAGATTTCTACTACAAGTTGACTTCGAAGTATTACTTATTACATATGTATATATATATAATATAATATTACAATTTAAATTTTACGGTTAAATAATTTGTGTGTATACAGAAAGACAAAAAATATGATGATAGATAATACTAAAACTAATATGAATAGGTAGTTGTTATAAGTTGGACGGTCCGTTGTATCCGTTGGTGTTACTCGTAGCTCACTTTGTGTTTATTTTCATATATTTAATGTTAGTTACGAAATTTTATAATATTTTAAATCTATATTATTAGATTTATTAATATCTAAAACTTAATAAAATCTGTTTTAACAGATTTTATCAAATAAAATCTTAACTGCTATTATTTTTTTTTCTTTTAAACGCGATGTCATGCAGCCTCCCGCAAGATACGACCCTGAGAGATGCCTTTAAGTCCATTCTTCTCTGTAGATAATTATTATATTTTAAGACATATATATGTTGATAACACTATATGTAATATGATATATAACTTTGGTTTCTTATTACTTTAAAGTCCTGTCTATCAGTCTTTTAGTAAATAATATATTTTTTTCAATACCATAATTTATTAGGATGCTCGTTAACAAAAAATACTTTTGAAGATAAATTGTTGCTTTTTCATATAATTATTTATATATAAGGATAATAATATAATAAAATATATCAAAATACTATTTATATTATTATTTTAGAGCATTCTGTTATTTTATGTTACCTGTTATAAATATGCGATAAGATTATATGTTTAATACTAGCCGCGCACACGACTTCGTCCGCGAGAAATGAAATAAAATAAAAGAAGTCTAGTTTAGGTATTCTCTAAGCAATCCGCAGATGAAAGTCCTCTGAATAGGTGCAGCCGGTCCAGAGATTAGCCGAACACGACGGACGGACGGACAGACAGAGACAAATTTAATAAATATTTTTTTTAAGTACGTAGGTACCGTATAAACTTTCTTATGCATTCAGTGAAAAGCTGTTAATTTGGATACAAACAGACACTTTAAATTTTATATGTATAGATTATAATATATACAAATAAATAAAATTGAAATTAAATTTTTTAACAGACGTATTAACAAAATATATATAGGTGATTAGCCTCTATGAAATAGTCACAAGAACGGATAATTAAGTAAATTTTAACATGAATTGTAAATATTTGTTAAATTATAGAATACTAATACAATATACGAAATAAAAAAAAATTGGGTTTTCCAATTAGCTGTAACAAACAAACAAACTTAGCAATATATATATATATGTTAACACGTTAACGATGCCATGCAATACTTCATTCGTTACTTCATTCTGAGGTCCGAAGCAATTGAAAATTGCAAAATGGAATGCTTCGATATTCCTTTGACCAATCACATGCGGTCGTAATGGAGCTCTAATAAGCCATCGCCCATCACTGATCATTGATTACTGATCACTGATCGGAAAGAAGCGCTCCAATTAACATTTTATATTATTTTATACTCACTTTAATGTAAAGTTTTGTATGGGCTATGGGGTGTGGAATAAATACGACTAAGTACTTCTTAGGAAGTACCTGTAATAATAAATATATAAGGATACATAATATATATATATATATATATACATATATATATATATATATATATATATATATATATACATGTATATATTGCGATATTAATGGTAAGTAAAATTTTGTTTTTAACTTCAATAGTTAAAAAAATTTAATGTATTTTGATATTAAATTATTTTTTATCATCAATGTAATTTTTTATATTAAATTGTAATCAAATATTCTTACAGAATAAGAATATTTTTTTTATATTTTAAGCATTGAAATATTATATAGTTAATAAAATACAATTATATTTTATGATGAAAAGATCGAAAACTTGTAGACACTTTTTTTAGTACAACAATATCCTCATCATAAAATTTTACAATGTGAGCAATATATTAAGTATTGCGAAATAAAATACTACGTTTACCTTAAACTGAAATATAGATAACTTTAAAAACGTTTCAAAACTAAACGTTACTAAAACATATTTTCTTAAGTCTTTATGTAGATAAAAAAAATGTAATTTTATTAATCTTATCGATTAAATGCATTTTCAATTACGTAATAATAATATGAAGATTTTTTCGCAGAATATTAGTACAAAGAGTATTTTACAAAACTTAACTGCTGAATCTTTGATTCTCCAACTCCTCCATCGTCAGCTAATCGTTATATACATTATACGTACGGCTATTGACAATAATTTTGAGTTCTTCAAACAAATAACTGAACTTAAAAATAAATAAACTAGTGTTAGTAGAACTTTGTTAGTATAAGTTGCTCTGCTCACCTTTAGGGGTCACGACTCTGAAGGCGCTGTTGGAGACGGCTCTCGGAGACCCCTCTCTCATGCTCGCAGGAGAGCTTCCACTACGAACCATAGAAAAGTCCAACGGCATCGGCGGCAACGCACTTACTTCCATTTTCAAAATAAACAACGCATTACACAGGGAATTCCAATTTCAAATTATTATATTTTTTAAACGCATGCCCGAAATTCGATTTTCAAATTCTTATCTTTTTAAATGCATGCTCGAAATTTAAATTACGAACGTGCGAACGGATCGGGCCGCGGGTGTGTATTAAGGCAGTCGCACACTCCGGCTGCCTCGCGCCTTCTGTTCCCTAAAGCCGAATTCTCAAAGCCGCGCCGCGTAATTTCGACCTTATCGAGGGAGTGGGCGTGTCCGGTCCGACCCCGCCCACTCCCCCCTCCACGCGCCTCGTGACAATCACTTTGTATAGGTAACACAATAATATGATTCCTGATAGATTTTATTGTTCCAGCGATGCATTTATTCGCGAGCAATTTCATAAAAGTGTCTTTTGGGTTTTTCATTTTCCCGCCCGCTGCGTGTTGCTTTATATCTGGAATATAATATTTATTAAAATAACAATACCATTATAATAATAATTTAACTATTTCTTGTTATTTTTACAAGATGGCCAACTATTGTATTAATTTTATTGTTTTATTATACACGTTACGAATATCAAATACAGATAAGATACATATTACATGTGTTATGAGTGTGTCTGATATGTTTTTTTACGTAAAACTGGTATTTTCCGATATATTATTAGTAATATATATATCAGTTTATTTCACCAAATACGCTGTCGTGTTAGTAGTCAACCTACTTATAACTAATTACTTCATATATACTTAATAATTTTGACAACAAATTTAACAAATTAAATGATAATTTGATAGTTATTTTGAAAAATTTTTAAGTGAATAAGTTATTCACTTAGATGCTTTTTTAAAAGATATATTGTAATACCAATTTTTTAAGACAATAGCGACACGGTCACATCACATGATAACTCCTAGACATTAACAAAATATGACAATATTTTTCTTGTTAAAACCTCCTGCTTATAAAGTTAACTAATTAGTTATTTTCTTCCTTACCTAAGATTCAAAAGTACATTGTATTATGCGGATTACGAGTTATTTATGTGGATTACGAGTTATTTATGCAGATTACGAGTTATTTCCGTGACGTCCGGAACTAAGAGCGTCACCTATATTAAAAACAATGGACGCCTCAATTTTTCAGCCGTCCTGGAGCACGCCGCTAATCCGACCCGCGCCTATTCTGAAACAGATGTATTTTTATAATATTTACCTTTCATTGATATGTTTTATGTTTTTTAATTGTATATTTGCATTAAAAAAGTTTTAAAATCACTAAATAATAAAAAAGTATACAAATTTATTCATATCAAATATAAAGGATATTGATAAACAAAAATAACTATATATACTGAAGAAAAAATATCAAGAAACCTTAAGAAAAAGTATATTATGAACCTACCCGCATTTTAAACGCGATAAATATAATATGAAATTAATAAAATATGAAAATTGACAAACGGAATAAGTCCGTCGGCTTGCTTTGTGAAAACTAATTACACCCTCGCAATGATAAAGCAAAGCCGTATAGGATATTTTTATTTCAAACGAAATGAAATTCTCCTCCGGAGACGGTTCATTGAAACTTCAACCTTATTATGTATTAGATAAAATTGATATTGGCGTGCCAGAGCGGTTGTTGAAACGGAAAAATGTTAGTGGTGCTCATCATACCATAATCCCCACGTAATCTGGGTTAAATCCCATTATTTCGATCATCCCGATTGCGAAACAAAAAACGGAATGAAAATCCTAATTGTTATTCTGGATCCAGTTACATTCGTTTTATGATCATTTAAAAATGTAATTCTTCATACAATTAATATTAAATGGAGTAATATTAATATACATTTAATATTATATCTATCACGGCTCCGCTCACTCACTCACTCACTCACTCACTCTTCCTTTATAACTTTATTATCTTAATATTTCGCGAGTGATATAAAATAATTGTCTAAATATTTGAATCTTCGTTTCACATTGACCCGGCACAGAGTAATGACAGAGTAGAGGATAACTGTAAATATTATTAATAATGTATACATATTAATATAATTGATGTGTCTGCGTGTATCCAAGTTAACAGCTTTTCATTAAAGGCATATGAAAGTGTATAAGGTATTTACGTACAAAAATCTATATTTAATTTTTTCTCTGTATGTCTGTTGGCTAAACTCTGAAACGGCTGGACCTATTTTAACAGGACTTTCCCTAGCGGATAGCTGATTTTATAAGAAGTAACTTAGGCTATATTTATATTAAAATACATATTCCGAACGCAGTCGAGGGCACAGCTAGTATACATCACGCGTCTGTCCGTAATGTAGGTACACTATGTACACCCGTAGATATATTTTTGTAGGTTCTTATTAAACTGTGTTATACTTTTGTTATAGAGCGATACATAGAGCATGTAACAAAGTAAACTCAACTTTACAACAAAGGCAGCGGCCGCCGCTTTGCACTTTAATTATGCCGACTTAATTAATACCAAACATCAGGGCGCGGCCCCTACACCGACGATCTCAATACAAGTACCTCAAAATATATATTTACTTCAGTTTAGTATTTCTTCTAAACTATTGTTATATGCAGCAAAAGTTACTTTGTGTGTAAGTCAATAAGTATATCTTAATTTGAGGGTATTTTAATTGTCTATCGTTTATAAGAAGTCAGTCAAGTAATGACGGGTCGACAAGTGTAGTCTCACGAAGCAAACATTGACCCCCTCCATAAAATTGGGAGGGTTTCAAAGTTACACTAATTTTAAATTCAAAATATTTACTTCTATTACGTTAACATAACACTTATAAAAGGTCAAACTCCTAGTTTGAGATTTCCAGAGAGCTGGAAGTACGAATAAGAACCAGAAACTCAACATGTCACAGTGATAGCAACATTTTAGACTCTTGAAATCATTTAATTTAATTTTTTAAATTATTAATTGAAATAAAAAATGCAGTATACAAATTGTAAAGTTTTCACCATATTTTTGTTAACAACATTGTTATACCAATTGTTAATTCCAGAAATTATCGCTTTGAAGTAAATAATTGATATAAAATATTAAAATGAGGAATGAGGAGTGAGGAGCGGCGCTCGTGGCCGCGCGCGCTGCCCAAAAGCTTAACTACAAGCAGGTAGTTATCAAAAATCATTTGTTCCTGAAGAGGTGTTTAACTAAATTACCTCGCTATGTTTACTTTTAATTCAAATTTTATTCCTCTCACAAGTCACAGGCGACGGCGATTCGATTACGAACTACGAGTACCAACCAACCAACCAACACGGACTTACAGGAACTAAGAACTGATACTGTAGGAGACATGATGTCTGAATACAATAACATAAAAAAAAACATCAAAATTCTATAAGCAATATTATTACGGCTCTAATATTATTAGAATGTTTTCAAATATATATTTTTTTTATGGAAAATATATATATATATATATATATATATATTTATATATGTCTATATCGTAAACCCTTTTAGTACTCGCTGTAGGAAATGAGAGTAAAAATAAATAGAGTACAATTTGCATGTAGATGCGACATTAGAGGGTTATAATTCTGAACGACTGACCCGGGGTCAAATTAAAGGCTACCGTTTTAAGGTTAAGGGTCTCTCCACCGATTTTTAATAACAGTTTAAAAGAAATTGAAAATTATTTACAAAATAAACTTTGAAAGAGAATTTCATTTCATTTCAGTTAAAATACGATTTTATTTCATTTTATTGATAAATAAGAAAATAAATAAATAATAAATATGTGTTATAAGGGTGAATAGTCGACCGATTGAATTCGAGATTGATTTCAATCTTGGATTATAGATAGATTATTACTCCTGTTCCGATTACGTTCAATTACAAAACTTACAGAAGCACCAACGTTTTTTATATGAATAAATATCATAATAATAATAAGTATTATAATTCGTTGTTGCTTAGTTTCTTACTATATTATAAATGCATGTATGTTTGTTGCAATGTACGTTTGTTTGTTACGGCTTAACCGATCATCATCAAATTTAGCACACACGTTGTCAAGGGTAGGTACAGGGTACGTGAGGTACCCACACATAGACACGTCTTCTTTTACTTCAGTATAAGACAAGTCAAAGTTCGTAATGGTATAAGTGGTTAGGTCTGTCTATAGTTATTGTCATTAATACGCACATACATGTGTTATCTGTCCGTCTGTTATGCAATGCGAATTTATGAATTGAATGTTTTTTGTCTCGCCACATGTGTGGTACCTCAAGTACAGTCAGGAACAAAACATTACATCACATTACAGTTTATTATATATATACATATATATTTGTTTGTAGATGTGTATATAATATTTAAAGTTGGATTGGAACAGCTTTTTATTGAAAGCTAACTTAATTTGATGATTTAATTTCTTATTTCAATGTGTATGTTATACTAATTATTTTTTGAAAAATATGTTTTTTATTAAAATCAGTGCTTTCCGGAGTGTGGAAGTGTGAATTGTTATTATTTTGAGTAGACCGTTGTCTTAACGACTGTACAAGAATTAAATTTAAACACTGTCAAGTAGTTATGACAATAGTGTTAAGACAGATGTAAATATACAAAAAAAACTAAGCTGGCAGGAAGTCTGTGTCGTCATCTGTTAGTGCTGGGGTCAATGACCCCGCCGATCTAGACTTGAGCCGTTTGGATTATTATAATTGCCGGCTTCAATGTAAATGTTAAACAATCCTCTATCACTTTATATATATATATATATATATATATATATATATATATATATATGTTTTAAAATCTGCTGACTTACATATAGTAGTGTACAGTAGCTGAAGTTAAGGTGTTTGTTTGTTTGTTTATCGCATTTCTAAAATTCAATTGCAAATCTTCTTATTCAAGTAGGAATTAACACTCACTTTTGAATCAATACTTACATTAAAAAAGTCAGTGTAGTCAGTCCGTGAGTAAGCTGCCAACTGGAACGCTCCGCTGAGAAGAGCCGCCCAGAAACTCAACAGTTGCTCTTTTTAAATGAAATTTAACAGTGTTTAATATCCTATCAACAACCTAAGTTCCACACATTTCGATCCACTAAGAACTCTTGAATGTTATATATTTTATTGTAATATTTCTTCTGTTAGCACTACTGGACGTGACAGTGCCACCGGTTGAATTTTTATAAGATTAATTTATTAATACACTTTTGATTTTAGATTTATAACTAAGAAATGGAAGGTAAGATATCTTTTTTTTTGTATTTTATAACCCATTTATAGAGAAAGGTTTTATAATTACAAGAGGCTTTTACTTTACAAATTAAAGCTAAGTATCAGAAATTCTTTCTAAAAAATATTTCATCCTCACATATAATATTAATTGTATAAAATGTTGTAGATGTGGTGTGGTAACGATGTCTGTCCGTCGGATGCTGCGTCGGAAGTCAATGGAGCACATGGAGCGGATCACACGCGAATTAATATTAATTATGCTTACGAGTGGATAGGAGGTGTTGTTTATTATCAACTACGTCTTATTGGTGTGTTTAGTGTTCTCAATTACACTGCCAATTAAATAAAATACACGCTGTGGATGACAACTTGCAATACGCGTCTGGTTACTCCTTTAATAAAAAAGTCATCACTGAAAGATTTATATATAAATTAATTTCGAACTAAAATTAACTTCAATTATATTTGTATTACTCACTCTTTACATCATAAGATGTATGAGGAATTATTATTATAAGAATTACATCAAAATATAATTTATATTGATTAAGCGATTGATTTATTGATAATATACGATAGTAAGTTAGTTAGATAGTAACTTCAAAAACGATATACTAAGGAAATTGTCAATTTGTCTGTACACTTAACATGTGAATTTAAAATAATTCTAATTTATAATATTTGTGTAAAGCGCGAAAACAACGTGTCGCAATGGATGACGGTCGTGGAGATGTAATGTCTCAGACGCGGTTATGGTACCTCGTACCTCGTACCTCGTACGTTTTTCAGTTTAATGTTACCTCGGAACCGAGACTACCAGGACTTGTAAATTTGGATTAAGGTACTTTAATGTACTCATATAAATAATTCCATATATATGTATATATATAGATATGACTGTTAGTAAAGATATTATTTAAAATTGTTCATGTATGTTAATTTCAAATTGCTTTCAAATATTTTTTATTCTCTTTACTTGGGAAATGTGATTGTCACAAATCTCTTATCAATATTACATGCGGACATATATATAATTACATATATTCTGATATAGAACCTCAAGAAACTGAAAAAAAAATGTAAAGTTCTTATTGAGAAATGAAAAGTGCCCCCACGTGCACAGTCGCGGGCTGCTACTAGTTATAAATAAGAATGGTAGACTGCAGTTTAACTAAAGACCAACGTATAATTTTAAAATATTATAATTATATCCGGACCCCGACAAAACAGAAATCTACCGATTTAGCGAACATCAAAGAGACAATAACAAAGTAACCCTAAAACGTAATGAGAGCAGATCGACGCAAGTGCTGTCGTTCGCAGGGTCCCGTAGCAATTTTGGGGATCTCATAAATATGTATAAGGCTTCTCTTCTTTTCCTTTACTTATCAATTACCGGGTCGTTTAGAGCCGCGGGGCGGGAATATGCTTACGCATCGCAAGGGTTAACACATGAAGATATACATGCTGAGTGTTGTGGATTTTAACATACTTACTCTATATGTATATACATTTCTAAAACTGCCATTATTCTCCTTCAAAATAGTTTTTAATTTTAATATGTTGATTTTTGTCATAAATATATAAGATAAACATTATATTAGGTCCTAAAAACCTAAACGTTTGACAGTAAACTTCGTCCACAATTCCCTCCCCAGTCCCCACGCATCCACATTTTAAAGTAGGGTGAATTTTATAGCAAAAAATACCGACAATTCGTACAAAACAGTCCCAAAAGTCCCCGAGGTAGTTTCGATTCGTATTCGATTATTTTAGGGTTAAACATCATTGATATCACAAGCCACTGGAGGGTCATTTTTTCGTCTAATTTGTACGGAACATGTGGCGAGGGACGGGTTGAGATGCTATCAAGTATTTATTTATATTTCATGTTTTATTTAATTTTCAAATTGATTATATTCTTTAATAACTACATCCACTTATTACAGCTGGTATGGTACAGAATATAAAGCTGGAAAAACTTTATTTTATTGCAAGTCTATTAAAAAGTGATAGTAATTTTGTTGCTCTTGCTTATTAAGGAACAAAGAGTATTAGTATTTCCCCTGCGTATGTTCCTTGAAATATTAAACGTACGTTAATAAGGAAGTAACATAACCATTATACCAATAAAAAATAATTAAGAAAGTAAAATAACTAAAAAATCCAGCCCGCATTACGGGAAGAGCAATCTTTTACCGGAATCTTAAAATAACGTCGAATCAAAACGTTTTAGCAATTTACGGTAAATTTAGTGTTGGGGGCAATTGTCCGACTGATCGAGGAGATAACTGCAGCGCCCGCATCGACGCACACGCAACCCGTCACCCCGGCACAGACCAACATGCTGCAGAGGATTCAGAGGTGAAATAGCACAAAAACCACACACGAATTAGACAATTGTAATGTAAGTAAAATGGAAAACTGTTTTTTTACTATAATGCAAATTCCGTAAAGGCTAATTAATACTCTTAATATTCTTAAACATCTGTTTCAAATCTAGCTATGTCAGTGACCTTGGTACCTCTGGAGATTTTCTCATTTCTTATTCGATATCACAGCGGTGATCTCCTAGTGTGACCTTAAGCCTTCTTGTAAGGCCTATCGTGTACGACCATGTCTCAGAGTCTTATGTTACCACCGGCAACACACATTGGTGAAAGACCATCATCGTCAGACGTTTATGTAAATGCCGTGCCCGCTCCAGTCCATGAGCTTAAAGACATTTTCTTGTACAGCGCTGAACAGTTTCAGAGAGATAACGGCTCCTTGTCTAACACCTCTCTGCAATTATATAGGTATGGAGCTCCGGCCCATTTCAATACTTGTATGTAGCGATAATCGATCTGGCACCTTTGGAGAGACTGCGGTACAGATTTCAACCGAAACCAAGGCTCACTTATAATCCACACATGCTAAGCATAATAGCCGATTATACTCTTCAGTCTCCTGGATAATCTGATAATATATGTGGTCTATGGTGCTAAAGCTTTCAAGGAAATCGGCTTGTACGGGAGCCGTGACGACTCGTAATGATCTTCAAAACAAATTTTAGACATGGCTTAGAAGTGATATGGGTCTGTAATTCTTTAGCAATGTATTATCATCGTTTTTGATGAACAGCACCACCACACTCCTGTTCCATGTCTGTGACATCTTGTTTTTGTGAAGGACGGTACTAAAAAGCTTAGGAAGGTGTTTCAAGACTGGTCTTCCACCTCTACAGAAGCTCACCATTCACTCCATCTTCACTTGCCGCCTTGTTGTTCCTGATCTGTTTGAGGGTTGATGTCCTGAAGATCTTCAGTATGGCGTCGAGTCGACCTCGTTCTTTAGCCAACCAGAAGAGTATAAATGATTTTTATTTTTTTACAATCTATCCAAATTGCATAACATTTTTTTTGTTTTAAGATTTTATTTCTAAGTTATAATGATAAAATGTCAATATAGATATATCTGTTATAGTTTAGTTAAGATCAACAACCTAAGTGTCACAGTATAATAATAATTTCCAAATCAACATCCCTATTAAGATAATTAATATAATCATAGATAACTTCATCACAATCTGTGATAATTAATATTAAAAGTGTAATGATGCGGGCGGCGCGCTTGTTTGTTTTAGCTCCTCTGCCCTCGGCTCGGGCTCCCTGTGTTGAAAGGGCTATTTGACTTTTTATTTATTTTAATAATCTATACTATGTTTAATGTTACTTTAGTAGCATATCTTTGTGTCTTAATTTTACTGCGGTCTTAATAATATTTATGAAAATGATATTATTGATTTCTGGAATAGGAAATATTATTTAGGTATTGTAATTAATCTTGTATTTCTTTGTTGCTCGATTTTATCGATTGGAAGATAATGATATAAAATACTTTGATTATTTAATGTCATTATCTGGAAGATTTTCTGGTATTTTTTTTGGCCACGTGTCTCAGTTTATTTCCTATTTAGCACAAACATAATTCATACGATACTCAGACTACATTACGTAGAATATAAGATGGCGGATTATAATGTACAAAATATTTTAAGATCACTTTATTTTAGCAGCCTTTAAGAATGTATTAAAGCTTAACAATAACAAATTTAGTCCTCAGGATACCTGGTGTTAAACTGCGGGGAATAAAACAGTTTTTAACACAAAAAATATATAATAAACAAAGATGAAACGTCCCTTTGGTATATCAGATATTATTGTTATCTGAGTGTCTCTCTTGTATCTAATGTTATATATGTATATATACATATTTAGGATGAAATATAAGTTTGTTCGTCATCAACTAGTCAGAGACGCTCAAATGACGTCGGGATCAGCTAATTACATGTTATTCCCACTGATTAAAGCACAGCTTGGGTCTAATGAGTGAGTCAGATGTATAAGACAATTACACGAGGCGATACGGGTACGATACGGGTACAACACGATTATTTTATCCTCAGTTATTCTCTAATTTTTTCAATTCGGTACGTTATTTTGGTATAGTGTTCAATACGGGTAAGAAAAGTCTATATTTTTGTTGTGTGAATCAAGAAACTACTACTTTTAAAAACATAAATGTTTTCTAAGAACGATACGAAAATATAAATAGTATTGAAAAACTCTAATAAAGTAAAACTGTTTTTACGATTGCTTGAGTAGATAAATTAAATCAATCTTTATTAATAACAAGTATAAAATGTAATTAAACAAGGCAGTGACGGAGGTCGCAAAGAGTAAAGCGCTCCCAGTCCGCTTTCTCACAGAGCCAGTCATCTTTCTCAATCAACATCCCATCGGGGCACGATTTTTATTGTTTTTCAACCAATTGCTACGGGTGGTGTTATATTTTTTTTAATTTCCGTCAAAAACCCTCGATTAGATAATTTTTACGGTCACTTTACGATTGTAGGAGCGCTAAATTCACTGAATTTTAGTACATTTTATGTTTTACGTATCGTTAAAATAATCAAGCGATTTACTGCTTCTTAAAATTAATACCACTTTATCACCTTCACCACCACCACTTGAACTTAATGTATAGAACATTTATTTTTACAATCATTATTAATGTTGCTATTAACTATATGCTATATTTATTGTGATTTCGACGTGTGATTTGATGAGTGTTTAATTTATTTTTATCTATATTTTGCTCGTGACTTTGCCGGTTTTATTTAATTAATTTTTCATCTGTGAATATCCTGTAAATCTTTTATCTGTCCTGTCATAACCGATATAACCATAAAACCAATACAAATATAACTTTTAATATATTAATAATAACTATTAATAAGAATGCAGAAATAATTACCTACACTTAACATTTCTCGAATAAATAGCGCGACCTATCTTACATACTAACGCCATCTATGGAATTAAATTAAGAATGGCAAACGTGTAGAGGTAAGTCACCCCCCCCCCCCTACCGTCTCTACCAATATTTTTTTTCTAATATTTGGATTAGCGTTTGATTGATTACATATATATATATAATTATTTGCACTGCATTGTAAAGTTTCAATTTATTGCCGCGGGGAGCGACACTGACGAACATAATTTTTTTAAGGGTAAATTTTGATTAATATTTGTATTTTTTTTTTTTTGGTTAATCTAACTAGATTTTTGCCTGTTTTTTAAAATTTATAAAAAATATTTCCTCGTCAGTAAGATCGCGTCTCTGAGTCTGTCACTCTTCCTGCTTCTCCTTTAATATTGTATTTTTCTTTTTAAACAGTGTTTTTCAATTAGACAACTAATGAGAATTCCAAGTGACATTTGACGGAAGTAAATTGTTTCTTAAGGGTGTGGTGCATAAATTGTTTTAAAAGAAATAGTACCTACTAACTCTTCACTTGGTTATTTTTATAAATGATTAATCCAACACCAAATATGTTTAATAAACATTACTAAGATATGTATATATGGCTTTATTAATTTAAGTAACTTATTATCCGCGGTTACATTGTAGTAAGCTGACGCGGCATCGATTAACTTAGTTATTAATACGCTTCCACAATTTTCAGATTAGTTATTTTATCAGTGCCATAGAAAAGTTTATTTGTAGTTTTATACCGCTTATTACAATGACCCTTTTAATGAGCTCTTGAATTAAACAGCGCGTGACCGCGGCGCACTAACCGACTACCAGCAAGCAATAAACACGATATAGCCACGAGCCATTCTGATCCATATGTCACATAATATTAAAGTCATAATTGACTGTGTTAATAACGTATTGTAAAAGTAGTAGTGCTCGGGTATTGTGAAGAGTAAACAAGGGAAACTAACGGTTAGTTTTACAATATTTTGATATATTGCTCGTAATAACAGACGGACGTCATTTCGCTTTAAAAATCGGACGTGAATGTTTACTTTGCAGGTAAATTACCATTTAAGCTTACCCGTGTTTGTTGTGTGGACGCGGCGCCGCTACTACCGAACAGTTAATATGAAATTTAACTCGCTCACTACTGTGTTTTAGTCTTCCTGTTTTTATTTTTATTAAGGGATTACATCAAAAATGTAATACAAGTATTGCAATTACTTCATTTAAAGCGATATATCTAGTTTATGTAAAGACAGTTCGGTTCTCACCTCGTCAACCCACAGATAACTCGCTCCAATTTCATATCTCTATCGAGTTGTAACGGTGGTAGGAGCGGTGAGGTTATATTTTTTAATGAGAGCCATTTCGTTCTCATAACTCTGTTAATATTTGAGGATCGTTTCGCGCACGCGTCGCTTTTATGTTATTGTTTTAAGTTAATAAATGATCACCCGCATTGTATCAACTATGATTGAGAACTTTGTTTTTTTATTTGGGCAATATCAAAAGCCTTTCTTAATATACCTTTGTTAGTACAAAACTCAGTTGAGGTAAAAAAAATATCGATTTTAAAATTGTTTCACAACACACGCTCCAATTATCAGAGAAACTTTAATATCACTTGTAGCTAAAAATAAAATGTTCGCTACTTAAATTTTTTCAATGAAAGTATATTAAAATTAACCGACATTAAAAATAGTCAAAATAAAATGACGCGAGCAATAACGTCTCTATTACATGAGTACATTATAATAATGTGATAGTAGTCACAAGTAGACAACACCCTGTACTACAGGTAATAACTAGATGACTCTATTAACCCCAAACTTTGTTTACGTAATACAATAACGACCTATCGTAATAAATTGGGAGATTTCCATACTTGATAGCACACTGCGTTTATCATTTTAATACTGTTGAGTGCTTCATGGACGTCGTTAGCTCGTATTAAAACGAAATTGTGACAACCCTGTATTAAATGCATTCGAAATTAAACCTTATTTATAGGGAGCTAGAGTTGATTAATTATGAATGGTATATAGTTGGTGGGTAAGTGGAAAGTTAAAAAGGGAGTGATCGCGAGATTGACGGAGTACGTGTTATTAATTTGTGATATAAATGACACGGCGGTGATGATTATACCTTTACAACGTTATTAGATGCGTGTTACGTGATAGGGCCACGGGGCCATGGGGGCCATATCTGATTGAAGGTCTTCTGTTATTGTATTTATTTTATTAATATCATTATATATTACACCAGCTGTGCCCGCGACGTAGCGGAGATGCATCTATCCCCCAGTAAAATACTTTCAGCCGTTTCAGACACAAGCCGGATCAAACAGACAGAGAGATAAAAAATTAAAAATAATATTTTTTTATCTAAGTACAATTTATATTTCTATATATATTTAGTGAAAAGTTGTTCAGACGCTTCGATTTTATTTATGTATATAGATATAGTAAAAAAGTTTTATCTCTTCAAAATACACGGAACGAAATTCTAACCCAAATTTTCTTTATGCTAAAAGCTTTTCTGAGAGCTGCTGTCATATATAATACAACTTTGAACTTTATGCATTACAGTACAAGATTCTTAAAAGTTAATATTTTAAATCCCGACACAATGTTCGTCCGTGTGTCTGTCGAAAAATTCAATTTCTACAACGTATGAACTCTCGCAGACCGCTTCAGTTGAGTTTGTTTGGTGTAATTATTAAAAATACTCTAATTTTGTTGATTTGTTTTTTTGTAAAATAAAGACTTTTTTTGTCACTGATTTTAATATATTTTAAATGTACTAGTGATTTGACCCGTCTTCTCTTAACTACAATCTTTTAGAGATATTACTTAGTTTAGTTTGTTGTTACATTTGGGAGAAATATGCTACTTCACTGAAAAGCAAAAATAAAATCCGCAACTCAACGTACAATGTTCCTTAAATATTTAGCATTTATGGACAATATTATTCGACTATACAAAGAAATAAAATGGAAGTGTCTGTTTATAATTACAAATTAACAGCTTTTCACTAAATGCGTATGAAAATATATACGGTACTTATATAAAAAAACATTTTTTTAAATTGTTCTCTGTTTGTTTATTCCGGCTAATCTCTGAAACGGTTGAACCGATTCTAACAGAACTGGTTGGCTGATGTTACAAGGAGTAATTTAGGCCACTGTTATTAAAACAAAACAATTTTCAAAACAAAGTCGCGGGCACAACTAGTGCAAAAACTAGAACTAAAAAAAAAAAGATATTCAGTGTGTACTGCGAGTGCGCAATTATAATTGTTGGTTTGTCCTCGAGCTGATCAGCTTCCCGGGGATTTGTTATGATGCGCTAATTGTGGACATCCCGGTCGAGGTTCGTTCCTTCCTCATTAGCGCCGTGACGTCACGGGAGCGTTAAATCGTATACTTGGATCACGATACATAGTTATCGGATTAACATTTAGTACTTTGTAAGTATATATTATACGTGTAGGTACAGATGGTCGTATAGACGCTGCACCTGACAGCGATCGCGTTAAGAAATTGCTTCCTCCGATCTCTTTACCCGATTGATTAGAGAAAATCACAAGACACCTGCTCCCCGCCTCCTAACACGCGACACGAGCGAAGTAATACAGACCTTCTTATAAAACATGCACTTTATTTATCAATTGCTTTACATTCAGACTTAGAATTAAGCTGTCGTATACATTTCATTTTATTACTTCATAGACCTTATATACACTTATTTGACATCAACAATATGTCAGAATTTGAAAATTAAAATGATTTTTTATATATTTGATAAATTTGATGGTTTTTTAAATATAGAATGACAAAATTATCAGACAGGACTCAAACTTGGGAACTCTGGGATAGATTTCCAATATGACAATTATAATATAGAATCCTCATTCGTCAAGGTTAGGACGCACTTAATGACTGAGTTGACGCAGGAACAGGTAGTGATTCCAGAGATCACAAGTTCTGATCGTGTTGATAATATATCTTATTTAATTACGCCACAGTGGACGTGGCGACGTATTCTCCAATATTACAGAGAGATTTCCCCATCTCCATGCGAATATATCCCCGCTCTCCCCACCCTGCGCCCCACGAGTTCTTTATAATCCAATAAGGTATTCCATCAGCTGGAAACAATAAAAATTACATATTATATATAAAATAAGAGATATATAATTGATCTTACAGATGGGTTTCTTGATGGTAATAAAGTGTAACACTAGTATCCACCTGTATCATATCCCACCAACAGCAACGCGTGCTTGCCTTGTGGTTTACAGTTGTAATGGAAAACACCTCCTTGGTAATGCTGCAAGCGTTCACAGGATCTTATACCTGAAATGAAACCCTTCTAGCACTATTTTAAGTTGGAGTCTTAATGAAAGGACTTATTTCGCTATAGTGTCAAAATACTCCTGACATTCCCATTTGAGACACCAGTGATCACTGGTATTACATCTGTCCTATACGTGTATATTTCTATAGGACAGATTTAATCAATAATTTTGGTAAATATAATAAATTGTGCCAACAAAATTTTTCTATTATATTATATTATATAAATATCTTATATAAAATGGTCAAAGTATATAAAATCAGAGATCCCACTAACCAATAGACAGAGGGCCGTAGTGGGCGAGGGCGTCTTTCAAATCTTCTTCATTTCTGACTGATATTCGTAAACCGCCGGTTACTTTGACTGCTACTCGGTTAAGGTCCGTGTGGCAGGTGTCCTTCTTCATTATGTAGGGATAATCTTCATTTCTCATGGCACCTCCTTGTTCAACAAGTACGCTGTGAAGTTTAAAGTAAAATAGTCTATTAAATAATGTATTAATATATATATATTATATAACTTAGGCATTGGATAAAGATTTTCGAGTGGCACAATATTTGTTTATAAAATAAATATTATTTATCATTACACATGTGCATACAAGGAGTACAAAATTATGAAATCATTAAAATATATTATGTTACGCAATGTTCCATCAACATACGTACAATTTATGAATAAATGTTGGATTAGGATTAGTTCAACAAATATTTATCATTTGTTATTCCCTAAAATTTATAAACTTTAATTGTTACTATTTCAACTTACTTCATAGCGGCGGCTGGCAAGCCGCCGGTCTGACAGTTACCGTCGGGCTGACAGTCCAATACTTGCTGTTCCGACAAGGATATCAAATCACCGTGTGCCTTAGCGTGCTGACCTTCGATGTTACCTGAAGCGAACCAACAAATGAATTATCATAACGTAAAAATAGAGCTTTAAATCAGATATCTCACCGATAGCACTGAAGATATAACAAGATGCACAAGCGCGCTGATTTTTCACTTCAGTAACGAAACCATCCTCTCGATAGTCTATCCTGTCCGGAGCAACACCCAGAGATGTATAATCTCTTACGTCGGGGAAAGGCATCTCTCCCCTCATTCCCATGTATGAGTTGGCTACTTCTTCGTATTTAAGATCGGTGAACTGGTTAATACCATACGCGGTCAGATTAGTCTGTTGGTTGAATTTATTTATATAATCCAGATTGTTTTTAAATATCGCCAACCGAAGTTGGTATTCGTTATCATCGTACTGCTTGTTGAAGTCGATGATATATTTATCGAATAGATTCCTTGCTTCCTTTAGGTTGTAGAATATTTTTGGAGGTAGGTTACGTTCAGGTGAGCCCAGCCCCTGTCCTATCATTACAGTAAAGAGGAGATACTTCATAGCTCACGTTTATCAGAAGACACGTTTCTCAAAACGGTTAATGTCTTTATATATACAAGTAGCGTATGAAACAAAATTTAAAATATTCCAATAAAATATATAATGTGTTACGTTATTTTTATGAAGTGTAATTTAAGTAATCTAAGTTATTTACTAGAAATTGATAAGAAATATGTTATATAATATTTAGTACCATATAATTATTTAAGTACTCGCATGCTCAAGGCTCTGAATACCTCGTTAATATTTTATTTAAATAGAAATGAATCAATGAATTTTTTGTACGCGCGTAACTTTCAAAATTGATAAATATTTTTTTGGGTTCGTTATTGACAGGAAAAGATTTTTATAAATATGTATAAAAAGTAATAGCTAATATTAAAAAAAAATAAAAAAGTGAGTGTGTGAATGAGACAGAAGACTGTAATACGTCTTCAATATATTGATAAAACTCTGACAGAGTGTCGTTCAGTTGTTCAGTTTATGTATCTTCAAAAGGAAATATTTAAAACACACATTTAATTCAAGTTATCATTTCAACAAAACAACAAATTGTTTATGAAGGTGCAGACAAAGTAGATGGCAATAGCTAGTATATAAAACAATATTTTACAGTTCGCAGATTGACTGCTGGATGTTACAAAGGCTATTGGAATTGAATATTGCGAATAAGTCTGCAATATCAGCGAAATGGTTTAAATCAAAGACGCACAGCGTCATTGACTTTTAAAGAAATTAATCATCTGAAGAGATGAAGTCAGTTTATATATATATATATATACATTTAAAAAACATCTTTCTGTTCACACCGACCTTGTAAAAGATAACATACCTACTTAACTTTTAATCTTTAGTACTTTATAAAGAAAATAATTATTATCCTCGTACCAGTACAAATTGCTCAAGGCGCTGGGAAACTTAAATTCGAAATCTTTGAGATTCAAATCGCCACAAACGACGTTACAAAGACTGGATTGCAAAGTTAAATTTAACCGCGGGTATATCTCTATCTATATCTATATCTATCTATATATACATTAACTGCATTATATTCTTTATATATAAGAGTGGCTTAAATAAAATAAGTAGAATGGTGTTGTATAATAACGCTGAGTACTGTCTCTGAATATAATAAGCTGATCCCAAAACCTGTAAAATAATCCTTTATGTTAAACACAAAAACATTTATCGTATGATGTAGGGTTGGAAATGAAAAAGTAAAGCGGCAACGAGACCCTCGGGACCTCATGCCGTGGATTGTTTTGAATACCCCGAATGGAATGGATCCAGGATTGGACACGGCTTTGGAATTGCTTTTAAATATATGAGCTGGATGTGGATTTCGGTTATATATTATTTATCCGCTGGTGTATGTTTATCACCTTTGAGATTGTAGTTTGTTGTTATGTTAATGGCATTTGTTGGCGGCGATTTTAACGATTGAAGCTTATCTATTAACTAAAAGATTACATTTACTGAACAATAAAAATAAAAATAAAATTGCCGATTTTGTGAATTTCAAATTCAAATTTTGTGAATGTCAATGTTATAAAGATAAACAGTTCTTAGTTATTTACAGTAACTCAGTTATTTATATCACATTAAAAAATAAAAAATAATAAAAGTGATTTCATTTTCTCAATACGTATATTCTGTATATAGTAGAAGTGTATGTGTGTATGTGTGTGTTATATCTTCCACCTCTTTCATACGACTGAATAATATTACCATTATATTTTGTTAACATATTCGACTTTCATCTGCAACAAAGATTAAACTACAGACGTAAAACACAACAGTTTATTAGTATTATAGATTTTAAGAAACTTTTATACGTGAACCTTAAAAGTGAATTATCCCAAGTGGTCTAAAATTCATTAAACTAAGCAAACTATTCCGGCCAAAAACAACCGCTAACAAAAAAGATGCAAAAAACCGAACATTTTCCTTACGGTTTTAATTAAGCCGCGCTAACCTGCCGCCATGTTGAGTCCCCGCGCTCGTGCAGATTGATTAAAAGTCTATGGAGCGTGCTTTATAGCCGGTGTCCACTGATTAAAACGACGCCGCTCCTAACTACACTACACTACACTCGTACGCTCCTTGAGAGAACCTTCATTACAAAACAACCTACATCTGTTGTCTTCAATCAGCTGAATTACTATGGCTTTTACTATCGTCTATGGTTACATATTCATTATTATTACATTCATTTTTTGTTCTCGACACCTGCCAAAATCAATATTCATATAAATCTACATTAGTCGAATATTTATATTTTTGGTCTATGAATATATATTTTTTTATTTCTTTATGATCGCAAAAGCAAATTATTTTAATCATCCAATTAGAAAAGAATAACAAAATCACCAACAGAGATATATGTATATATATATATATATTTAAATCGTGTCGTGTAACAACGTGAACAGACACAACCCTTGTACAGTGAAGTGGCAACTAATTTATGGTTGAGGTGGGTTACCGACCAGCCGATAGTTACCGACTAATTCATACGGACCGAACTTACCATTGTTTATAACAATATTCACCTCGCAGGACCACATGTCCACTGTTACCTAAAATAAATAATATAGAGATAATTTACTTTGTTAGATCATTACAACGGAAATAGAAGTCAAATTTGAAAAAATAATTGTACATTTGATGGGCTATTAATAAACGACGTGAATTTAAATAACATTAGAAGAACTTTGACTTTGATAAATAATGAAAATTGTCTTTCTGTTTCTGTTCAATTATGACATAATATCACATTCTGCAGTCCACGGACAAACGGACAAACGGACAAGTTATCTAAGTAACAAAAAATTAAGATTCGTACCTACGCTTATATCTGGTCTTCGTAATTTCTTTCCTGTTTTATGTGAGACGTTCAAAAAACTACAATAAAAACTAACAAATAAAACGGTTAATAAAACCGGAGCGTTAGTGTCCCGAGTGTCCCGAGTGTCCAGTAGTTCTTCAAACGACCAGGATTGTCTATGACGGATAGCAGGAAAAACTAACACTAATATAACTATTTTCTTAGTTCAGTGAGCTTGCGATTCTAGTATGGGGCCATAAAATATAGGAAATTATGTGAACGAAATATGTTGCAAGTATTTTAAATTTCATTTCAAAGACATAAAATAATCCATTTTTAAGATAAAGACGCAGGTTGTACTTCAAATATATAAAAACAACATATAATTAAAAAGCCTTCCGTATCTGTCAGTGTCCGCAGTTTTCAAAGCCCGACCCAGAGATCCAACTATTAGGATGCCTTCATTTTTCACGTCGGCGGATCATTTAGTTGATACTTTACAGATGTCGCCACTCGCCGCCGGAGTGATTACTGTGCGACCAATCGACTGAGTGGACAAAACTCACTGAACTTGATATTTCACGAAATTATAACTATGTGGACTATGTAGGCACTAGGCATAAAAAATGAACAATATTAACAATTTCATTAGACTTATTTTCATACTTTTTCTGAGAGCTATATAAGATTTAATGGTATCACTATAATCGATACTATTGCCTTCCGTTTTGGAAAGAATGACAAATAATTTAAGTTCCCACTTCTCTCAAGGTTTCTGAAGGTAAAGGCAAGTAGCTACTTCTCTTAAATAACTCAGGTAGCTCTGACTCTATCAAAGTCTACACTGAAGACGTTATAAAAAATGTTTTACGTAAAATTAAAATGGTGATGCCATAAATGTCAACCTGCTGACGGAACAAGAACGAAGGACCAAAGAAAAGTTTTCATTTCAGTGTGGGCAAAAATAATTTAGTATGTCTGTCCGACGAATGTTCAATTTTATAGTAGGTCCATTGTTATAAGTCGTATTTCTTAAAAGGTATTCGTGAAATTTTGATTTTGACAATTATATATCTAAAAAAATATATAATAAAAAAATATATCACAAAAAATATTATCTTTATTAAAACTTTTATATCCGAAAAACTGTGTCTTGTGATGAACTTGAAGAGGTCAGTAAAGGATCTGAGAGGGTAAAAATAGATGAAAAAAGAAGCAAATTAAATTAAGGGATCTACAGCTCACAGACACACTAGAACCTACCTTTGTATACATTTACATCGTAAAGTGGCTCATATTTTAATTTAAAGCAGAAAATCTCTTGCTGACAACAGTTAAATAATTTGAGATATTGATTAATACAAATATTCAGAAAATACCAAAATACAAAATTATGGCTACCCCGTAAGAGATATGGCGTGAAGCTAAGTAGTAAGTAGTGGTACCAAAAGTACAAACATGTGTAATTAACATTTACATTTAAGAATAATAGATATTTAATTATAATTATGTACGTAAAAGTAAACTAACTGAGTCACCCGCGGCCGATGCTTTCAATAGTTGAGCGAAGCGAACGAAGTGAGCGGAGCGTTTTACTGGAGACTTTTTGCATTCTTTGTCACGAATTGGCTCAAAAACTACTTGATGGAAAATTATGAAACTTTGCAAACAAAAAGACACATTAGGTGATGGTTTTAAAAAAAAAAATTTTGAAAAATGTCAAAAAAAATATATTTTTTTAATGTCATGTCAAAAAACTGATATTCCATTGAAGTCAATGGGAAACGATGAGTGAATACACCTGGGCTCGCTTCGCTCAATATGCAAACGGCACTCGAGATTTCGTTAGCACAGCGAGTCGAAATTGAGGGTTTGTTGGCGCCCCTAGTTATATATTACTTAGTTTTCTCGAGTAAATCAGTTATACTGAATGAAAATCGAGTGTTTAAAAAGTTATAGAAGTAACAATATCGACGAAGTGTAACTTTTTAAGTAAGGCAAAAGTTTTTCTTAATTTATATAAAAACTCCTTTATTACGAGTAATTAAGTAAAGCCTCGTCATGATGAAAACAATCTGCAATGGGAATGAACACCTGAAGTGACCAGCCGAAATGGAACCTCACGGCCTTCTACACTTTATAAAGTAGCGCCATCTATGAGTAGGATGATGGACTTCGTATATATGGTAGTTGTAATTTAGTTACCATTGATTGGTAATATATTTATTACCAGAACTATTTATTTATATTTATTTATTTATGTTTTATAAGTACCAAAAATATTACTGTATACTCGTATTTTGCAACCTTTCCTATTCAAATGTCTGTTTGTGTAAGAGCTTACTTTTTTCTAACCCCGTTTTACATGTAAATAACTCGATGGGGTTAACTGTCTACAAGCGATTCTTCGTCTATTTTCTGTGAAAACGACCGATGTTTTTGTTGAGCGCAACCTTTTACTTTCGTTCATTGTGTTTTGAAACCATTTTGTGGGGATGAAAGACAAATTCTTACTTTATGATTGTTACGACTGCTGCGTTTGTTTTGACGGAACCGTGAAATTGGAGCCCGTTTTGTCTAACGTGCCTGATACTGCGGGTGTTACCGGTAGTGAGTGTTAATTACACACTCACATTATTACTTAATAAGATTTTTATTTACTTGTGGGAGTCGACCTAAGGCTTAGCAAAACATTACTAAACGTATATACGTAGATTTATTTTATTTTTCAATCAAAACGAATTATATTTAAAAATGTACAATTTTACCGAAAAAAATCTTATACATTGCTTTTATTAACAACGGATTTTCAATTCTTAAATAAAATGTTAACTGTAGATTGAAATATTAGTTCTAAGTAGGTAATATAGTGTGTAATATTTGAATCAGTAGAGCATTATTTTCCAAAGAGGACGATAACGCCCCCGTCAGGGCGCTGGAAATCTAGAGGGGGTGATAAGGGACCCTGAAAAAATCGGGGGCGCCGATTTGATGTTGATTATTGTTAATTTCGAATAAAGCTACTCAAGGTACTCCTAAGAAACTCTTGAAATTGTAAAGTTGCATTAATATTGCTCTCCCTGGTTATTCTAACCAGTTTTGTTTAGAATACAGATTTATTTAAACTTCAGGCGAGAGAAATGTTATTGAGCTTTTTAAGATGAAAGAATGGGGGCGGTACAAAATAACTGATTATAAAAGTGGGCGTCAGACGAAATAAGTATAGCGTAAAAAGTGAAGCTAAACACAAAAATGTATAATTTCTGGCTCTTATAATTTCTGAAATTTTATCTTAGCCAGTAAATGGTATTTAGCAGCATATATAGACTAAGATTCTATTACATTTCTGTTCCATCTTCAAGTTTTCGGATTCTAGACTTGACATAACGAAAATGATTTGAAACCAACATACGTTAGCATTTGTGATAAAAAACAAAACGATGAAATGTTAATAGTATTCAAACAAATGAAGGACTGGTGGTTTTAATGTGGATTTTATTGCGATAAACTATTATATTTTTGAATTTTATAACAGGTAAATTCTGTATATTAATTTCATAATCTTCTCGTTGAAAAGCGTTAAATATTAATTATTGTATTGAATTACATGGAATACATTTCTTTTGCCAACTCTATTTTTTCCTGTTCGGCTTAGAAATATACATCGCTATCAGAAAAACGATAGCATGCCAGTTTTTTCGTGTAGACAAGTTTGATAACTCCAACACTAATTTCTGAAAATATGAATATACGGACACGCCAATTATGTAATCATTAATATTTAACTCTTGTTCTCAAATTATGGGAAAATTTTTAAAAGATAAATTTTAAATTAAATTTAAAAAGAATATGAAAATGTTTTAATAGGAAGTAAGAAGTCCTAGAAGTCCTAGTATCCTCAAATACTTAATGAGAACAAGAAAGTGTAAAGGCTAAGGCAATTCTTTTTAGCAAAATATGTAACCGTGGACCTTACAATTTGGACAAAATATTTTTGAACAATTTTTAGATGTTGAAAAGGTAAAATTCGCAACACGTTTACTAAGGAGACTTTCTTTTCTATAAGTACTTAAACAGTATACTTAAATTCAATTCAATAAATTAGTCTGTACCTAATTTAAACACTATAAATTTGATGAACTATTATAATCTGTGTTGCTTGTGAATAACAAAAAGTAATCGTAGTTCAGTTTGAGACGCAATGAGTGACAAAATATTTTTTTGTACAATTTTTGAACAAATATTGCGTGGCCAAGGTACCAATATTTTAATTATTTTAAAATAAGATGTGTGTTAAGAAGAAAAAATTACAAAAACATTTTACAACATAAATTGTGTTCACCATTTTTATATTTAAAACAACATTTTGCAACATTATTGAATTTTAAATATACTACAGAGCAGACCATGAAAAATATTATACCGTGTATGTGTACGCGTTATATCGCTCTTTTTTTCTGAACGTGATGCTACAACACAATGACAATGTTGGTTTCACAATGTGGACACACAGTCGATATCGTACCTAGTAAATTAATGGTGTAAGTTAACCTTAACAAAACGACATTTTGCATTATGGCAACTTATGTCAAAAGTTGACAATAAAATATCTTTATTATTATATTTTAGAATTATGCAGTAATTATATAATATTTTAATTTATTTTAAATTATATCATTAATTATATAAAATAATAAAATAAGTGTTTTTAAAAGACGTGATAAGGCAACATATTCTTTAAATATTACTTTAAAAAAAAGGTATTTAACCTGACTTAAAAGTTTTTTTAAAAAACATTAACAATATAAAAATACGATTATTTAGAATTAAAATGTCATAAGTATAATTTAATATTTTAACTGAAGAGCATTCATTATAATAAAACTAATAAAAAGAATAGATTTAGAAGACTGTAATGTCATTTGACAGTTCACACAACATTCATTGATTGTTTTGACTTTTGAGTTTGACGCGCCGCCTGTCTATTTTGCGCGCCGCGGATGTATGAAGAAAAATAACCTTAAATATATTTTTTATACAGTTTCAGTGTTTTTCACGTAAAAATATCGGTAATTTTTTTTATGTTAATTTTTTTTATGTTAATTGATATAAAACTAACTTTTAAAAGTAATATGTTAGTATTAACTTATATTTATCTTAAAACCGTTGTTGGTAAACACAGTATCAAACAGTATTTACATATGTATTTTATTTTTTTATGAATTTGTGATATTATAATTTACTAGCTAACTGAACTATTGTTTCGAATTTGTATATATAATTCTTCATTTTATGTAGTCTTACATAAAATATTAAATACTATTTGATTAATCTGTATTACCTAAATCTTAATTTCTAATAAATTTATCTATTTATGTAAAGAAAGACACATGAATAAATACGTTATATTATTAAAATTATTTCATGTTAATAAGAACTTTTTTAACAGATTGCCACGGTCAATCTTAGATTCTCAGTTCCATTTTCAAAAGTTATTAAAAATGTCAAATCCAAATTCAAGTAGTGATTTAAATATAGAACATGTGCCATTTAAAAAAATTAAACTGGAAAGTGATTTGATTAAAACTATATGTGAGAAAAGAACGGTTGCAACTATGTGTGGTTCGTGGCGTCCTGAAGAAGTGGATGGTGGTCATATTTTTGTGTTAAAAACAAGAGATGGTGGAATGAGTCCGGACCCAATTAAGGAAGAGGATTATCCGGAGAATATTGAAGATTTCTGGGAGGCCAGTTTTATGAACATCAATATTGATCAGGTAATTGTTTAAAAGTATATCTTTTTATGACATAATATTTATACAAATCATTATATTTATAAAAATATATTATAAGTAAAATGTTAGTGTGAATTGTTTTTGAAAACAGCGACATCTTTGTTGTAGCTAGCGAACTAGCTACGCGTTTGGCACGTGTACTGGTTCTGCGATAATTTATAGATGGCAGATTTGTAGATAACATAATCTTTTGTGTTATGTTAGAATAAAATCTGTGTAATTATTTTAAATGCAATTTGATACTTATATTTATTAAAAAAATAATCTCTTCTTTGCGTTGAAAAACTTTTTTGTCACTTTTTTTTTCACAAACGGCGGATAGATGGCACCACAATGCAGTTTTAGGTTTGGGACTTTTACACAAAGTTTTTTAAATTTTAATAGGTTAAAATTATAACAATAAACCTTTCTAAAACTGTTACTTCGGGAAAAAGCTAGTGGAACTTTTAATAGAATAATAATTTTGTTAAAAATACAATTTTAATTATAATAACGGTCCACCCTCTAAAAAGATGATACATAATCGATTATAATATTTTGTCGCCTATTATTTTTTTATATAGAAAATTATAAGCAAAAATTAAAAAAAATATGGCAAAGAATAAGTACTTCTAAATAATTGTTATAATAAATTTAGCAAACACTGGACGCCTGCTGTGAACTCCATGTGTACATTTTCTTAATGGATCTTATATTTCACATAATGATATCATTGTTATATATTTTTTCTGCTTTTCCATATGTTCTTACTTATGTTAATCGTTCGTTGTTAAAACTAATATTCCAAACGACTCCGCTCGAGTTCACTCTATAATGAATGTTACTTGATATTAACCTACTAATTTTGAGGAAGAAATATAAACTACCAAAAATGCCTGAGGGATGCTCATCACCGAGGTCGCCGTTATTAAAATATTGACCTTTAAGTATTTGAAGAGATACAGGTATCAAAGAGGGAACATAATTATATTCTTATAAAGAAAAGATTGAGTTGGTTTAAATTAATTTACAAAGTTAATGAGGGTCTCCGAATTTATATTTCAGTTCGTAAATTGAAAGAGATTCTATCATTCTTTGTTTTAATAATTGAGAGATATTAAGAGGTCACCGCTACTAACAATGTTTTCTGTTGATATTTTATAGTTATTTTTATTATGGCTTGACAGCTAGTAACATGTGCACTGAAATAATAATAAAAAACAGTCATATCCCATTACACAGCAGTGCAATCAGTCAAAGCAGCGGTCAACACGCAGTGGTACAGAATACAACACCTCCATTGACCACAAACACATACAATTGGTAAAATGCAAATGCGTTCATGTAAATTCCCTACAACTGGGATAATTGGGACACTGACAGGAAACGGAGGAAGGTTTGATGACGGAGTTTGAAGCTGCCCGGACCCGGCTTAACATGTCCATAATAAATTTGCGTAATGTGAATATTTAATGTATTACTTTTATTGGGCGTCCCAACTCATTAGTAAACATTAAAATATCTTTAATCAATAAAATTTTCATTAAACATTGTTTCTCTGAAGGTTTTGTCATTTTCAATATTAATTAAGTAAGCTAAGATTACATAACCCTAATTAGTCTCCAGCTTTGAACCCAAAATTCCTAATACTCTTCCGTACAGGGTAGTTAATAATGAAAATAATCAACTTTTTTAATCATAACAATTAATTTAAGATTAGGATATTTTTGACTCTAATATTTGAGATGAAGAGGTTGGGATTTACATAGTTACTCAGAATTTATATTGAGTACAGTTCTCATTAAAATAAAATGTATTTGTTTTAATCTGTTACATATCTCTTGGTTGGCGTTTACTGATAACAGTGGCTTTTTTTGTTTAAATTATAAGAGCTTTTTAATTTATTTTTTCTCTCCCTAAAAAAAATATAAATCTCGCTTAAGATTTCTTAACAAAAAGATGTAATAATTTCATTTAATTATTTAATCATTACTGTACTGCTTATAAATATGTATATATAATTAATACAACCAAACAAACCCAATACAGCAGTACGAGGATACAAGACACGATAACACATACTACGTCTGCTTTGAAGGTCCCCCAAAGGGTTATCCTTTCTGAAATCCCGAGGTAACAGTTATTGTAATGGAATTTAGAACACATATTATAGATAGAATTTTACATTTTCCTCCCCGAAGAGGTCGTTTTTCACTAGCTTTTGCTCGCGGCTTCATTTAAGAACAAAGAAACTCTTACTATCTCAACAATTGTGTATAAACTCTATAAGTTCAGAGGTTTAGAGTGAGATACTGAGTCAGTCAGGCAGTCAGCTTTATTAACTGTAAAGTAATGTACCAATAAATGTTTTATATTTTGGGTTAGAGGAAGGCGAGGTCTTGAACTTCAAGAATACTCGCCTGAAATATATCTAGAAAAGTTATTTTTTATAAATTTGTAATTTTCAAAATGTCTTACTCTCTATAACAGCAACAATAAATCTCAGAATGTAAACATATATTTTCTGTTACAATAATAATTTCCCTCATCAAAAGATCTGATCTATAAAAGGTGATTCCAGTAGTGTGTGCGTAACATCAGTCATTAGGCAATCGCTATCAGTTGTTATCGAACAAGTGATGTAGTCAATAATACACACACTGAATATCAATGACACTCCACTGACAAATAAATGCGTTAATTATATAGAACGGGACTAAGGAAATTTCCGGTGGGAATTTGATTGGGATAGTTCCAATAGAGTTGGATAATCAATTTAGATAACCATTTATATATGATTAGTTATTTGTAAATCAAATATTATTGTACGTTCATGATATCTTGCGGAAATATTATTAAATTGAAATTTACATTCTGACAATTATCACTTTAGAAAATTGTTATAATATTATAAGTTAATAAAGCGAAATAGTTTCATTGTTTTGGGAATGGCATCACAGAAGTAGACATCCCTTGATTGAGTCGGAGATCGAGACACCAACGAAAGTTAAATTCAATGAAACTGAGCGATGGGAAGTTAAGCAAATATATAATTGTTGTTATTCAGGGAAAGATGTTGAAAAGAGTGTGATTAATTGTTATTAGTATGATATAAGTTCGAGAGTCGCTGTTTTTATTTTTAATAAAAGGTTTTATTTTGTGAAAAATGAGAATCGCAACGTGCTTGGAACCTACTATTATTAATATGATTGTTTCATTTCCACGCCTGAAAATAATGAAAAACAGAGAATCACGTCTGTATTATAAATAATGCACAAAGCATTGCGCGTTATGTATGTTTGTATTTTCCTCAAAACACTAGTGTTATATTCATTGTATGATTTAAAAAAAGCCTGTGTCGCCAAGTACATAAAATATAGGCATATATCATATAATGCAGTATTCGTTAATAACTGGAGATAATACATACTTTATCTTGTAATACCGATATTATTGTTGTGTGGGGTCTGTATCTCTGACACTGGCCTCCAACCTCTATAGCCACCCCGAACCTCACTCAAACTAATCTGAATACTGGTCTAGTCATAAACTGATACTGATGCTGAGCTGATACTGACTTTGTCGTCTGTGCTGATCTGATACTGGTAAAACTATTACACTGAATATGATCACTGTTCACACGAGCCACATGATATTACGGAATATACACACAAGCACTGACCCAACTTATATTAAGTATCACTAGTCACCAGTTATTTCTAACAATTATAAAAACCGTCAATTTATATTGTATTATTTCGCGACTACCCTACAATATTCGCGACAACCTGTAAGTATACACTAATTCCACTAGGAGTTGATTATATTTCTTGTTAGCTATTTTATACCTTGTTTTGGTAGACAATTACATAATTAAAAATATACATATTATAAATGGTACTTACTGTTTGATTAGATTAACACAAATTATTATGCTACAAAACTAACTAATATTACAAATCAATATTAATTGATGAAACAGGCGTTTGGAATTACGCCTGTCTAGTAAATATAAAATAGTTTGAAAAAAGTATTGTTATAAGAAAAAAATACATAAATCCAAAAAAGCAAATTTTGTTTGTTTATAATTTCTGTTGTAAAAATATCATTAATTTCTTCATTCATATATATGTACGTATATGTTTTATAATTTGTACCATCTATCGCTCTTTGTGGATGTAAGATTTTAAATCTAATATTATAATAAAGTGAGTTAAGTCAATTACATTTAAAGGTGGTAGAGCCTAGCTGTCGTTATCTGACTGCAGCTCGTATTGGGCTGGCTCAACCGGAAAAGCACCACCTTCGCACAGAATCGACGTGTAGTAACCAATTTAATTTGGTTATGTTTTGTCGATAAGTGAGTGAATCCGGAAGCCCAATTCTCCCCCCCCCCTGCCAAACATGATAGTGACGCCTCCAAAAAGTATACCCCAGGAGGGTACCGGCTTTGATGAAGCCGGGGAACTCCTCCCCGAGCAAAATCGGGGGAATGATTCTCGGATTTTGTTCGGGCTGCCCGTCCTATCTGGGGCGGGCAAAGTATCGCAATTTGTGTTTTCTGAGGGCAAACGACGGCAAACAGCGGCACCCCGCTCCACTCTAGATGAGGACTTTTGCATCATCTGGGGGTTTCACTCTAACCTAAACGCCGTCCACTAAAACCTTGAGACGATGCAGTCGGCCTTGATGTTTTTGACTGAGAGGCAGATATTCAAAAATAATTCAAAAATTCAAAATATCTTTATTCAAATATGCATTTACACGCACTTTTGAATCGTCAATTACTACAATACAAAAAAAGGTCAGTGTAGTCAGTCCGTAAGTAAATTACCACCGGCTCGGAATGCTGCTCTGTTGAGAAGAGCCGGCCAGAAACTCAACAGTTGCTCTTTTCAAAAGAAATATAACAATAGGTGATGTACATTATAATATAAATCCTGCAAATGATTCAACAACTTAAGTTCCACATATTTCGATCCACTAAAAACTCTTGTACGTTATAATAAGCTTTATTTAACAATAAACTTTTGATTTTAGATTTAAAACTAAGAAATGGAAGGTCTAAGATATCTTGTGGAACTTTATTATATATGCGTTTACTCAAACCCATGAAGGATTTATTAACTTTTTGAAGCCGAAACTTTGGCGTTACGAGTTAGTTTTTATTTCTCGTATTTATCGCGTGTCTGTCACTGTTTTTTATATAACTATTTAAATTTTGACGTATATATAATATGTTATTAAATATGTATTGGGAAGCGACTGTAAGAATACCTATTTCTTTAAAAAGAGATTAGGGCTAGAGATTCTCTGAGAGATCTCAGAGAATCTCTAGCCCTTAAGTTATAAATAGCCCGCACAGCTCTTTTTTGTAAAATAAATATAGAATTAATTGCAAAGACGGCGGAGCTGAGTTTGGCTGCGAGTGTTGAGAGATGGGGGTTCCACTGGAGCTTTTTATCTAATGTTATACTTAAGAATTTTGTTGAGTCAATCAATTCTAACACTTCATTGTTAAGTAGCAAGTTACAATTTTTACTTTTTACATTAGGAAGTGTAAACTCTACGCATTTAGTTTTCTTAGCATTTAACATTAAATTATTAATTTCGAACCAATGCAGGACTCGTGACAAAGTACTGTTTACTTCGTCATAATTAATCCTATCACGCTCAACTTTAAAAATAAGCGAGGTGTCATCAGCAAAGAGTACAATGTCACACAGACCCTTAACAAAAAAGGGCAAATCATTAATATAAAGTAAAAACAAAAAGGGGCCCAGAATAGATCCTTGTGGAACACCCATCTTTAGGTGAGAACCAGACGATTTAGAATTATTTACGTAAACTCTCTGGACTCTTTGATTCAGGTAAGAGAGAGGAGAGATATCTCAACCTTACTTATCATACCCTGCGTACTTATCATACCCTGGTTATAAATTAGAACATCATTTTATACCACACGCCGGGGTATCTGTGTTCGTAAGGGAGGATATCTGCTACCGTCGCCTTCAGATTTTTGAAGGTCGGGACCTGTTCGTGTTCTGGCTGCGCGTGGAAATGGACGATCACGTCAGAGTCTGCGCGTGCCTTTACAGGTCCCATAGTCATCAACACATCAACTGTTAGCCCCCATTCAAGCGAAGAGTGATGACCTGCTGTTACAGACTCCCTCCGCCGAAGTCGTAATTCTCGGGGACTTCAACGCTTACAATACTGAACGTGCAACCGACTACGCGGGGAGATCTGTGTTTGACTTTGCTCTGGCAAATGGTCTGTCCCAGCTGGTAAAGACGCACACTCTTCCACCGAATGTGGACAGCCACACGCCCTCTTTGTTGGATCTTCTACTGACTACACATCTAGAAAAGTACCAGGTACCAGATCCTCTGATCACTGTCTGGTACGGAGTATAATGCCCATTCAACGTCCGGCTCGCACAAGACCTGCGACCCGTCGCGTTTGGCCCTACAAGTCACCGGATTGGGATGGAATGCGGTAATTTTTTTGCATCCTACCCATAGGGGCCGATTTGTTTCCCTTCCAATGATCCCAGTGACTGCGCTGTGGCTGTAGCTGATGTGATTCTACATGGAACTATTTGTACCAAGTTCTGTGGTACTACTTGGTGGCAGATCGCGGCCTTGGTTTGATGCGTCTGTCAGAGATGCAGCAGCTGACAAACGGCAGGCTTATACAGCTTGGGCCAATGCGTTAGTCACTAAGGATCCGAACTCTAGAGTTCTGAAGAGGAAATATAACCGTGCCTCCGGATTCTTCAAACGGCATTCAAAGCAAAGTTCAAGCATGTCGTCAAGATTGGGGATCAGCTGGCAAGGTGCCCGCCTGGCACGCGCAAATTCTGGGCGCTTTCTAAGGTCACTCTGGGAAACTTCAGTTAGCCGTCCCTACCGCCATTGCACAGGGGGAATAACTCTCTGGCCCACACGGGAAAAGAGAAAGCCGATCTCTTAGGCACTCTTCTTGCCTCCACCTTGACTTTGGACGACTAAGGGAAGACACCGTCTATCACCCCACGGTGAAACCGTTGGAAAACGGAAAACGTCGACGAGTGCCGAAAGAAACTTTTGTCTTCTATAGTGACCTCCTTGGGGCTGGTTTCTTGAGTTGGGTGAACTGAACCATGTTCGGTTCAATCCCTTAATGACACAATTTGCGCGTTTACCAAAAAGAAAACCCCATTTGTGGTATCACCGCTCTACGAGAGCACTCCTCTTATTGCCTCGCCAAGTATCAGAATACTGGGACTCGACATTTCTAGCGATTGTCAGTTTCGTGGTCATCTGGAGAGCAAAGCCAAGTTGGCCTTGAAGAAATTTAGAGTGATCAATAGAGCGAGGCAGTATTTCAAATCTGGCCAAAGACTTGCGCTCTATAAGGCGCAGGTCCGGCCACACATGGAGTACCTACTGTTCTCATCTCTGGTCCGGATCACCCCAATATCAGCTTATACCATTTGACCGCGTACAACGGAGAGCCGTTCGGATTGTCTGGGACCCAGGGCTCTGCCAACGGCTGGACTCTTTGGCATTGCTTAGAGACGTGGCTTCCTTGTGCGTCTTCTACCGCATTTACAACGGGGAGTGTTCCGAAGAACTATTCAATCTGATGCCTGCCACCGAATTTCATCACCGCACAGATCGCCATCGCCTCCTTTACCATCCATACCACTTGAATGCGTGGCGATCTTCCACTGTGCGGTTTTCAAGCTTTTTCCTACGTACCACAAGAATGTAGAACAAACTTCCTTCGGCGGTATTTCGATCGATAAGACATGGGTACCTTCAAAAAGGCTTATACTCCTATCTCCAAGGCCGACAACGCTCTTGTGAATCCTCGGATGTTGCCAGAGTTCATGAGCGGCGGTGATCACACATCAACGGTGACCCAAGTTCAGCAAGTTCGTTTGCGGTTCTCTATTAAAAAAATAAATAAATAAATTACTCGGTAGTAGGGATTACGACCCGCGCTAATGAGAGATTCTCACCGATGTTTCTTTCCACCCTTCGTCGTAATTATAACAAACAAAGCCCGTCAATTAATATACGGATGGATAGCTCAATATTTTGTGTAAACTGTTTCTATGTTATTTGTTACACTAAATATTATTTTAAAGTCATGTATATGAATTATATAATAATAATAATAATAATAATAATAATTTATTTAATTCCTTAACAAGCTAATAATAACATAAAGTATTAAATAGTAGGGTACAAGATAGGTTTTCAGCAAACATTATTAGATTACCTGCTTTAAGATAAAACTTGTATTGCAGGTAATATATTGTAAGATGTTTATATTTTCAATATGTATCGTTGTCACTGTGTCGTTGTATTATGGTAAATAGTTCGCTCCGTGTCGGCGTGGATTGATCGGTTTTGCTTCTTTGCATATTTATTGGTGCGGTTAACTTAAAGGATCTGATAATATTATTAATATTATCATAAAAATGTTTTTCGGTAGATTGTTAAAAGGTAATTTAAACTTCGTCTTTAATATTTTATAACACTCTGTCTTGAACGTATTCTGCAACAGACAGTGACCCCTTTCTACAGTCTAGCACTGTTTCTTGATAATTTAAATTCACATATAAAATCATCTTTAAATTGTAAGTTGTGATTTGTGCGCGGTAGTAAATCAGAATCTTTGAAACTACATCGTGTAGTCTACGTATATAGTTCGGATGTACTACGCAGCTGCTACGGTACAATGACTGACGAAAATAAATTAAGACTGGCTTTAAATATGAATATAATATGTTGCGAATAATAAAAATATAAATATTTTTTAAAATTTTAACGATCTTTCAAATGCTTATAAGAAAAGTAATAGAAAAAAACCGGCATGAAAAAACTTTCTTGGTCTGTGCGATATGTATTTTTAAGTGGCTGCGGCTCATGGTACAACAGAAGTCCATTAGAGTATGTTCTGCCAGTTACGGGATATCTAATTATGAAGGCAATATTTCCGGAACTTAGTATCACTCTTTTAAATCCATTCAATATAATTCATATCGTATTGGGATTAATGGTAGAAGTAACTCTGAATTAATGTGCCCGTATATATTTCTGACGTAGTATTTTATTTTTTACATTTTTTTACTTAATCAAACAGACAAATAAGATCCCACTGAAGCGGGATATTTTATTTTTAATCTCAATTATTTCTTACCATATTTATTATAACCTAAGCGTCCTCTAGACAAAAGATGAATGTGACACGGACTCAGGTCTCGTACAATGTATGGTCACAGGTACACGAATTTGTTGATGAGTTTTTGTTTGCTATCGCAGACCATATATCTCGAATTGCTTTTTTGTACTTCGAGTGAGTTATTTTGCATATATAAACATATCGTTTTTGTAGTATACTTCTTCAATGACTTTTCATTAAAAAAAGTTAGTGCTCACTTTTATTTCTATGTAATAAATGCAACATATTATTACTTTAAACTCCGATCCTAAAACGTTCATAATACGCTTCATATAGATAGATGTTTTTTTGTGCTATTCTCAATACTGCATCAATCACACAAAGGTTCTATAAAAGACATACCAAAAAAGTTACCTAAATGATTCAGATCACGGCACAAACGTTATTAATTTGTTGAAATGCCACGCTGAGTGCCGAGCCATGAGTTATGAGCTGCTACGTGCTGAAAGACAACAATTATATACTGGATGATTTAGTATGGGGAGAGTTTTATTGGTTTACCCGGTTTGGGATATATTGTATCAACGGTAATAGAACATTAATATAATTATACATCTCACTGTACGATATATGTTGAAAAAGAGGAGAAGAGTGTACAATTTAATGTCTACTAGAAATTGTTTAAAAATTCGAAACAGGACCACTAAATTAGTCTTATTAAAAATTGTTATACCTAAATACACGTACATACACAAATAATAATATTTGTAAGAATTTTGTTTGATTTTGTTAAAGTAAGATATTTAGAGTCAATAGAAAGTGTCCTGGGCTTTATGAGGCCTCTAGCAATTTATAACAATATATATATATATATATATATGTAATGAAATAACATTTCATTAATTGAAATCTATAGCGCTTCGCGCTTGTCTATGGATAGTCTATGGATAGTCTCTGGATAGTTCTAGAAGGCGCATCGGTCGGAATGACGTTTAGTTAAATGGTGGATATTTTATGAAGAAAGAAAGAATCATTATAAAAATTAGTAATTGTTACAGAGGTGATTGAGGAAGCGATATTAGTAAAGTTTAATTGTCGTTTCTTGTATTTTCAGGTAAGATATATTGATTGTTAAAATGTTTTTTAAATTGTACTAATATTGTAAAGGCGTGGCAAATTAAACGAAAACTGTGGACGTGGAAAAAAACCCTTGACAACCGCACAGTGGACGATCGCCACACATACAGGTGGTATGGATGGTAAAGGAGGCGATGGCGAGCTGTGCGGTGGTGAAATTCGGCGGTAGGCATCAGATCAAATAGTTCTTGGGAACACTCCCCGTTGTAAATGCGGTAGAAGACGTACTAAGAAGCGACGTCTCTACGCAATGCCAAAGAGTCCAGCCCTTTGCAGAGCACCAGGTCCCCGACAATCCGCTCTTCGTTGAACGCAGTCAAAAGGCAGAAGCTGATATCGGGGTGATCCGGACCAGAGATGAGACCAGTACTCCATGTGTGGCCGGACCTGCGCCTTATAGAGCGCAAGTCTTTGGCCAGGTTTGAAATTCTGCCTCGCTCTATTGATCACTGCCAATTTCATCGAGGCCAACTTGGCCTTGCTCTCCAAATGACCACGAAACTGACAATCGCTCGAAATGTCGAGACCCAGTATTCTGATACTTGGCGAGGCAATAAGAGGAGTGCTCTCGAAGAGCGGTGATACGACAAATGGGGTTTTCTTAGTGGTAAACGCGCAAACCTGTATCTTCAGGCGATTGAACTGAACATGATTCAGTACACCCCACTCAAAGACCATCTGGTCTCTATAGAAGACACAAGTTTCTTTTGGCACTCATCGACGTTTTCCCGAGAGAGACCTGAATATCCAACATATCATTGATGTGAAGGAGAAACAGAGTTGGGGATAGCACGCAGCCTTGGGGTACACCAGCGTTCACGTGTGCACCCCAAGGCTGTGTGTGTCGTAGAATAATAATATATCGCGCACTTAATGTACAATAAAACGGTTAATGGCAGTATCGAACGCTCATATGAATTCTTCATTAAATCTACCCTAAGAGTTTATAATATTCTAATCTTGATAAGAATTATTTATAGAATAGTTGAATAAGACACTTGATAAAAGTGTTCTGAAATAAAATTCTGGAAAAAAAAGTTAATATAATTTTAGGCAAACTGCTGATTGAAGTGTGAGATAACTGTTCGTATATTTTCAACATTCAAATGAGAATGTACTTAAGCTTTATCTGATGTGTTGGGAAGAGAATGATGGTAAATCAAATTAGTTGTCATTACTTTTAACTTAAACAGTTTTGTGTTTTCCAATTTTGAACTTTGGCAAGGAATCATGTTTATATCGTACGTTTATGAAATAAATAAATAGAAAAGCATTAAATAAAAAAAAATGCAAAAATTTAAAGTTATGGCCTTGTTTATTTAAGGTACAAAATAGTGTGGAGATATTTCAGACCGTTTTTTCAAAACCTTGCGTCAGTCGGTTCCTGTAAGTAGATATTCTCTCCACTGTCCACAGGATGTTGCACGAGAATAGATTTCGTTTGAGGACATATTTAAAACACAAGTATTGATCACAAGTCTTACAGCAGTGATAAGCTCAGAGTAAAATTTTTATTCTGATAATTTGTAGATATCTCTGCAAACGAAGCTTACAATGTATGTATGTAATTGAAATATAGGTATATTTCAATAAGATATTCTACGATAATTGGCCAATCGTCGAATCACCGTTAGAGAAGTTGCTGAGGAGCTAGACATATCGATTGGCTCGTGGCATACGATTTTTATCAATGATTTGGGCATGAGACGGGTCGCCGAGAAATACGTACAGAATTCGTGCCGCCAGAAACGCTCGGATTTGTGGAAGAACAAAAATTGGTTTTTGCACCACGATAACGTCCCTGCTCACACATTGCTTGTTCGCGACTTTTTGGGAAAAAAACAACACACTAATGATGCCGCAGCCACCGTATTCCCCAGATCTGGCCCTCTATGACTTTTTCTTGTTCCCTAAACTAAAGAGGCCCATGAAAGGACGACGTTACGCTACGCTTGACGAGATAAAGACGGCATCGAAGGAGGAGCTGAACAAGATAGAAAAAATGATTTTTTGAAGTGCTTCGAAGATTGGAAAAAGCCGTTGGCACAAGTGTATAATATCTCATAGGGATTACTTTGAAGGGGACAAAATAGATATTCATGAATAAATAAATAATTTTAGAAAAAACACAATATTCGCGATACTTTTTGAACACACCTCGTATATAGGATTATTATCTATAAATAAAGAATCCTTGTCTGCATATAAAAACTTTTATGGTTAATTAATTTTTATTCAAGGCGTTTTGTAAACAATAAAAGATCCAGTAACTATATATTCACTATGGAAGGTTTGTTCAATTTGGCAGACAAGAAAAGATATTGGAAAATAAATAACAATTTTTACGATCAAGCAACAAGCAAAAGATATTTATTATATTTAAAACCAACCTGCGTATTTTACATCGTCAATATGGTCACTAAAAGTTATTTTCTTGAATTTTTTTGTTGGCGCTAGCTAGTAAGTCATCAAGTTGAAACTCACTCGTTCCCACTCGTTCGAAATAGTTCTGGATTAATTTTTGTTTTTATTATCATTTTTACTTTGAATTTGTCTATGAAAATGTAGCACAAAAGACCTTAAACCAAACACTTATAGTAGATATGTAGGTAACTTATCTAAGTTGCGTTTAGTTTCTCTTTCAGTTGATCAACGTACCATAACGCCGCGCCGCTATCTAGATAGTTAGTTGTTAGAAACAAGGAATAAAGTTAGTGCTCCGCAGCACATTTGGATCATGTACAATGAGAGTTCTTAAACAAAGGCAGCTGATGATCTTGTACCAGCGAGTTATGTTAATGATAAATTACTTAAATGATTAATGCATGTTAATAAACCAGAAAATATGACATAGAAGAGGTCATTTTATAATTATATCACTTTACTGTCCTTTAACTAAATGTATGCACAACTGCTAGCTATGGAACCTGGGTTATGTGATACAATACTTATTTTCTTATGAAAATGGGGTTATTCCCAAGCTGTTTAACACGTCCACCATAAAAAAGTCTGCTACATGTGATCTGCAGAAGCAATCTCAGAAGTCTGTTCAAAACATAAGGGCTAATTAAATATTACAAAATAAACAGTTAAAAAACCTCCTCAGCCTCTTTGATATATTTTTACATTACATCTCTACTAGAATTCATTTAATAAACTTAAATTTACAAGTTCTTGTGACGTCTTTTTGATCCTGGTTGTTAATTTTACTTAATTTTATAAATCCACGGACCATAAATGTAAAAGTAAATTTATATTTGTGGCATAGGATGCCTTTGTTCCACAACAATGGACTAGTTTTGTAAACCATCAAAATATACTATAGCGTTTCGATATTCAACATCTGCACGAAAATATGTATTAACTGAAAAGAAATGGTCTTCGATTTCGACATCACTCATACAAGGCAACGAAAATAAAAGACGCAATAGTCTGGAAGGTTGAATGTGAAATGAAGACGCTTATTGTGTGACAGTCGGTCCTGAGTTCTTTGAGTCACTCACCCTCTTGTTGGCTGACAGCGGAGAATTTGCTTCGCCCGCATCGTTCACTATATTTCCCGGCCCTTGTGAAAATTTTGCTTTAGGGAATTTATCCTAAAATAAATGAAATACATTTTTAGACAATGAGGTTGAAATAATTATTCCTTCAGAATTTACCTTAATCATAAATCTTTTTATATTTTAGACCTGGTCTTGTAACAAAATTTTGTTTTAAGTAATTTTTATCCTATCTGATACATTGCTACTATAGGTCATCGAAGTACAAAGTACTATTAATAGTAGTAACATGAGGCAAGTTGGGTCTCTGTGTAGATATTATATTCTCACCCATAACAACGTGTAGTGAGAAGTATATTCAATGCGCCGGAAGTTATTGTGATATTGAATGAATTTATGTAAAATAATAAAGTCAGCCGTTTTATGAGACTGAGTAATAATTTATACGTACTTTTGCAAAAGATTATAATTTATAGCTCATGGAACGTCTAATAAGTCGGTTTGTAACTGTGTTGTTAGTGTTTACCTTTTCCTTAGTGTGTTGGTTGTGTTAATTAATCAAATATAATAATAATAAGTACAGTATACATCAAAAATTTGCCAAATTATACTTATATTTTCGTTTGTTTAATAACCATAACTCTTTGTTATTGTTTATTCTATGGTTTCAGTTACTTATCTTTATATTGTACAAATCACAAACAAAAAAAAAATACTTATTTAAATCGCTGTAAAGTTAAATTTTTTAAACAACCCTCACTGTTGTAATGAACACAAACACTAGAAAGTTGTTTTTGTATATTCAAAGCTTAAGGGTTGTTACAGTCACAGTGAGTTACTGTTGTGTCAAAATTAAAAAATATTGTTTGAACTCTATACTTAAGAACCCTTACACTTTATCAAGCTACTTTTAACATTTATATAATTTACAATTAAAAAGTTTATTTATTTGTTGTTGTGTTTCAAAGAGAGCGAATTAAGTTTGGTGGCAGCGAAGGATGCAAAAAAAACCAATTTACTTAATAAAATATATTGAAATAAAATTACAATTAATTAAAACTAAGGTAAGGTGCTTGTAAGTCAGCGATTGACCCAAGAATGAATATATTTTATCCTCGATTCCCATCGATGGTGAGAATGCAAGCCGTATGGTGTCGTCTTCAGGATACTCGAAGCGTGGTGTCAGCATTTAATCGTGTGAAACCAAGTTGGTTCTTACTATAACAATTGCCCTTGGCTATGCTTGCGTAACAAGCGAAATAATAAAAAATCTGGAGTTACAGATTTCAAAATTAATATTCGTGGTTCTTATTTAAAAAATATATTTATTTAATAGAGTCCTAATATTTATTTTAAAGTGTTGTTGTCTTATGCAAGATATAAGAAACTATTGCAAATGATTAGTATGTGTTATATTAGATTAACACAAGCAGTCGCAATTTGTAGGACACTTAATTCTTTTAATTGTTTCATTTCCTATTTTTTTTTAGTTTTTCAGTTTATTTCACAGCGTTCGTGATATAACGCGTAATACACTCGTACATTTAATATAACAATTGAAACATCTTCGCGGTTTTTTACTTTAATATTAAGAAATATGTACTCGAAATATACTAAGGAATAGCAATTACATACCAACTATTATATACTATACTACATATATATTGATATGCTAGGTATATTACAAGGTTAGTACAAGGCTTAATAATAATATCTTTTAGCGATGTAAAGTGTAAGGGTCCATTAATTACACTGACCATTAAAATGAATTGAGCGCGAACTAATTCGGTCATATTTCTCGGTTAAGTATCCTACAAGTAATTACTGTCAATAGAGCGCTTCAACAAGGTCGGTCCCACCTTATAGCGAGCGAGCGAACGTCCGAGGCGCCCGGTCTAGGAGACGCTACGATTAATAAATATAAATCGACTTGATGTGAAAATAAGAGAAAGATCGTACTTAATTTTAATTCCGCTCCATCTTAAAACTACTCTTAGGTATTTTAATGCATACAAAATTAGGTTACATTTGTACATAGAATTAATTTATCCCACAACTGAGCTGTTATTTAAACCTAATTATAAAAACCATTAATAGTATCCCGAAGTACTGGTACATAAGAGACCCCCTGAAAGATGATTTCACAAACAAGCAACATAAATACAACGCTATAGTTTATGAATTAGATATAAATAAATGATCGTTATAATCTGAGCTTCTGTCGCTTACACTTTTTACACACTATTTTTTAATTCTAGTCTTACATAAAGATGTAAGACTAGAATTAAAAAATAGAGTAAGTAAAAAAAGTACTGCTTTAGTTTTAAATATAATATTATAATTTAAGTTTAGTATTAAGTAACATTTTCCAGTAGTTTTGTCTCCAGTAGTGTGTTTCAGTAGTCATGTCTGATCATCACTCAAATAGTATGTTTAGATTTTATTTTTGTTAATACTTTGATATTCAGTTCAGACTTTTTATTGTGTATAACGTATCTATCATGTTATTTAATGTGTTAATGTAAAAACAATTAACTAAATATTTTATATTCCTTTCAGGACCACTTATCGTGAATGTTATTTACATGTATATATATGAATATTGTTTCAGGTATGTCATATTATTACGTGAGGAGCCTGACTCAGCTACGTTTAGTAAGTAATTAAATTTCTTCAGTTTCCTTTATATATCAACAATATATTATTATAATTGTTGTGTATCAACAATATATTATTATAATTGTTGTGTATTCGGTGCTTTCACGAACTTTTCATGTGAGCTCTTAGACTATTTAAGTGAATTATCTTTATTTTTTAATTCATATTTTGTGTGATGTTACTTAACTAAGATACAGAGAATGAAAAATGCGCAGGAAAGTAATACATGTTAAGGATAAAAAAAAACAAAATAAACAAATTAAACATTTTTATTAATTACGTTGAGGCTATGGGTGTATTTGAGTGCAGCAGAAAAAAACAACTTCATTATTCCGGGTTCAAAAATAAAAAATGTGCGTGTGCCATTCACAGACGGCGGATGTGAAATTTGTAAAGTTTACGAGAGACTTCGATAGATATGATTATCAGGAGTGTTAAGAGGAATGTGAAGTTTACTGTTTTGTACTAAGCCTAAACATTATTTATTGCTTTAATGCAGAGTATTATTATTTTTATATACAGCTGATTATATGTTCAAAATGTTAAAATATCTACCTCAATTAACAATGTTTACCGAAGTGTCAATGTCAATGCCATCTATCGTTAGTTTTTAAAAATTATAACTTCAGTATATGCCTCACTTTAGTTCAAAGATTGAGCAATAGATGGCACCGTAACAGCAGTGTTCAATATGTTTTCTATCTCAGTCTCTCTTACGCATTTATGTGTTTGTCTCTTTGTCGTGACGCGATTTTTCGTTACGTCGAGTTTCAAATCACGATTTTAAAAAAGTTTAGCTTCAAAAATTATTTTCGTAAAAAACAATTTCTTTTACAATCTTAAATAATACATCTAATTCAGTTTCTGTTAATCTCTGGAAATTGGAATTAAGCTTCTTTTATGGCGTTTTTTTCGTTATTTTTCTATTTTTTTTGAAAATTTTTGGTAACTAATTTTAGCACACACTATTATTTACTTATAGCAGTTTCTTTAACAAATATTCATATTATTAATTGAACTTAAAATATACATAAAAAATCCTGATGATATTTGAAGATATTATCAAAAATTAGTTACTTGTGAGGTAACTACCTATCTGTTAAAATAGTGTTAGGTTCTGTAAGAACTGGTTTTGAAGTCCGAATATGCTTAGAGTTAAAAGTCATCGCAGTCATATTCATACTAAAATATTATAAACCCTGAACCATATAATAATTATCATATTCATGATACAAATTGTCCTGTGACGTCTGTCATACGTATGCACCAGTCAGATGTTAATTCAAGAGTAACATGTAGTATACCTTTACATCGCCCGAATGTATTTTTAAAATCTTATAAATATTAATATAACAACAACAACTCTGTTTATATCTGAAGTTTGTTGTCACGCGATGTTTAAAATAAATAAATTTTTGTTGAAGTAAAGACAGATGACATTTATATATTTCATATTCCTAATGTAATTTATTTGATTTATTTGTGAATCAGCATTTTTAAGAATTATTAAAGATTTCATTTTATTTCCATTAACATTTTTTCGGTAAGTTTTGGCTCCTTCGCTATAATATCAAGAGGTATAATAATTATATGATCAATGTCACCTTATTGTATATAATTTAATTATTGACCAAATAATTGAATTACTATCGATGATAATGGTAATAATATTAATTATTATAATATAAATCCAATTATATCCGGTATTAATTAAAACATTTAAACTCGGCTGTTTTAAGCAGTCCTAGACCGTCATTCTTGGAGGCTTAATCAATGATAATATTGTTTAGGTATATTTTCCTTTGTATAGTATAGTTATAACGTATGATGTAACAGACACACCTAGTGTTAGTTTACGACCGTGTCTAATATCCTCATGACACGACAACCCCTTACTGTTAGTCTATCATTTGTCGGTTGCAATGTTACTTTGATAATATTATATTAAAGGTTGGAAAACGTGAATCGACTCAAATGTTTCAAACCATGAATCATAAGTGTACTATGTAAACAAATATGGTTGGTTCACAGACAATATTTTTTGTTTGATTTGTCTACTTATTGTAAAGTAATAAAATTTTAAATATTCTGCGAACTGAGTAAATTAGTATTTAATTCAGTAATGCTGTTTTGTTTAAACTATATTTTAAACTACTTCAAAGTTCTCAGGAAGACTCCCAACAATCTCACAGTCTTGCACGTTAAAGGCTAAAAGGAAGCAAAGTTTAACTAAACGCAGTTAATTTTGGATACACGTTGTAATCTAGGCCATAACATAGACTTTCGCTTTGAAAGTTATTAACAATTAGCGACTGTATGTCTGTTTGTGTATGTCTGCCTTTTAAAAGATTTAAACTGATGTACTTTTAAAAGAAAGCTAAGAAACTTTAGTATAAAATAAATATAAATATTGTATCAAATATTTAATTGTTTTGTATTATCATCTAATCTATTTATTCTGCTTGTCCAGGAAAACTTGATATCTCAAAATAATATGTAAAGTATTTTTTTGCATAGGGTTATTATCGGGAGGTGACATGTGCCGTGTATTCAGTAACTACCCTATGTGATTACCGCAGACCACGATGTGTCGATACATCGTAGGATTATAGGAATTACAAGATGTGCTTAAGAAAGAGAGGGAGGAGAAATTATCTCTTTAATATGAATTAAGAAATGTTTGTCATAACACCGCAGTAACAATATAACAAGATGAAATAAAATAAAATAATAAACGTAACATTACTCTGTATAGTCGCTTCGTAGTTATGCATGTATCGTTAGACCTTTTTCAGAATAATTGTATTTTAGTAGCGGGTTTAAATTCAGGAATTTCACCACTTTCTTGCATTATGCAGGCTTTAAAAAAACTAATGCTGATTTTTTTTTTCTTACATCATATGAAGAAAGTCTGTATATCGTAGCGATAGCAATGCTTACAGTGCGAATACGAAGCTTTTGAAAGGCCTGGGTTTGTTCTTCGGTTGTTCAAACATGTATACCGGAACGACATCGTCTTTCGTCAGACATCACCTGGACCAATCGTTGGGTATTCGAGCAAAGGAAATGAAATGGAAAATGAAATGTTCAATACCTGCAGTTACTGGTCATTAAGAAAAGAAACGTATGACAGTTCCTAGTAGGTTGTACAGATCTTCGGCGTGGCTGGAAGGCAAGTGATTGTTCTTTAGCACTATTCCACAATGTAGCCTCCGTTGTAGCAAGAAATATCCATGTGGTGAGGCAATAACAATAGTGCTGCCACCCCTTGTACAACGTGCTGCGTCTCGTTTAGAATCCGTACTCATGACCGTCTCCGACATGTTTATGATATATACTCTTACGCTTTTTGACGGTTATATGGGGCTTGTTTATGCCGGCCACTTAAAAATTTATCCTTCTTTCGTATTTTCTTATAAAATCCTTTAAGTACTTATTTAGTTATAGCAAAATTAAAATATACCAGGGTTGTTCATCGACTTGTAGATTACACTGTATTTATGAAGGAACATAAACAAAGCATTATTATGCCTCAGGGAAAGTACACAATAAAGTCGAGTATTTAATATCTCCTTCAAGATGTTACAGGAATTAATAACATTATGCAATCGATGTTATGAAACTAGAAATTAAACAATTTTATAATAGTTGTTACATATTGTTTGTTATCTTAGTTATCAATAATAAAAATAATTATTTTACTAAGCTTTTTGAATCGAAAAAAGTAACCTTGTTTTATGTTTGCTGTTTGGATACTATTACTTGTTACATTACATTAGGTAAAGGAAGATAACTTGGGTTGATTCTATCTTCTTCTAACATTTGTAATATTAGATATCGTATAACATAAAATCATTTATCATTTATCATTTATTATCTATTAATTTTTTTATTTGTTTAACTACTTATTGTGGAATTGTTTAAAATAATCAAAAAGCCGAGGTATAATTGACCGAAGGACTAATGCTGAGTGTAGCGAAGCGTTTGTCCGAAGGACTACGTTCCCAGTAGATAGGCCCATTCTGCTATTTTTCCGCATGTATTTCAGTACGTTTGTTCCGGCGTAGCCGGCGTATTTTTCGTGCTATCGTCACGAAAATTGGCAGACGTGTTCTTTGAATTATTTGAATTTTTATGTCGAGCCGTTTTTTTGATTGGGCGAAAAATCCAAAATGGCGGCGTTTTTAAGTTTTATTTTTGGGGTAGCAGGAGCAATTTTCATCCGATCGCCACAAAAATTGGTGATCACGTTCTTTGAGTTATTTATTTTTTTTTACTGGGAGGAAAAATCCAAAATGGCGGTGATTTGAGTTTTTGTTTTGGCGTAGCAGGCGTATTTTTCATGCAATCGTCACGAAAATTGGTAGGTGTGTTCTTTGAATTATTTTAATTTTTATATCGAGCACTTGTTTGCTGGTGCGAAAAATTTCAAAATGGCGGATTTCTGATCCGTACTACAAAAACGGACTTTGCGGCAGCTAGCGGGCTGAAATTTCAGCTAAGTATTTTTTGCCGAAACCTAAGGTGTTTTTTTGTTATTTCAAAATCCAAAATGGCGGCCATAGCGAATTATCAAAAATTTTAAAGTTGAATAAGTCCGTTGTTATTTGGTCGAGCCAATTTTTGTTCGGTAGTTATGTACCTACATACATACATAAGTATACTTATTCCCTTTTGGAAAAGGCAACCTACCACAATTCATTTTCTCTTGCCAGCAGGCAACACATAAATTTCGGGTGTGTTACATAGAAAGGATGATTTGTGATGGGTTTTTTAAAGACATGAGTCGGCAACAATGTTCGTTATTCACCGGCGGCGGAGGTCCAGTGTACGGAGGTTACTGGTGTGGCGCTCATACTTGGTTCACGGGTGAAATATCGTAACCACTGCACCTCGTGAAATCCACTGTAAATAATTTCCCAACATTGTCTCATCCCCTAACGTACTGAGGTCTACTGTTCACAGAACGACTAGTTAAATAACGTTTGAATAATCAAAAAAGGTTTCCGAGGTTTTTGGTGTCCCGCCAAATCATTAAATAAATTAAATCATCTATCACCAGAGAGATATACAAACGGTACAAACACACAAGAGATCACTCTTGCGTGTTTGTACCATTTGTTTGTCATTGTGGGTCAGTTATAGAATTTAGTTATATTGTCATTAGATTCTTGTCACCTTTGTTAGATTACCACATATATACATACTTTTGTTTAATGAAGTGTTTTTAAAGAGTATATATAGGTATAATTTTCTTCCACGGACCATTACGATGTAGAATCATCTTCATCGACTGTAATTATGGATCGATACGTCATGAATACTTTCAAAAATGGTCCTATCTCTATTAGAAGACTTATTCCCGCGGTATAATCTATTAACCACTATAGTCGCTATTCACTAATCACTAGCGACTTCACTTCTTGATACTAGCAGTTCCACGATACGAAAATGAGCTCAACTGACCAGCGAGTGACTTATATACCGTCTAGAGGCAAGTTTCGTAATAGCGGTGCTAAGCTCTTTAACAATTAATCATGGCAAACTTCACGCATCAAGTATCGAGAATGTTACAAATACCCTCCGAAAGTACTGGCGATAACATCTCTAAGGACAGCAACTCTTTTGCAAATCCCCGGATGTTACTAGTGTTTGTGGCAGCGGTGACCACTCGTCATCAGTGACTCGCACGCTCGATTGGCCTTCTTTACAAAAAAAAAATCATTAAATAAATAAAAAAATATATACGCAGGGTAAGCATTACAAACCGAACTAAGAAAAATCTTTGTAGAATATATAATATATATTTTGGTATTTTTTACCCTTTTTGAGTTTAAAACGGTCCATTCGTGTTTAATATAATATTTGTTTTTATTAATTTTATTTTATTTTTTTTATATACCTCGAAGCAATATTTCATATAACACTTGTCAGTTTATTCTAAATGTTCTATCAGCTCCATTCCTTATTACATCTATGGTGAATTAAACTCAATATTGTCTGCAAGGCTTCTGAATTGCTGTTTTAAATCCCTTTCCTTAATAAGATTTTCTCTTAATCATCATAATCTCGCTTGTCTGGTGGATATGAGGGACATACATGTTGCATTGTTATTGTACTGTGTTAAACTAAATCTTGGCTTTAGCTTGTTAACACATTAAAATAAAAGTTATAAAATACAACTTTACTATATTCTATAGTCCATACAGGAATGCTGCTGAATGGAGAAACTATTGTTCCAGAGTGAATGTTATAGTTATATTATAATAAAACAAAACTGTTACCTACTGCAATGTTAACCGAAAATAACTGAACATTATAATTTTAAAATAATTGCGACCAAACATTAGTACCAATAGTAGCTTTTATATGTTTAAACCTGCTTGTATCCTTACATATAAATTCACTGATTGAAGAGGATGCCAATTTTAGACCGTCACTAACGTCTTACATTGTAAAGATATCTCCATTAATTACATATATCGACTTATGTTTTAACTATATTAAAAGTTATATATTTCATATGAAAATCTATTACATTACTGTAATTTGAAATTGCGGTTACTGAAATGAAATACTGCTGAGTCAAGACGCTTTGCTCGTAAAATACCAATTTCAACAACGCCCCGACACGGAAGCGCCAAATAATGGACAAAGTATGTCTTGAAAATATTGCACTCTTATTTTAAAAATAAGAACTTGGATAAGAGATTAATAAAATATCAGAGTTGTTTAATTCTTCTCGTTGCGTCTTCATCCGCTGGTGATATCGACATTAAAAAGTAGATACTTTTAATTAAGAATATTATTTTGTTGTGATTTGAATTAAACGAGCAATTTCTTCACCACACAATATTATAGTTGGGATGCAGGAGACTAGGGCACTCGAAGAAGATCCCGTGGCGTCCTATTAAGGCGTTGAGGGCAACCGTTGGTTTTTTAGTGGGTAACCTTAAAAATGGCAGCGTCCTCCATGCTGCCGGGTAGTCCCACATAACCCTCCGGCTATCACCGTCCTGGCCGAAGGGTATCCGTAACGGATTTTTCCAACGCAAAAAAAAAAAAAAAAAAAAAAAAAAGGGCACTCAAAGAAGAGGAATGTTTTGTGTTCTTTATTAGTTCAAAAAATATACAGACGAAGTAACTTTCAAGAAACTAAATCAATAATCAATCAAAATGCAAGGAACGTGATTTTAAAGGAAAGAAATTCTAAGTCTAATAAGTGTATTCCAGTAACTTAATTTAAAGAATATAACTCTAATCACATGCCATGAATCACGGCTTCGATACTATGACGTTTTACAGGCGAAGGTTTTATTTACGAGATTTAGTCGCAGCAGTTTGAAACAGCCCGGTCCCGGCTTAACATGTCCATAACAAATAAGATCGCAAGACAGATACAGCTGATTGTGGAGTGACGGATTAGAATATACTATATTACGGACAAGATGCATTCTTTACGCTTTAGTTCGTAGGATCAAGTTTCCAAACTATAGGTTAAAGTGACAGTAACATTCCTGAATACCGGCAACCCAAAAAACTGACAGTACGTTCTCTTTCAAAAAATAAATAATAATAGTCCAATTTAAAATAAGCAATGGCATTTGCTTCTAAATAAAAATCTGGTAGACGTGTTAACAAGTGCCTAAAATCAAGTCAAAATATAATACCACCCTGATGTATAAAAATATATGCAATCGTATTACTTACTAGGGGCGCCAACAAACCCTCCATTTCGACTCGCTGCGCTTGCGAAATCTCGGGTGCCGTTTGCATATTGAGCGAAGCGAGCCTAGTGTATTAACTCACCGTTTCCCTTGACTTCAATGGGATATCAGTTTTTTGACATGACATTAAAAAAAAAAAAGATTTTTTTAAACTGTCGCCTAATGTTTGCCTTTTTGATTGCAAAGTTTCATAATTTTCCATCAAGTAGTTTTCGAGGCAATTCGTGACAAAGCATGCAAAAAGTCTCCAGTAAAACGCTCCGCTCACTTCCGCTCAATAATTTTGTAATTAGTTATTGCAATCAAGTATTTCAGAGCAATATTAAAGTTCTTCTAGAGTGTTCATTATTCGTGTGACGCAGTGTGGTTGGATTATGATAAACTATTCTCGCTCCGCGGAGTGATAGTTGCCGCTTCATTGCATATTTATTGGACGGTTTCACTCAACGAGTTGACAAGAAACATTTAATATTTGCATTACTGTGATAGTTTCCGTAGTAGTTGCGTTTTATTTACCATTAATAGTAGTAGTAGAATGTCACATTTATTAACGTTTCTAGTAACGTGATACTGCGTAATTTCGATTTGATATAATTTTATTAGTTCTTTGGGCAGCGTTACAATATCTTAATATATAAAACACAAAGACACTCACTTACACACTGACTCATTCATCGCTCTACAGCCCAATTTGAATTCCAAATGAAATTTGGACACAAGACTCCTGACATATTGAATAAGTGCAATAAGAAAGGATTTTGCAAAGGTCCCAAACCGTTCCAAAGCTACAGCTAAAAAAACTGCAAAGTTTACCCCCCGCTCCCTCTCTTCTTTACTTTCGCCGTCCATCGCGAAGCACGGGTAACCTGCTAGTAATAAAAATATAGTTTATATATTATTACAGCGTTGGTGACCGCCAACAAACACGCCACGTTCCGAACGAAGGGAGGTGGAGGACGGAGCTACAAATAGCTACGACGAATGTAAGAGGAGGAATGGAACAGAACATGAATGAATTATTAGATGTGACGGATGACAAAGATCTGGATGTTATTTGTGTGTCTGAAACCAAGCGAAAAGGCAATGATACGACCGATTTGCCTGGCAACCGGGTCGCTTTCCAGGCTGGGGTTCCAGAGGTTGAGCAAGGCCAAAGGTATAGGCGTGTTGTTGTCCTCGAATGGTTAATGCAATGGTAGAATACAAGGCCATCAACCCGAGGCTTCTTTGGGTTAGCTTTAAGCTGGGCATAACAAGAATATTCTTCTTAGCTGTGTATGCGCCAGTATCCTCAGCTCCAGTGAGCGAGCTCGAGGAGTTTTGGGAGAGTGTCAGGGATGTTCTAAGTAGTGTCAGAGATAATGAAAAGTTGATATTATATGGAGATATGAATGGATGGGTTGAGACCGTGCGAAGTGGTTACGAAAGCGTGCTAGGCAAATACGGTGATAAGAGAGTAAATGAGGCTGGAAAGCTTATTTTGGAATCACAAACAAATTCACATGTACTTATTTTGGAATCACAAACAAATTCACATGTACACATGGAATCGAGCGGAAGAAAGAAGTATGATTGATTTATTCCTAGTGGATCAGCGTATTCGAAGCCAAGTTATGGACACGCGAGTGTTTAGGGGTGCTGATCTGGGAACGGACTTTTATCTATTCGTAGCGTGAATAAGAGGTCTGTTTGCAGTTTGGCGCAGCCGCACGACGTGTCCTGGCTTGGAGTCGATTTATCGTATAAGAAGCTGGAAGCTGGAAGCTGGAAGTTACAGAAGAAAGCATGGCTGGATTATAAAGCCTCGGGTAAGGTTAAAAGTATGAAAGAGATAAGAAAAAGAGAGTACAAGCTGCAAAAGCACAAAACGAAAGCATTTATAAAGATGAAGCTTGAGAATTCTGAGAGAGTAAAGGATGAAAGGTTGACAAACAACTTCCGGGAAAACACGAAGCTTTTCTGGCGAGAAGTTAGTGATTCCCGAGGTTGTTCGGTAACCTGTAGAATGAAACGGGTGCTTTCGAAGAGCGGTGAAATTTTAGCAGAGCAAGAACACGTTTTGCAGCGCTGGGCGGAATTCTACAAGGAGACGTATGAATGTGAGAACGCCTCGGCTTTGAGTACCAGCGAAATACTGAGTCTGGAAGTAGACGATGGTAAAATCAGTTTGGAAGAAATGGAGAGCGTGATTCGAAGTCTGAAATGTGGTAAGGCTTCGGGAGCAGATGAAGTTACTGCCAAGATGATCAAATATGGTGGACCACGCGTCTTGGACTTGTTCTGGTTTTTGTGCAATTTATGCTGGAAATCAGGGGAGGTCCCAGATGATTGGCGAAGTGCAGTCATCGTACCTTTGTATAAAGGCAAAGCTTCACAGATAGACTGTGCAAGCTATAGGGCTATCAGTTTGATTAGCTTGGGCGGTAAAGTTTATGCTAAAATATTAGCGAGAAGAAATCAAGAGAGATCTGAGAGGCTGTTGTGGGAGGCCCAAGGAGGTTTTAGACCTGAAAGAAGGTGTATAGATCAGATCTTTTCCTTCCGCATGATCACGGAAAAGTTTTTGTCCCTAAACCAAAAGATTTTCTGTGCTTTTGTAGATTTGGAAAAGGCGTTAGACAGGGTTGTGAGAAAGAAATTATGGGAGATACTGCCCCGATACAATGTGAGCGGACCCTTGCTGTAGCAAGCCTGTAGGCTGTGAAGAGTCTTTACAGAGATCACTCAGCCTGTGTGCGAGTAGGAGCTGACATGTCGCCCGGGTTTGACATCCAATCGAGTGTTAAGCAAGGTTGCGCTGTTTTTTTTTTTTTTTTTTTTTTTTTTTTTTTTTTTTATGTTTGAGGAGGGCAAACGAGCTTGCGGGTCACCGTTGGTATGTGATCACCGCCGCCCATGAACTCTTGCAACATCCGAGGATACACAAGAGCGTTGCCGGCCTTGGAGAAAGGAATATATGCCTTTTTTGAAGGTACCCATGTCGTATCGATCTGGAAATACCGCCGAAGGAAGTTCGTTCCACATTTGAGTGGTACGTGGGAAAAAAGTCCTTGAAAACCGCACAGTTGAAGATCGCCACGCGTCCAGGTGGTATGGATGATAAAGGAGGCGATGGCGAGCTGTGCGGTAGTGAAATTCGGCGGTTGGCATCAGATCGAATAGTTCTTCGGAACACTCCCCGTTGTAAATGCGGTAGAAGACGCACAAAGAAGCCACGTCTCTACGCAATGCCAAAGAGTCCAGCCGTTCGCAGAGCACCGGGTCCCCGACAATCCGAACGGCTCTCCGTTGTACGCGGTCAAATGGTAGAAGCTGATATTGGGGTGATCCGGACCAGAGATGAGAACAGTACTCCATGTGTGGCCGGACCTGCGCCTTATAGAGCGCAAGTCTTTGGCCAGGTTTGAAGTACTGCCTCGCTCTATTGATCACTCCCAATTTCTTCGAGGCCAACTTGGCCTTGCTCTCCAGATGACCACGAAACTGACAACCGCTCGAAATGTCGAGACCCAGTATTTTGATACTTGGCGAGGCAATAAGAGGAGTGCTCTCGAAGAGCGGTGATACGACAAATGGGGTTTTCTTAGTGGTAAACGCGCAAACCTGTGTCTTTAGGGGATTGAACTGAACGTGGTTCAGTTCACCCCACTCAGAGATCATCCCCAGGGAGGTCTCTATTGAAGACACAAGTTTCTTTCGGCACTCGTCGACGTTTTCCCGAGAGAGACCTGCACGACCGGAATATACCGCATCCCCAGTGCTGTCATCCGCATAACAATGTATGTTGGAAATATCCAACATATCATTGATGTGCAGGAGGAACAGAGTTGGGGATAGCACGCAGCCTTGAGGTACACCAGCGTTCACGGGCTTGGGGTCCGAGCAAAAACCGTCGAGAACGACCTGTATGCTCCGCCCAGTGAGAAAACTGGTGATCCACTTGCATAAACTCTCGGGAAGCCCATAGGAAGGTAGCTTCGAAAGAAGCCCCTTGTGCCATACACGATCAAAGGCTTTTGCCATATCCAGACTAACTGCCAGACCCTCTCCCTTGCTTTCAATAACCGCTGCCCAACGGTGCGTAAGGTATAACAGAAGATCACCAGCTGATCGACCATGGCGAAAGCCATACTGCCGGTCATTGATCAACTGGTGATCCTCGAGGTACGTTAGGAGCTGTCGGTTGATAATAATCTCCATTGTTTTGGAGAGAAGGGAGGTAATGACGATAGGTCTGTAGTTAGCTGGGTCCGAGCTATCACCTTTTTTAGGGATCGGATGGACAAGGGCACGCTTCCATGAGACCGGGACTACGTCTTTAAGATAGGAGTACCGAAATAGACGCGTTAGCACTGGAGTCAACTCAGGGGCACACGTTCGTAGCACTAATGGAGAAATGCCATCCGGCCCACTCGACTTATGAAAGTCCAAGGAAAATAGAGACTGCCTGATAGTTTTTTGTCGAAAAACTATTTCCGGCATTGAACTCTGACACCGCGGGATGATAGGCGGTGTCTTCCCTTGGTCGTCCAAAGTCGAGTTGGAGGCAAAAAGAGTGCCCAAGAGATCGGCTTTCTCTTTTGCCGTGTGGGCCAGAGATACATTCCCCATGTGCAACGGCGGTAGGGACGGCTGGCTAAAGTTGCCCAGAGTGGCTTTGGAAAGCGCCCAGAATTTGCGCGTGCCAGGCGGGTACTTTGCAAGCTGATCCCCAATTTTGACGACATGCTTGAACTTTGCTCTAGCGACTTGCCGTTTGAAGAATCTGGAGGCACGGTTGTATTTCCTCTTCAGAACTCTAGAGTTCGGATCCTTAGTGACTAACGCATTGGCCCAAGCTTGATAAGCCTGCCGTTTGTAAGCTGCTGCAGCCCTGATAGACGCATCAAACCAACCAACCAACCAACCAACGTACCACAGAGCTTGGTACAAAAAGTTCCATGCCCTGAAGTATCACATCAGCTACAGCCGCAGCGCAGTCACTAGGATCATTGGAAGGGAAACAAATCGGCCCCCATGGGTAGGATGCAAAAAAAGACCGCATTCCATCCCAATCTGCTGACTTGTAGTGCCAAACGCGTCGAGTCGCAGGTCTTGTGCGAGCAGGACGTTGAATGGGCACCACACTCCGTACCAGACAGTGATCAGAGGAACCTAAGGGAGCCTCGACAGTGATCTGGTACTTTTCTGGATGTGTAGTCAGCAGAAGATCCAACAAAGAGGGCGTGTGGCTGTCCACGTCCGGTAGACGAGTGTGCGTCTTTACCAGCTGGGACAGACCATTGCCAGAGCAAAGTCAAACACAGATCTCCCCGCGTAGTCGGTGGCACGTGAGCCTAGCCAATCGGCATGGTGCGCATTGAGGTCCCCGAGGACTAAGACTTCGGCGGAGGGAGTCTGTGAAAGCAGATCGTCAATCTTCGCCTGAACATGGCCCAAGAGTTGATCCGTTTCTGCATTACCACTATGGGACCTCTAGAGGCACGCGTAGACTCTGAAATGATCGTCCATGTCGACTCGCAGCCAGAGTACAGACAGGTCCCGACCTTCAAAAACCTGAAGGCGACGGTAGCAGATATCCTCCCTTACGAACACAGATACCCCGGCGTGTGGTATAAAATGATGTTCTAGTTTATACCCGGGGTATGATAGGTACGCTGTGTCGCTAGGTTGAGATATCTGCGTCTCCGTCAAAAACAACAAGGCCGGCTGCGCCGTCTCAAGGTGGTAGTGGACGGCGTTTAGGTTCGAGTGAAACCCCCGGATGTTGCAAAAGTTCACATCTAGAGTGGAGCGGGGTGCCGCTGTTTGCGGTCGTTTGCCCTCAGAAAACACAACAGGCGATACTTTGCCCGCCCCAGATACGACGGGCGGACGGGGGATATGTCAGCTTGGTTGTTTAATTTGTATAATTAGTAGTAGTAGGAGTTAGTATATATTTGGATAGTTGCTCCAAGGCGTGAAAGACAGTGACATGGGAGTGAATGTAGGTGACTTTGAGCTCAATTGCTTGCTATATGCAGATGATGCAGTGCCCATTGCATCATCAGAATGCGATTTGCAGGCATTGGTCACCACTCTGAAAGATGGGTGTGAAAATAATGGTCTAAACCTGAATGCAGACAAGTCGAAGGTTCTGATATTTGAAAGAAATGGAGAAAGAACAGAATGTAAGATCAATGAAGTGGTATATTTGGGAAGTATGTTTAGAAGAGACGGAAGATACGAAATGGATGTGGAAAGGCGTATTGCTACCGGTAACAGAGTTAGCGGTGCTTTGGCTGTATTGTTGAGACGGCGAAACGTCAGTATAGCTGCCCGTTTGGCTGTACACAATGCGGTTTTGCTACCGACGCTGTTATACGGCAGCCAAACGTGGGTAATACAGAAGAAGAATGTAAGAAAGATGAATGCTGTGGAGATGCGATCTCATCGCAGAATATGCGGAGTCGGTCTAGCTGACCGAATCCATAATGAAAAGATCCACAGAATGGCAGGGACTAGCGAAGATGTCACGGTGAGAATGAAGAAGAACGTGCTCAGGTGGTTTGGGCACGTCGAACGTATTAGTGATGAAAGAATGGTAAAAATAATTTATACAGGAAAAGTGTGCGGTAAGAGAGTCAGAGGGAGGCCTCGAGTGACCTTCGAAAACACAGTATCTATGATACTAGAGGAAGGTTACGTAAAAAGCATGAGGACTCCCTGGAAGGCATGTATGAAGAGGTTGATGTCTGTGGCCGAGGCGAAAGAGGTATGCAGGGACCATAGTGTTTGGCGCTCCGTCGTCTTTGGCTACCCCGCAAGGGATATGGCGTGAAGATAAATAAATAAATAAATAGATATTATTAAGTTTTTATTACTTCTTATTACATCAAATATTTTCCTTTATTGGACTCATTTTTCAGGTTTCATTTAATACTATTTGACAGTGAGTTTTTCTAAACACATTTAGTTTATTAATCTTTCAAAATATCAATAGAATAAAAGTGTCTCCTAATATTTCGAGATTCGTTTTGCAGCAAAAGATTATTAAAAGAAGTTAAGTGGTAAAACTTTTCTCTCAAACAAGATAGCCATGAATATAATAATAATAATAATCATCTCTTTTTCTAGAGGTTTAATATATAATTTAAAACTCCAATTGATATGCTCCAAAGGCTGAATGTGTAAAAAATAAAAACACGGCTCTGAATTCTTCAAGTCACTCACACTTGTGTCAGCTGACAGTGGAGAATTTGGTTTGCCCGCGGCTTTAAATATATGTCTCTACTCCTAAAATCGATTTGTTTAAACGTATTATTACGCGATGCTTGGTGCCATCTTAACACAGTAAGCGAGTGACAACGGTACCACCGTCTTTTATCGATGATGACAACTAATATCCATAGTATCTCTTCACTTGGCCCACCTCATTGGCAATATCTTGTTGCTTTGTAGCAGTTAGTTTCACAGCAGTTTGTAGAACCACAATATTGTTGATGATTAGAAAGTTCAAAAGATCGAGTAATTAAATATTCGTTACGAATAGTTTGTTCAATCCGACAGACAAAAATAGATATTGGAAAAAGAGCAACATTTTTAACTCGCAAGCGACATAAAATATAAAATAACATTGAAGCCGATCTGTGTATTGGTGTATTTGCTTTTACATATTAACAAGATAAGGCAGTCAATATTACTGCTAAAAGTTGTCATTTTTTCGTTTTTTTTTTTGGTGAAGAAAGTTATTAAGTTGAAACTCACGCGTCTGAATTGGTTCTGTATTATTTGTTTTAAATTAAACGAGTCATTACAAACTTTTACCTCATATTTTTATATAAAAATCTATCACAAAGACTAATACTAAACACGTACAAGTAACAAGTAACCAGGTACATTGTATTTAGTTTCTCTTTCAGATCAATGTAGTAATAATACCTACGCCTTACCGCTATTTAGACAGTTAGTTGTTAGAAACCAATAATAAAGTTATTGCTCTGAAACACATTTAGATAATGACATGGACATGGACAAATCTAAATTTAAATCAACGCCTACTTCTTTTTATAATATTTGTATCGATATTTAATAAAATCATTTAGATTTTATACTATATATAAAGTTTTCCATTAAATGAAATAGACTTTAAAAGGGAATGTCAAGGATGCGATGGTCAAACAGCTGAGAGACGATGAGATTGTATATATTCATTTTTATATTACATTTGATTCAGCTCTCCTTCCGACACCCAAGTATTTGACATCTGACAGACAACAGCCACGTGAGCATTTCAGTGTGTGATTGTGAAAGCTGTTACAATTAAATCAGTGAACAAAGTTACTACATCGTAGAACACATCGAGTGAATTAATTCAGTGGCTTTGTTGTTCTTCGCTTTGTTTGTGTCATTTGTTTGCTCGCTGATTGCCACAACCACGCTCAATCAATAACTCACTTGTGGGATTGAGTTAGTTTGTCTCTGAGACTTAACTGAGGAATAAAACAGTTCAATAATATATCTTTCAAAAATTTCTTTAATCTGAAATCATTAATTTAATTTCAATTAATATATATTTATTTAACTGCAATAAGTAGAAAAGTAATTAAAGGTTTAAAAACTTTATCATTATTACTATATATGGGACTATATAAATATATATATATAGGACTATTATTTATAAATTATAGAGAAGGAAGCCATAATCTTAAAAGCCTTGTATAAATAATAACAAATAGTAATTTAATTAAACAATATCGTAGTGAAGTATGGATCGACACAGCCCTTGTAAATGTAACTTATGTTCGTACTTCCTATATAAATATTATATTAAACATTTTACACATTTTACTTGTAGATGAGACAACTATAGCAGAAATTCACAAATATCATATGTATACTCCTCATTTGTAATCTTATTAGTTTATAGTTGGCACATTAATCAAAATTACGGAACTTAAACCTCTTCTTTCCGATCTCTTCATAATTGCAACCATCGAAAAGTAAAAAAAATGTAAAATACCTTCAAAACTGGTAAATAGTTTTTTATCAGAATACATAAACGTTTATAGAAAAGGGTAGGTTAGATCTTGTACGTCAGATCCGTTGGGTTTTGTTTATATGAGTATATTTTTGTTAGTGTATTATATGTAAGAAAATAAAGGTAAAAAATAAAGTTGATCCAGTAACTATGTCTGTCTTTTTATGTACAAATATTATTTCGATCGCGTGTCGTGTTTCATACAAAATGACGTCTATGTGAAGGCAGTAAGAGCCAATACTGCGGGTCGGTGTGTAATTTGATGTCTAAATGCAGCAAATTGAATTCCGGACGCAGTGTAATATCCGTTCGGTTGCCTTATTGGCTGCTCCGCTGTGTCGTGCTGACACCGATCTTGTACTTTTTGGGGTTGTGTATTCAAACTTTAAAGTTAATAAAGTACTTTATTGGGAAGTAAACAAGATTGATATAGCGAAATAAATTAGGTTGTGTTCATAATACCCTCTGGTTAAAATGCGCTGAAGTTTTTGTTAAATGGTTTTGAGCTTTTACTTTTATTTTGCTGCTCACAATAGCTACTTTTATACGAGAGGTGGTCTGTAGTGATTTAACTTATGTTAGTTTAAATTCATTTTGTATGATTTTTCTATACTATAACGTTTCTTTTTTTAACCCTTAGGGGGATACGACTAAAGAGCATTGTGTTATACTGAGCGTCAGAACAAATTGAGCAAACAAACTGCTAGTGCAATACGAGTCCTTTATTTACTTATATTAAAGAAACTTATCGTATCCCTCCAGAATAAATAGTCCTTATTTTTATAAATTTGTGCCACCCTTCATTTACCTTTATCTGTCTCTTTCTGTCTTTAAAACCATACTAATATGAGACGGAGGCTATACATTTAAAAACTTTACATGTACATTTGAATTGCTTTTCTTTTCACGTAAAATGTTATATAAATATTAATAATGTTTGTGTCAATAAAAATAATGTCGTATGTTTCGTTCTCTCTCTCCCACTCGACTCTCGGTGTGACGGTAAGAGGTCTTTTAGTAAATTGAGAACTTTGTTCTTGAACATGTTCTTTATAAGGGTGATAATGATTGTAAAAATTAACCCCTAATAGACTCGGTATTTACTTTAAACTTGTACAAGTTGCGATATTTTAAAATATTAATTCTCAACTTCAGTTTTGAAGATATTAAATGAATTTACAAAAGTATTAATGGTTGTTCAGTTTGGTAAGTATTATATTTCGTGATCCACGTGTCGTGTAACATTACAACAAAAATTAGCATTACAAAATTTCATATTTTTGAGTATTACAAGTATGCGTGTAATTATACTAGATACAAAGTCACGATCAGTCCGAGGATCACCGCTGAACGTTACATAAATGAGTGTCTACATGCTTCAACAATAACAATATATCCATTTCCAAGACCAATTGAACAACTCTGACTTCTTTATGTCGGAACATAGAAATTTGATGTGCGAAAGACGGTAACTTTATGAAGTTAAAAAGACAGAGACAGAGCAGGGAGGCCGTAGACAACTGCAAAGAGGTTCATCGCTCTTATAAAATACTAAGATCCACCAACCGTGCGCGGCGGGTGTTGAGGTAAGTCCCTCTTCTTTCTTCTTTTCTTGATAACATTTAAATGGCTAAAGATTTTTTCAATCTGTTTTCGTATAACATCCGCGTTCGGCTCAAACATACATGAGAAAATTTTTAGCTAATTATCTCATCGCATTCTGGAGACAACTAAACACAATAATATTTCATATCTAAATGTTATTATGTAAAATATAGTATCTGCCTAGTTAGATACCTATTGCGGTGTAGGATTGTTTAATGCACATTAATAAAATAAGAAGTGTCTATGTATGACGTCACTGGCTAGTCATAAATATGTATTATATGGAGACACGCATTATGAGCTAGACTATGCGACTTCACGAATTTCTGTGACTATACATATATACTATATACATAGACTTAGCCTTACTAAGGTTACAAAATTTTAGAACTGCAGAACTATATACATGTTAATATGTTATACATTAAATAGAATCTCGATGTTAATTATGAAGCATTTGTGAAGAAAATATAAAAGATTTCATTTAAAGATCGCAGGAGGTTTAAGAACAAAATACTAATGGCTTTAAGTAGGTCTTTACGTAGAGGAAGCACTTAGGTTGAGGACGGAAACATGCTCTCCGGAATGTACTGATTGTGCAGCATGTGTACAACAACACACAAAGACTACTCGTTTATACTAGATTGATATATTCTTATGGAATTGTAAACCAGCAAATAGTCCACTTGGTGATGATGATGACCATCGCACATACATCGCACATCGCACAACATCGCACGTAAATGAAATAATGAAAAATAAAAAAAAAGAATAATTTGAATTATGTAGGCCGTTCATATTGTTCATTGCTTAACTTAAAATCAAGTCCACTCTTATTAATTTCAATTTTAATTATCTTAACCAGAATTTGAGAGATCTGCTCTAATGTACACAAGATAAGTTTTGTAATTAAATTTACACAAAGGTGATTGTAATTTGAAAACAATTATTTACAGACTAGTAAACATTCATGTTGTTATTTCTACAGTATAATAAGTAAATCTTCATTTTTAATATTTATTTTACGGCTTATTATTATTCTGTTAGAATCCACTCTAGAATGGATGTTACTTGATTTAAACCTACTCACTTTGAGGAAGAAATAAAAACAACCAAAAATGCCTGAGGTATGCTCATCGCCGAGGTCACCATTACTAAAATATTGACCTCTCAGTATTTAAAGAGGTACAATTATCAAAGAGGGAACAGAATTATATTCTTACTATTTTTTGCACCCCCATAACTACATATTAACTCTAGCTGCCATGGTAACCGTTGCTATGGTAACCGTTGTCATAGTATCCGTTGTCATCAGAAACTTACATTTTAATAATATAAATTACGATAATATACTTGCCTAAGTAAGTTTCTATGATGAATTAATTTTTATTTATAATCTTGGATACCAGTTCATTAGTCAGGCAGGGCTTTTTAAAAAAATAAGAGATGGAGTAACTAAATATTCAGTGCGGTTAGCCTGTAGATCGGACAGTCAAGAATAGATATCGTTAAATGCACAATATTTTTAACGAGCAAGCAACAAGCAACAGATATCATATTTTAAAACCAACCAGTGTATTGGAATTTGCTTTTACCCCGTAGCAAGTTAAGGCCGTCAATACTGCCACTAAAAGTTGATGTTTTGATACTTTTTTGTTGGCGCAATAAGTCATCAAGTTGAAACTCATTCGTCTGAAATAGTTCTGGTTTAATTTTTATTTTTATTGTCCTTACCACATTTTTACCTTGAATTTGTCTATGTGAATGTATCACAAAAGACCTTAAACTAAAAACTTATAGTAGATATGTAGGTAACTTATCTAAGTTGCTTTTAGTTTCTCTTTCAGTTGATCAACTTAACATAACACCGCGCCGCTATCTATATAGTTAGTTGTTAGAAACAAGGAATAAAGTTAGTGCTCTGCAACATATTTGGATCATGTACAATGAGAGTTTTTAAACAAAGGCAGCTGATGATCTTATACCAGCGAGTTATGTTAATGATAAGTTAGTTAGTTAGTTAGTTAGACGTTTTTAATAAAATGTTTTGTTTGATTTTTTGGTAAAAAAAATATCTTTATCTCTGAATTTAAAATAGTTCTGAAACAACAAATATTTCTTCGGTATATTTGTCACTATTATTCGGGATCTTTTTGAGTGATTCTTAGTACGTGTACATACCAAGCGTACAAAAGTGATACAGTAAAGATAGACGTAAAACCAACCAAGGCTCACTATAGTATAATTAATTGCTATTAATAAACTAGAGATACAACTAAATGTTACAACTGTTTGCTATGGAACATGGCTTGTTATTTGAGACAAGCGAACATACAAACATGTAATAGTACTAAAAAATTAAAAAACTCACACTGATGACAGGACTATTTTATGACCCCAAAGCGGCTTAAAATGTCCACAAAGAAAGAGCCTTCAAAATTTGATCTGCAAAAATCAAACTCAGGGAACTGCTCAAAACATAGGGCATACTAAATATTACAAAAATGAGCAACTGAGAAACTCCGTAAGCCTGTTTTTTTAAATTTTATAGCAATCTAGATTTATTTGTTTACACATACACGTTAAAGCCGAATTGTCTCTATAATCATTGTATTTACGATACAACGTCATAACTAGGCCATAATAAAGGCCTTTGGTATAAACGCTACAAACTATTAGCGACTATGTGTTATACTGACTATACGAGTTATGTAAGATTCTAGAGACGGTTAGGGTAAGATAAGTAAGTACATAATAAAAAAAACATGTCATGGGATTTGAAAATTGCTAAAAAACGTTTGATTCGTCCTGTTTCCGTAAGTGTTTTATTTTTCATCCATCTTATATCTCTAGATGTGCGGAATGTTGTCACGTTTTTTTTAATCTCTCGGGCTTTAAACCTCTTTGCTCCCGGGAAAAGTAACTATATCCTCCATTTTGCATTACGAGTTTCACATTTCCAATATTCGGTTGGATGTGTGTATCTTATTCAGTTTTTTTGTAAATAAAAAAAAAAATCTTTTTGTAAACTTGAGTAAAATACAAGTAAATCTAAACAAATTCGCAGAAGTGTCTACATTGAAGTCATTCGTTGACGACAACTCCCTAAATCGTACTCTCGAGGATTCCAACTTTACGTCCTTAAACTTTGAGAATCAAATTCGAAAGGTTGTTTAAATTGTAATTATTGTGCGTTACAGACTTAAAAAATCCTCCAAAAAAACTTGGTTCAAGTATTGCAATAACAAGGAAAAACTAAATATGTTTTCTCAAACATCTACATCTATTTTAACACAACAAAGCTTCAGAGTATATATTTTGCGTGTACGAGTTATCGCTGGATGTTTCGATCGAATGATCTTAATAATCACTTTATTAATATAGATAATATAAGGTTATAGATTATATGACATCACACTTCATACCTTTGCAACTGGTAAAACAAAATGTATAATTAAAAATATATACCGGAAGTTATAGCAGTAGCTAAATATGACCAAGCTTCCAAAGGAAAAACTTTCCGTCGGTGTTCTACCAACCAACTACTTAACTAATGGAATCATAGTTCCGAATATATCAAATGTCTATATTTGTAAATTGGTTTATAAAATTATTATTAATAACCTCCGACGCCATCATTAATGTTGGTGCATGGTGTTTACTTTACAAGTTATTGAGCAAAACGATCGTAGCGAGCGGCGCGGTCTGGAGAAGTCTCCACATTCTTGGTCACGAATAGGCTCGAAACTGCTGGACGGCAAATATGAAATTTTGCAATCAAAAAGACACACATTAGGCGATAGTTTTAAAAAATAAATTTGAAAATGTCATGTCGTTCAGGAAAAATCATCAAAAAACTGATATCCCATTGAAGTCAATTGGAAACGATTAGTGATTCCAGTGTAATAGCTCGCATCGCTCAATATGCAAACCGGATCCGAGATTTCGCGAGCGCAGCCGGTAGAAATTGAAGGTCTGTTGGCGCTCCTAGAGATAAAATCGAATGATTTTGTCCCCTGTTGTAAAATACCAAAAAGCATATTTTAAAATTAAGAGAAACGTCTGCTAGGTGTTCCTTCTACGATATAATAAATTGTATTTTGTGTGTGGTTAGATTTTGGCAATTGCTGAATATTATTGATAACTTAATGTTAACAGGAAAATTCTATACTTTAAGTTATAAGTTAAATATCTGGTTGTCTATTAGATATGATACTCAGATAAAGTGAATTTTAGTAGGGGTTTTAATTAAAGGAATTCCGACACATTACATCAACAGTAAGGCTGCAGTAACATTAACATACTAAATATGTACCCAGGGTTCAGACATGTTTTTTAATATACGTATAACACATATATATCTATATATTTAAATATCGTATCTTAAGTAACTTTTAATCATAAATATCGTTTTAGTTCGCTAATAAAATGGATGCACAATAAATACATACACATTACTATTACTATTACTATTACTATTACTAAAGGAATAGTGAATTATTTCCAAACACTGTAAATTCAAACAAACTGTACACGATATGAGAGGAAACAAACTTCACCGCCGAAGAGAAGTTTGAATCTGATATGGTCTTTTTTAAGAGTATTATTAGTAGCTTTGAGATATTTTGAATTTATTACTTCGTATTTTAACTCTTTTAAAAAAGATGCATCGTTAATTACAACTTATGTAAATTGTGTATTAAATACACCATATGCCCTCTTCAATCCAGCCATGACTTACAATGAGAAATGTTTGAATGTGAACGAAGACGTTAAGTGAAAACACTCCGTGGCAAATTGGTGGTAATCGATTCCACAGAAAGCTATTATCAGACGTGTAACTGCTACTGCATCTGAGTACAGTCCGGCACGAAATAACGTTTGTTGAAGTCATTTGTATATCCGTACAGTCCAGAATTCTGAGAGCATTATATGTGAGTGAGGTTTAGTTATAATTGATATGACTTTAATGAACAGTTTTTTTTAATACTAAAACATTTTTAATAACAATCATGACCACAGTAAATATCTATACCAAAACATTTTCTCTTACTTTTTTTTTTAATAATTAAAAGAGACTAATTATATTAATATAAATATGCAATATTAAATGTTATCATTGTAACACTTTTCGCCTCAAGTGTACACATTACAGTGTATAAGAATCAATAGCATTCCGTATTCTTATTGTTTTTAAACAGCCCGTGGTCTTAATTGAAACAGAACATTTGCGGAGCGTCGTTCTCGAAGAGCACAGTTTCTTAAGTATACGTGTATTTACACAATATAAAGTAAGGCATTGTTTATTGTATATTATATCTGCTTATAAACATATTAGTCAACTATTACTATAAAGCAAACGTTTTATAAGTGTTCCAACTTCTTCTTTGATAACAAGTCTCGTTACATGAGTAACAGGCATAAAATATGTTGATTTGACAATGTTCAAAAATTTGTTAAGGGCTGTGTTTTTATCTGTAAAAATTTAAAATATTCAAAAAAAATATTCTTATTGATGAGGAGGGATTGTGAGAAAATTTAGATAAAAAGGAATCAAGTTACATAAGTAAAGGTTTCTACTACTTTTCCTTTAAATTTAAAAATTTTAATACGTCCTTCTTATTATCTAATCTATTATATAAATCTAATCATAAAATCTTATCGAGTGTAACATCCAGAAATGTTTTTATGTATTATCTAACTCAGCCACATGTCCTGTTTGCTGTAACAGTATAAGAGTTATGAGCTGTGATACATGTAGATATTGAAAGTCTTCTTAACTAATTTCTTCCAAATTTCTAGGTCAATGGGATACGACGTGGTTCCTCTCCACGTAATGTAAAAAAGTTATATTACTTACGCATATATTTATAATTTATAATACTGAATACAATTCTTGACATCGAGCAGCAATTTTCACGAATAGTATATAATTTTCTGTAAATTGTTCCACATAATAATGGTGCTGAAGCTCGGCAATCGCCGGTAATATCTTCAGTTTTCACTTCGGATTCGGATTGAGTTTACTCTCATACTCGTATATCCCATGGTGAGCCACTGAACGCGAATCGCCAGGAGTCCATGACCATCCAGACGCGTCTTAGCATTTCAAATATTATACAATCGACATGGAAAATACACGACCAAAATATAGCGGACCTGTTAGAGCATCCGGGCTCAAACCAGGTACTCGACGCGCAAGTAGAGACACTACAAAATACTATTTTTGACTACTTCAATGAGCACTATCCACCTTCGAATCGTTATGCTCACAAGTATAAAGAAAACGGTTTTAAATTTAAAATGAGAATGTAAAAAAGAGACCTCATAAAGGAACTTCGTAGGGCCAAAGCCATGGGCAACAACCAACATGGGCACTAAAGTCAATTCTTAAATTAATACAAGGCATATCACAACAAATAACAAAAAAACGTGATAGCTTTAGATAGACCGGGAAAAACACGAAGTAGGCTTTGATAAAAATCCTTTTAGGTACACTAAAAACATATCCAAAGACGAAAAAGGTGAGCTTCTCTGGACCAACGAGCAAATTTTCGATTACTATAAAAGCCGCCGCAGAGCTGGAGTCACGACTTCAATTCCATAAACAATTGATGATAGGTGCTCAAACAAATAAAGCAGGGCTAGGATCAAGTAGGAACGAACAAGACATAATAAAATCCTTTACTCGGCACGATTTAAATGATAATTATCGATTGCATGCGATGAGCCTAGAATTACAAAACGAATGGGTGACCATAGGAGATTTTTGTATTCCATTAGCTTTACGATGGCGCACCCTGCTTCATGATTGGTCCCCAGCATTATTAAAATTTTATATTAATGCATTCTAAATGACTCTCCCAGATCAAAGTAACTTAGTAAGATGGGGCAAAGCCACCGAAAAATCATCTCGCAACATCTGTGGGAGGCAGTAGGAACCGCGAAACACTTGCTAGTAGGGTGTAGGGTACTTCTAAATAGAGGTAAATACTCGCGTCGCCACGATAAAGTATTAGAAATCGTACGAGAAGCGGTTAGTCTCTCTGTAGCTAGAGCGCAGAAGGGTATAACAACCACCAAAATATCAGTAGAGTTTGTAAGGCAGGTTCGTCCAACAAACGTAAACTAAAACATTATTCCCTCTTGGACGCGTCTCCTGATTGGACTCTCATGATGTACACGTGTGAAAGGCAATATCCCCAATCCAAAATCCCCGGGGATGTTTGTGTTTCTTCATCTAGACCGGACTTATTCCTGTACTCAAAACAACTAATGCGCGTTATTCTTGTGGAGCTTACTATACCCTGGGAAACAAACATATACAAAGGTCATACATTTAAGCTTAACAAGTATTACGAACTATGTAAGGAACTGATCAGGAATAAACTTATAGTTAATTTGTACGCTGGAAAGGTAGGAGCGAGAGGTATAACAGCAAAATCTCTCTACAACTTATTTAAGGACCTCGGCCTTTCTAGAACGATCAGTCATTCAGATCAGTTCATTTCTGGAACGTATTTCAAAGGCGGCTTTAGTAGGTTCTTACGATATTTGGTTAGGTAGGGAGAGGAGCGTAAACGGTGAAGGTGAGCGTGTATGCTCATAGTGAAGGGGCCCTTTAAACAAGTCGAAAGTCCCAGGCTTTTTTTGCGCTCCTCTTCTTGCAACGCGATGGGCCCGGCACCCGGACGGTGAATCCATGGAATTCTAAGAAGCTTCGTCTATGTAAATTAATATTTATATGCGTGAGTGCGTTTTTAAGTTCTAGGAAAAAAATACAAGACGATGAAATAATATTACTATTATTTTCCTTTTTCAATACATTCACCTGCAATACTAATACATTTCTTAGATCTATGAATTAACTAGTGAATACTTTCGTAAAAAAATTTATGTCTTTATAAAAAAAATGCGCTGAAATTGGATCCCTTACTTCTTTATTCGTAGAAAATATCTTTCTTCGACGCCCAGAGATTTGGAAAGAGATGTAAGTCGGGAGCGAAGCCTGGACTATTAGGTCTTATACAAATCAATAAATGCAAATCGACACGTATGAACAGGAGCTCCTGGTCTCGCACGACACCTTTGATTAATTTTCGTCTTTCTTCTCTCTGACAGCCAACGGCTCGAATAATTTTGGTCCTATGGTTATATACTATACTAACAACATAAAAGTTCTTGTGGTATTGACAATTTCTAAGCGTAGGACCGGGGTAGTATCATGCAATTAGTAGGAGAATGTACGGGTGACTTTTGATAGAATCATACATTTTGGAGAACAAATATTCTCTCGAATAAATTAGATAATTGTTTAGAAGCTGAACCAAAGAAACGCCGTTAGTTATATATCTTTGACAATTGTTAAATTAACATGTTTTATACCTGCTACCCCTATTAGCTACGATTATCGAGAATTGTTACCAGAAAAGAAGACGACTGATCAATATGAAACTATTCGCAGAAAATTATCTTGAGTACTAAATCGTTAAAATGGACAACGGAACCTGGACTATAAGTATTTAAAATAAAAAATGACGACTATATCTTAACTATTCTAAACGTCGTTCTATTTATGCTATTTAATATAACGTAATGTTTCTCAGCCAAATACGTTGTACAATGTCTTGTATTTAATTCTGTAGAATTTAAAATTAAAATCTTTAGAAATAACAAAAAATACATTATGTATAGGAAGAAAAGAAGCATTTACACAGTAATTAATTAACAAATTAGTTATTTTTAATTAGTCCAGTAAGTTCTGTCACGACTGAATAAAAGGAACATTATTTGTCCACCAACGAGCGGAAAACCCGTTAGTATTTATATTTGGATACATTAGTTAATGTGCAGTGTTTATGACGTCGTATCAAGCTTAGAAACACACGGGACTTAATATGACTTGAAGAAGCTACAATTATTCTAAATATATAGTGTAGGTTGTTTATAAGACAGCTTAAGTTTATTTCGTAAAATGATTTAGTATTTAAAATGTCTTATTAAAATAAAAATATCTAATAATTATCTCATCACAATGTTGTAACAATATTTCCGCAGCGTTTTGAAATAAACCGCCGCATCGTATCCACTCCAGCGGTTAGTAAATCAATCGCACCAAAGGTTACGGCACCGAAAAGGAACTAAAGCCCATGTATCAGATTAGTCACGAAGTTTTATGTGCCTTCATATTGTTATTACATTGGTTAATAAAACATGAACAGATAAGGAAAGCACACTAAACCGTGGACAGAAAAAAATCTCAATTTATTATTTGCCAAAGAATTCTGAAGATTATTATGGAATACCGCAAGCGACGAACCGACGAAGATCACTGGACCGTGCGATTGAAATTAGCTAAAATAGACTTAAACGTCCACGTGATAAGGTGCAATAAGGCTTGAAGTGAACGGGAATGTTTTAATTGCTTATAATCCTTTGACGCAGGCGCCGGTGTAAATACTCTTGCTATTTAACCTTTAGATTCTTATCGATTGAATTGCTTTTACATAATTAGCAGCATAATGTGCAATTTAAACAGATTTTAAAAGTGATATATCAGAAATGATAAATGATTAATTAATTTGTTATAATTTGTATATCGTAAGTTTGTGAATATTAATGGACCTTGTGATAAATAAATAAACTCCTGTCCTTGTTATTTAGTTAGTACGTTAACTATTTTTAAACGAGCATGCAAAGTTGATAACAAGAGGCAGCTATTGATAAAGTAAACGTTTTATCTATTTTATCGGGAAAGGTAACATTTTATCTCGAGAACTTGCATCCGCGGGGAATACGAAATGCGATTACTGTCATGTCATATATTTTATGTAATTTTATATATTAGAAATGAGTAATATTAATGTTTAGAATAATAATAGGTTCGTTACATTTGAAAACAAAATAAACGGATTAAAAAATAATTTTGTATCTTAAGACATACAACCCTACGCTCCACCATTACGGCCCAAATACGACCTGGACATTGGGTACAGCTATTATTTACAAAGGCTAGTGTCAGCATTTCAAATGTAACTGGATCTCTGATAAGTCTGAAACGGGAATACGATATCTCATCCATTTTGTAAAAACTATTAAAACACACAGAAGTTTTTATTTGATTAAGATTTAGTTTATTATACCAGTACGAGTTATTTCTTTCCGTATGTTTTAATTAATACAACGTGCAGTTGTAAAGCAGTTTTATTTTATATTAAAATTGGTAGCTCTTTAATGAAGAAATACTTTGGAATAATTTTGAAATGAATAGAATTCAAATGAATAATAACAAGCTAAAAACAGGAATCAACCTTTTTATTTAATCAGTGTGAATCGGTTCCGATAGTAGTTTCCATTGATGTGATGGATGTCTTTAAAGTTACTGCTTTGCGGAAACGTGGTTTTCATTTAAATAAAACTTTAAAGAACTTCCCTTAGACCGGCTCTAGGCTTGAATTTGGTACACAGTGTGTATGTCCGCTTCGAGACAAAGAGGCCGTCTTTCAGTTAGCAGTAAAAGTGCCGTAAAAACGTGAATGTGCAATCTGTCAAAGCAGCGGTCAACACGCAGTAGCACAGTATACAACACCTCCATTGATCACAAACACATACAATTGGTAAAATGCAAATGCGTTCATGTAAATTACTTACAATTGGGATAATTGGGACAGTGACAGGAAACGGAGAAAGGTTTGATGACGGAGTTTGAAGCTGCCCGGACCCGGCTTAACATGCCCATAATAAATGAGACAGCAGAAGACGAATCCGTTGAATGTGGAGTTAATGACTGATTAGGACGGATTAGATTGGTTACGTAATTTGAATATTTATTGTATTAGTCTTATTAGGCGTCCCAACTCATTAATATGGTCTTTTAGATTTTAGTAAACATTAAAATATCTTAAATTAATTAAATTATAAATAAATAATGTTCTCTAATGGAATACCTTCAACGTTCTTGTCATTTTCAATATTAATTAAGTGAGCTAAGATTACATAACCCAAATTAGTCTCCAGATTTGAATCCAAAATTCCTAATATTCTTCTGTACAGCGGAGTTAATAATGAAAATAATTAACGTTTTTTTTTAACTTAACAATTAATTTAACATTAGGATATTTTTGAGAGTTGGTGATGTTGGGATATTAGAAAAAAATACATGCTTAACCAGAATTTACATTTTCACTCAATTCTTAATATAATTAAATTTATTTGATATATTCTGTAACATATCTCTTTATTTCTATTGTTCTTATTGAGATCCCTGGCTAACAATTATCGTAATGGAATTAAGAACACATATTACAGACAGAATTTTAAACTTTGCTCGCCGAAGACGTCATTTATCACTGGCTTTTGACCGCAGCTTTATTTGAGAACAAACAAACTCTTTTCTCAGTAATTGTATATAAACTTTATATGTTCAGAGGTTTAGAGTGAGTTACTGAGTCAGTCAGGCAGTGAGCTTTTTTAACTGTAAAATAATGCACCAATAAATGTTTTATATTTAGGGTTAGAGGAAGGCGAGGTCTTGAATTTCAGAAGTACTACCCTGCGATATCTCTAGAATAGTTGTTATTTTTATGTAAGTGTCTAGTTTGCAAATTGTTTTACTCTGTATAACAATAACAATAAATCTTAGAATGTAAACATATATTTTCTGCTGGAATAATAATTTCTCTTATCAAAAATTTGATCAATAAAATATCTGTATGTTTATATTTTCCTCCGAATGCTAGTGTTATTTTCAATGTACAATTAACAAAAGGCGGTGTCACCAAGTAAATAAAATATAGGTATATATAGTGAAGTACTCGTTAATAACTGGCGATATTACATATATTATCTGTTAATGCCGATATTATTGTCGTGTGGGTTCTGTACCTTAGATAGTTATCTCCAACTTCTTCTATAGCCATCCCGAGCCTCGCTCAAACTCCTCTTAATTTTGGTTTAGTGATAAACTGATACTGATACGGATACTGAGCTGATACTGACAACTTTGTTTATGCTGAACTGATACTGGTAAAATTATTACATTGAATATCACCACTGTTCACACGACGCGTATGATATTGCAGAATATATACACAAGCACTGACCCAACTCATATTAAGTAAATTGACTCACATGAATCCTATGACGCTGCTTCCGCGCTACCTGTCCTTGTCTCACTAGTCACCAGTTACGTCTAACAACTACGTCTAGTTTCAATATATTATATTATGGTATTATTTCGCGACTACCCTACAATATTCGCGACAGGCTGTTATCATACATTAATTCCACTTTAGGGATTATATTTCTTGTAAGTTATTTTTGTTATTTTGTTAAATAATTACATCATTAACAGTACACATATTATAAATTGTAGTCACTTGTGGCTTTGATTAGATTAACACAGATTTTATGTCACAAACTTAATTATTATTAGGAATAAATATTATTTGATAAAACAGTCGCTTGGAATTACATCGGTGTAGCTTCTTATTTTATTCCATATAAAATACTTGTAAAAATTATTTGATACAAGTGGTTACAAATAAAATTGGTTTAAATCCATAACAGATATTTTTGTGTGTTTTTCATTTCTGTTGTAATAATATCACAAATTTCTTCATTTGTATATATATTTCATAATTTGTACCATTATCGCTGTTTTTGGATGTAAGATTTTTAAATCTCATGTTACAATAAAGTGAGTTAATTCGGGATTACGACCCGCTCTAACGAGGGATTCCCACCGACGTTTCTTTCCGCCCTCCGTCGTAATTATAACAAACAAAGCTCCGTAAATTAATATACGTATGGATACCTGAATATTTTAAATAAATTGTTTCTATTTTGTTTGTTCCACCAAATATTATTTAAAAAGTCATGTATATTAATTATATAGATAGTAATAGACAGTGTGTCCTTTCCATAGTGTAGCAATATTTCTTGATCATTTAAATTCACATCATCATCACACATTAAATTCTTTCTTAAATTCATCACACAATAAAATCTTTAAATTGTAAGTTGTGATTTGTGCTCGGTAGTATATCAGAACCGTTGAAACTACATCGTGTAGTCTACGTCTGTAGTTCGGCTGTACTACGCAGCTGCTACGATACTATGACTGACGAAGTTAAATTAAGACTGGCTTTAAATATGAATATAATATGTTGCGATTAATAAAAACATATATATAACGATCAAATATAAATATTTTATATATTGTAGTATTTTATAGTACAAAAGTAATTGACAAAAACCGGAATAAAAAATAAACTTTCTTGGTCTCAGCGATATATATTTTTAATTGGCTGCGGCTCATGGTACAACAGAAGTCCATTAGAGCCTGGTCTAACAGTTACGGGATATCTAAATGTGAAGGCAATATTTCTACAACTTAGTACCACTTTTTTAAATCCATTCAATATAATTTATATCACATTGAGATAAATGGTAAAAATAATGTACTCCTTATATATTTCTGAAATGTATTAATTTTTTTCTTACAAGTTGTAACTTAATTAAACGGACGAGTAAGTTAGCACTGGAGCAACGATCCTACCATACCATATTTATTATAACCTAAGCGTCCTCTAGACAAAAGATGAATGTGACACGGACTCAGGTCTCGTACAATGTATGGTCACAGGAACACGTATTTGTTGATGAGTTTTTGTTTGTTATCGCAGACCCCTTATCTCGAATTGCTTTTTTGTACTTCGAGTGAGTTATTTTGCATATATAAACATACCGTTTTTGTATTATACTTCTTCAATTATTTTTCATTAAAAAAAGTAAGTGCTCACTTTTATTTCTATGTAACAAATGCAACATATTATTACTTTAAACTCCGATCCTAAAACGTTCATAATACGCTTCATATAGATAGATGTTTTTCTTGTGCTACTCTCAATACTGCATCAATCACATTCACAATCACACATAAAAGGTTCGGTGAAAGACATATCGAAAAACTTACCTAAATGATTTAGATCACGGCACAAACGTTATTAATTTGTTGAAATGCCACGCCGAGTGCTGAGCCATGAGTTATGAGCTGCTACGTGCTGAAAGCCAACAATTATATACTGGATGATTTAGTATGGAGGGAGTTTTTGGGTTACTCGATAAATTGTGCCAACGGCACTGTACTGTATCGTTGAAAAATACGAAGAGAGTGTAGAATCGAATGTCAAGTAGACATTGTTTAGATCTTAATGATCACTAAACTAGTCATATTAAAGGTTGTCATACTAAATTACACTCAGGATACAAATAATAAGCTGCATAAGATTTTGTATGATTTTGTTCATGTAAGATATTTGGATTCAATAGAAAGTGCTCTGAGCTTTATGAGACCTCTAGTAATTTATAATATCGTAGAATAATAATATATCACGACATAATATACAATAAAACGGTTAATGGCAGTATTGAACGCTCATATGAATTCTTCATTAAATCTACCCTAAGAGTTTATAATATTGTAATCTTGATAAGAATAATTTATAGAATAGATGAATGTGGCACTTGATAAAAGTGTTTTTTTTAATCATATTCTCAAATAAAATCCTGGAACAAAAAGTTAATATAATTTTAGTCAATCTGCAAAAATGAAGTGTGAGATAAGTGTTTTTATATTTTTAACACTTCAATGAGAATGTACTTACGCTTTATCCGATGTGTTGGAAAGAGAATGATGGTAAATCAAATTAGTTGTCATTACTTTTAACTTAAACAGTTTTGTGTTTTCCGATTTGCAACCTCGGCAAGGAATCATGTTTATATCGAACGTTTATCAAATAAATAAATATAAAAGCAATATATAAATAAAAAATATGCAAAAATTGATAGTTATTGCTTGTTTATTTAGGGTACAGAATAGTGTGGAGATAGTTAAGACCGTGGTTTCAAAAACTGGACAACTGTCATGAATCAATTTGCGTCAGTCGGTTCCTGTAAGTAGATATTCTCTCAACTTTCCACAGGATGTTGCACGAGAATAGATTTCGTTTGAGGACATATTTAAAACACAAGTATTGATCACGAGTCTTACTTTTACCAGTGATAAGGTCAGCGAAAAATTCAGATTTTAGTAATTAATTTATAACACTAAAAGTTGTTTTTTCCATTTTTTGTTGGCATAGTAAGTCATCAAGTTGAAGCTCAATCGTTCGAATTGCTTTTGGATTAGTTTTTTAAAAATTAACTTTTAAGAGTCGTTACGAGTTTATACTTTGAATTTGTTTAAGAATGTGTATTACAAATGATCTAAAAACAAAAACTAATAGTATATATGTCCGTTGCCAGGTAAATTGCATTAATTTCTCTTTCAGTTCAACGTAGTAACATTAGACTTCACAGCTATCTAAATAGTTAGTTGTTAGAAACAAGAAATAAAGTTAGTGCTCCGAAACACATTTGGATCTTGTACAATGAAAGTTCTTAAACAAAGCCAGCGGATGATCTTGTGTCATCGGGTTTTATAAATGTCAAGTGACCTAAAAACAAAAGTAGAATGTAATATTATTATTTTTTATTAATAAACCCGACAACATAATCAAAAAGCTGTTTCACACGTTTATAATAAAAAAGGCTGCTACATGTGATCTGCAAAAGCAATCTCAGAAGTCTGCTCAAAACATAGTGCTAACTAAATATTACAAAAAATAAACAGTTAAAAAACCTAAGCCTCTTTAATTTTTTTTTAAATTACATCTGTACTAGAATAGATTCAATAGATTTAAATTTACGAAATTCTTGTGACCTTACTTTGATCCTGGTTGTTCATTGGTGCATTAATTTTACAAATCCACGGAGCGTAAATCATCCAATAAAATGTTCAAATCATCTGAGAAAAATGAATAGACTTGATCGAACAAGACGTTCAGTTTAACGAGTCTGCACTAAACGTCAGATAACTGTATTTGAACTAAATGTTCCTAGTCCATTTTATTTGCAAATCAAAAATTCTTTACCAAATCTCTTTTTTATATTGTAATTTTCTAAAAGGCATACCTTTATAATATTATAGTATAATAAATACATTTTATTGCGCACAAGAAAGACAAATATTTTTAATATTCAGGTTACAAAAAGAAAACACAATAATTTGGTTATACAAAAAGGCGACACACCCTATCGCTAATAAGCGATCGAAATTTCTAGGCGAAGTTTATTTACGAAGCGAAGAGTACGATTTTGAGATTCCCCAAGAAGCTTAAAATGCTGTTTTAGATAAGGATAATATGTCAAAATACTTGTATAACACTTTAAAATTAATAACATCAAATAAAAATAAACTTTTTAATTGATGTCATGATAATTTACATAAGTTTATATCAATAAATATTAATGGAAATTAAATTAATTGCAAAATTAGTGCTGTTACATGGTGAATATCATGCAATCTTTTCGCATATCTGTTATATCAATATTATTATGTTTTTATTTTTATTTTTTTATTTAAGAGGAGGGCAAACGAGATGGCGGGTCACAGATGGACGTGATCACCGCCGTCGATGAACTTTTGCAACATCCGAGGATTCACAAGAGCGTTTCCGGCCTTGAAGGTGGGAGTAAACGCCTTTTTTGAAGGTACCCATGTCGTACCGATCTGGAAATGCGGCCGAAGGAAGTTCGTTCCACAAGCGAGTGGAACGTGGAAAAAAGGCCCTTGAAAACTGCACAGTGGAGGATCGCCACGCATCCAGGTGGTAGGGATGGTAAAGGAGTCGCTGGCGCTCTGTGCGGTGATGAAATGCGGCGGCAGGCATCAGATCGAATAGTTCTTCGTAACACTCCCCGTTGTAAATGCGGTAGAAGACGCACAAAGAAGCCACGTCTCTACGCAATGCCAGAGAGTCCAGCCGTTCGCAGAGCACTGGGTCCCCGACAATCCGAATGGCTCTCCGTTGTACGCGGTCAAATGGTAGAAGCTGATATTGGGGTGATCCGGACCAGAGATGAGAACAGTACTCCATGTGTGGCCGGACCTGCGCCTTATAGAGAGCAAGTCTTTGGCCAGGTTTGAAGTACTGCCTCGCTCTATTGATCACTCCCAATTTCTTCGAGGCCAACTTGGCCTTGCTCTCCAGATGACCACGAAACTGACAACCGCTCGAAATGTCGAGACCCAGTATTTTTAGGAGTGCTCTCAGGAGGAGCTCCCAGGAGTGCTCTCGAAGAGCGGTGATACGACAAATAGGGTTTTCTAAGTGGTAAACGCGCAAACTTGTGTCTTCTCGGGATTGAAATGAACGTGGTTCGGTTCACCCCACTGAGAGATCATCCCGCTAGGAAGTTTCTTTCGGCACTAGTCGACGTTTTCCCGATAGAGACCTGCATGACTGGAATATACCGCATCCCCAGTGCTGTCATCCGAGAACAGAGTTGGGGATAGCACGCAGCCTTGGGGTACTTCAGCGTTCACGGGCTTGGGGTGCGAGCAGAAACCGTCGATAACGATCTGTATGCTCCACCCCGGGAGGAAGCTGGTAATTCACTTGCATAAACTCTCGGGAAGCCCATGGGAAGGTAGCTTCGCAAGAAGCCCCTTGTGCCATACACGATCGAAGGCTTTCGCCATATCCAGACTAACTGCCAGACCCTCTCCCTTGCTTTCAATAACAACTGTCCAATAGTGCGTAAGATATAACAGAAGATCACCAGCCAATCAACCATGGCGCAACTGACCAACAATTGTCATTGACCAATTGGTGATCCTCGAAGTAGGTTAGGAGCTGTTTGTTGATAATGCTCTCCATTACTTTGGAGAGAAGAGAGGTAATAGCGATCGGTCTGTAGTTAGCTGGGTCCGAGCTATCATCTTTTTTAGGGATCGGATGGACAAGGGCACGCTTTCATGAGACCGGGACTACGCCTTTAAAGTAGGAGTACCGAAATAGACACGTTAGCACAGATGTCAACTCAGGGGCACATGTTCGTAGCACAACTAGAGAGATACCATCTGGCCCACTCGACTTATGAACTTCCAAGGAAAGGAGGGCTTTTCGGATGAGTTTTTGAGGAAAAACTATTTCCGGCATTAAGCTTTGACACCGCGGGATGACAAGCTGTGTCTTCCCCTGGTCGTCCAAAGTCGAGTTTGAGGCAAAAAGAGTGCCCAAGAGATCGGCTTTCTCTTTTGCCGTGTGGGCCAGAGAGTGGTTCCCAGTTGCAATGGTGGTAGGGATGGCTGACAAAAGTTTCCCAGTGTGGCTTAAGACAGCGCCCAGAACTTGCGCGTGCCAGGCGGGTTCTTTGCCAGCTGATCCCCAATTTTGACGACATGCTTGAACTTTGCTCTAGCAATTTTCCGTTTGAAGAATCTGGAGGCACGATTATATTTACACTTCAGAACTCCAGAGTTCCGATCCTTTGTGATTAACGCATTAGCCCAAGCTTAATAAGCCTGCCTTTTGCCAGTTGCTGCAGCCCTGACAGACGCATCAAACTTAGGCCGCGATCTGCCACCAAGTGGTACCACAGAGCTTGGTACAAATAATTCCATGCCCTGAAGTATCACATCAGCTACAACCGCAGCGCAGTCACAAGAATCATTGGAATGGAAACAAATCGGCCCCTATGGGTAGGATGCAAAAAAGGACCGCATTCCATCCCAATCTGCTGACTTGTAGTGCCAAACGCGTCGAATTGCAGTTCTTGTGCGAGTCGCACGTTGAATGGGCACTACACTCCGTACCAAGCTATTATCAGAGGACCCTAAGGGAGCCTCAACAGTGACCTGGTACTTTCCGGGATGTGCAGTTAACAGAAGATCCAACATAGAGAGTATATGGCTGTCCACGTCGGGTAGACGAGTGTGCGTCTTGACCAAATGGCACAGACTATTTGCCAGGACAAAGTTAAACAGAGATCTCCCCGAGAAATCGATGGCACGTGACTCTAGCCAATCGGTATATTGTGCATTGTTATCCCCGAGGACTAAGACTTCGGCGGCGGGAGTCTGTGAAAGCAGATCGTCAATCTTCGCCTGAACATGGCCCAAGAGTTGATCCGTTTCTGCATTACCACTATGGGACCTGTAGAGGCACGCGTAGACTCTGAAATGATCGTCCATGTCGACTCGCAGCCAGAGTACAGACAGGTCCCGACCTTCAAAAACCTGAAGGCGACGGTAGCAGATATCCTCCCTTACGAACACAGATACCCCGGCGTGTGGTATAAAATGATGTACTAGTTTATACCCGGGGTATGATAGGTACGCTGTGTCGCTAGGTTGAGATATCTGCGTCTCCGTCAAAAACAACAAGGCCGGCTGCGCCGTCCCTCGATGGTAATAGACATTAGTAAATATAATGTCACTTTGCTAAAAATATTATGAAATATTTTTTATGCAGGACACCCGATATTACTTAGTGTTGCACATCCTAATGGAGTCCAAGTTTGATATTTCATTTTCATTATAATATAACTCATATAAAATTGTATGAGTTCTGTGAAGATAAGTTCAGTTAAAGTTTAAAAATGTTGATTATTGAACAAAAGTTGTCTATTCAACGTTTAGAACTAACAGCATCAAAATAAAAATAATGTTTTCAATTCATGACATTAAAATTTCCATAAGTTTATAATTATATGAATCAATTTAAATGAAAATAAAATTAATTGCAAAATTAGCGCTGTTACATTGTGAATATATCATGCTTAATAATTAGTTTAAAATCTTTTTCAATATACATCAATATTAGTAGTGGAGGGTTCCTGCAAAAGAAAACTTAACGATTGTCTCGCGTGCCTCCTTCATAATTTACAACCAAACTTACAAGTACATAAAATATACTAAAGTTCACTTCATTTCTGACTTACGAATCCATAATAAATTTATTATTATGGATTCGTGAGGATTAAGAATATGTTAAGTCAGATAAGGAGTAGAATAAGCTCATTTCAAAAGGGTGTTTTACATTTCCACATAATGATCTAATAAACAATGGAGTTCCATCCTTATTTATAATTATCTTAATATTATAAACCTGTTAGCTCGTGAATGATTTAAATTATGAAATTGCTGAAACTCAACTCAACTCAACTCAAGAAATATTATTATATATTTTGCTTTACGAATAAACTGCCTTCGAGCTATGAGATACTGATTTAATTTTTCCTAATCTAATGTCATTAAAATACATATGATAGCTCATAGCTCATTAAAAAAATCTTTATTATTTCCTATAACAATGTGTCACAGCATACCGTTGTTCCACAACAATGGACGTGTTTTTATTATGCCAACAAAATATACTACCGTGTTTCGATATCCAAAAGTTGTAACCATAATATGTTTTAACTAAAATTAAATTATATCCCATTTCGACATCACTCACACGAGGCGACGAAAATAAAAGACGGAATAATCTCGAAGGTTGAATGTGAATTGAAGACGCTTATTGTGTGACAGTCGGTCCTGAGTTCTTTGAGTAACTCACCCTCTTGTTGGCTGACAGTGGAGAATTTGTTTTGCCCGCGTCGTTAAATATATTTCCTGACCTTTGCGAAAATTTTGCTTTAGGGAATATAGCTTGCAGTAAATGAGATACATTTTGTAGACAATGAGGTTAAAATAGTTATTCCTTCAGAATTTAATCATAAATCTTTTGATATTTTAGACCTGGCCTTGTAACAAAATTTATTTTAAGTAATTTATGTGATATATTGTTACTATAGGTCATCGAAGTACAAAGTACTATTAATAGTAGTTACATAAGATAGTTTAGGTCTCTGTGGAGATATTCTGATTCTCGCCCATAACAACGTGTAATGAGAAGTATATTAAATGCGCTTGAAGTCATTGTTATATTGAAAAAATGTAAATTGTCTTACAATCAAGTCAGCCGTTTTTTGAGGATTTGAGTAATAATGTAAACGTACCTACTTTTGCAAAGATGATAATTTATTGCTCATAAAACGTCTAATAAGTCGGTTTGTAGTTATTGAATCAAATTTAATAATAATAAATACAGTATATTTATCAGAACTAAAAAACAATAGGAAGGAATGCAAAATTATACTAAATTTTACGTTTGTTTAACAAACATAACTCACTCTGTGGATATAATTACTTATCTCATTTATATATATAGCACACATTCTGAACCGCTAAAAGTTAAAGTTTTAAACAAGCCTTATTTCTATAATGAACACAAACACTAGAAAGTTGTTTTTGGATATTCATAGTTACTGTTCTACCAAAATTAAAAAATATTGTTTTAACCCTACACTTAAGAACCCTCGTACTTTTATCAAGCCACTTTTGACATTTATATAATACACAATTAAAATATTTGTTTGTTTGTTGTATTTTGAGGACAGCGAAATAAACAAAATTAGAGTTACAATTTTTATAATTATTGTTCGTGGTTTTTATTATTAAAGATATATATCTACTTAATAAAAAATAATTTGTAGTCTTCAGTAACTGAAATAGTTTACGTCCAATGCGGACGTTCCTTTGTCTGATAGAAATGTGTTGTAAATATAATAATAAGTAAAGAAAGTTATACATCAAAAACACATTTTGTCAATTAATTTAGTTGTTCTTTATTTTAATTTGAGTGCCATTTTGCTGACCATTAAAATGAATTGAGCGCGCACTAATTCGGTCATATTTCTCATTTAAGTATCCTACAAGTAATTACTATCAATAGAGCGGTGTAGCAAGGTCGGTGCTACCACATAGCGAGCGAGCAACCGTTTGAGGCGCCCGGTCTAGGGGAAGCTACGATTGATAAATATATAAATTGATTTAATCGTTAGTAAAGTAATATTTATCTGTAAAGTCCAGAATTTGTAGTAAAAGTTTGTAAGCTCTCTTTCTTGTTAAGTTTACGATTGAAGATTGGTTTCATATTTATTTTAGGATCGCTGCCATGACTGTTATTAACATGTATATATATTTTGTTTCAGGTATGACATGTTACATAAGGAACAAGAATTTGCTACGTTTAGTAAGTAACAATTATTTTTCAGTTTCCTTTGTATATCTACAATATATTACAATTGTCGGTTATTCAACGCGGTTCAGGTCCATTCCGATAAACTAAAACTGAATTTTTGCTCTTTTAGCTTATTATCAGATAACTCAATTAGTTCAAGTTCGGGACAAGCTCGACTCCTGCTTTCTTTCTATAAATAAGCTTAACGTGGCTGAACATGTTAACAGATAATTTCAAACACGAACGCATTCATGCAGTTGTTATGTGACTTAAATTAATTTAATATACAGCACTCCAATAACAAATAGCTGATACAGCGTTTTCTAAAAGTTCATTACTTTTATATCCATAATGTGTATTAACTTTATGCAAATTATTCAGATTTCAATTGACGGATGTCATACTGATGTGCCGCATGGGATAAATTCATTATAAACTACACTATGCGGTTACAGTCACTTTTTATATGAACTATTAGACTAATTAAGTAAATTATCTAATTTCTTTACACTTTAATTTGTATTTTTTCTGATATGAAAACTAAAACACAGTCTTTATAATTTAGAACGAATTTAAAATTATTATGTTAGAGACCGGGAGAGGATAGGGAACAAAATGCTAATGACTTTAAGTATCTCTTTAAGTAGAGGAAATACTTACGTTGAGAACGGAAAATGCGCAGGAAAGTTAAATATAAATAAAGTAAAATAAACAAATCAAACATTTAGTGTTATTATATCGACCTCATGAGTGTATTTGAGTACAGCAGAAAAGTAAGCGTTGCAAATAATATCAAAAATATATTTTTATTATGCAATTATTAGAGTAATCAATTACTCAGAACTCTAGATAGGGTAAACGAAAACAAAATAATAAAAAACATAACGACTACTGATTTAAAATAAAACTTGTGTATGTGTGCAATTCACACGGAAGAAGTGAAACTTCTATAAAGTAGAATAAAAGAGATTGAGATAGATATTGAGTATCAGGAGTGTGATTTGTACTCACACTCCTGATACTCAATATCTATCTCAATGTAAGGTTTATTATATTTATTACTTTGCTCTGCTACAGCTGTTTATATTATGTTAAAAAAAAAATACTTCCCCTGACGAATAGGAGTATTAATGCCATCTATCGTAAATTTAAAAATAACTTCACTATGAATGTAGTGGGTAAAATGTCTTTTATCTTGTTCTCTCCTATACACTTATGTGTTTGTTTCTTTATTGTGATGCTCCTTTCGTTACATCGACTTTCGACTTTTTCACAACGATTACAAAATAGTTTCACTTCAAAAATAGTTTTTGCAAAAACAGATTTTTTATATTCATAAAGAAATACACCTAACCAATGACAAGAGGTATCGTAATAATTATATGATCAATGTCACCTTATTATATATAATTTAATTATTCACCAAATAATTGAATTACCATCGATGATAATGTTAATAATATCTATTATTGTAATGTTAATTCCAATGATGTCTAGTACTAGTCGAAACACTTAAACTCAGCCGTTTTAAGGGCTTGTAAGCTAAATCGTCAGAAAAGTTGTTCGGGTGACGGTTTCTTCGATACTTTGACTTGACTTTTCATAGATTTATATGTCGAATCGAGAAATCAATGTTCTTCTATTTATTATATTTTGTTAGTTACATTTTATGAACCACCCGTCAAAACTATTACAAGTAGTCTATGCGTGTAATTATGTTATCATGTTAGATATAAAGACAAGGTCAGTCCGAGGTTCACCGCTGAATGAAAATGAAATGAGTATCTACAAGTACAACGAGTAGCTTAAAAAATAATTTAAAATATATTAGAAAAATATAATATAATTACTCTAACACAAAAATGCCCGGTCAGTAAATGCTTTTCTTTGATATAATGATCATATCCAAGACCAACTGCAGAACCTACAGATTTGATGTGAGAAAGACGCTAACTTTTATGAAATTGAAAAGCACAGGTACATAGAGCAGACGGGACGTAGACAACAGACAGCTTAAAGGTTTATAGCACTCTTAAAATATAACATTTCAAATCTAAATTATCAGTGTTATTATGTTATATATGTTATGTGTCTAGTTCGATACATATTGCGGTCTAGGATTGTTTAATGCAAATTAATGCGATAAGAAGTGTCTCATCTATGTATGACGTCACTCGCTAGTCATAAATATGTATTACATGGTAGACACGCATTATGAGCTAGACTATGCGACTTTACGAATTTCTGTGACTATACATATATACTATATACATAGCCTTAGTGTTACTAAGGTTACAAAACTTTAGAACTGCAGAACTATATACATGTTAATATGTTATACATTAAATAGAATCTGGATGTTAATGTTGAAGTACTTGTGAGTAATGAAAATTTTACAAAGAAATCCTAAATAAAAAGTTTTATTAAATTGTACTATTATAGAGCGATATCGCACAAACAATATAAAATACAATACTGGTAAACTAGATAATATTCCTATTTCGGTATAATTAAAGATAATGTATTATTTTATTTTAATATATATTTAGATACTTTACCCTCAACAGAATGATATCAAGACTGATCCAGATTAAGTCGGCCAATATCTTGTTACATTTGATGTCTTAGTACATTAACTATTGCGATAGACGCTTATCTGTTATTATATATACGGAGGGTCTCGTGCAGTCTTGTACTGGGAAGTGCATCTGCAGGGACAGTTTATATAAGTATGAAGCAGAAATTACATTAAGATTGGATGAAGTGCTTTGTGAGGCTTTTAACCTTAAACAGACATTTTTGTTACTTTCAAAAATACACACACTATGTGATGTCACTAACATTACTAAACGACACAAAGCGACGCACCAAGTATATTAATTATGTGAAGTTGATAATATTGATATATATTTTGTTGACACATTGTCTGTACGTCACTCTCAGTAGTATCATTATAATTATAAGAGACTTCACGAGGTTGTCATGAGATAATTATTAATTAGTTTTCGTCAGACGGACAAAAGTTAATACACTTATTTTGATATTATAATTATTATAAAATATAATTATTTTTGAGAGTATTTTTAATTTTATTTAATAATTGTATATCGTAGTATAATCATCGTTTTCATTTTTATCTTGATTGGATAAAGGACTCTCATTGTTGACATAGTTTACCTTATAGATGTTAAATATTAAAGATATACTAACTTAACTATATTTTGCCCTCGGTATTGCCTGTCGAAATAATCATGTGGTAAATAACAATACGGCTATATTCGTGTTGTTTGTTTTGCATATTGTTTTTGCTTTTACTAAAATAGCATAATTGTATTTAGTTTAACTGATTAACTTGTTTGTAACATAAGCTGTTTCTCAGGTATCTTAACATATATTATTTTATCAATCTTCTGCTTTTTATACTTGGGCAGCATTGTATTATAAGGATAAAAATATCTAAAGATTTACAGAGAATATTGTTATGAGTTCTCTCGGTATAGTTTACCTTTCGAATAATATTTATTATAAAAATATATTCCTGAAGCGATGACACAATTTACCACGACGCGACTCATTTCCGTGCCTCGTAATTTAACACTAGACTGCTAAAAGCTAATTGAAATCTCAAAATATCCGTGCGGTGGGATGGACGGACTGCTTTGTTATCGACACCGCCCCGCTATAACTGACAGGAGATACACTTCCTCCAGTGAAGAACAGGAATAGACGCTGCCTACAAATTGTTGTACAGGATTCCGAGACTATCTTAAAAATTATATATAATTATATATTTAATTATAGAGTTTTTTATTATCAGTCGACTCGATAACTCATGATATTATAATTTTCTTATATTGCTTTGTTACTCTATTTTAATTATACTCTTCTATAGTTCGTTCGTTTTTGCACAAATCGTTCTCCAGATTTATTGCGCAAAGAAACTATATCAAGCCGTTGTAGAAACTGTTAATGTAGTTCTGTTTTCGAACCTTTATTTCTAGTTATTTGTATAGTGTAGTTATAACGTATGATGCACAGACACGCCTAGTGTTAGTCTAATATCCTCCAGACACGAGCACCGCTGACTGTTTGACTGTCATTGTTATACGTTTGTTACAATGTGATTGTATAATGTTGTATTAAACGCACAGACAGTAAGTCGACCTAATGTAGACTGGATCAGTGTCAGTGTAACATAAACAACAATATAAATTAATTATCAATCACCTGCGGATTGTGAATATATTTGATTTGTTTTAAATGAGACTTGTTTGTTTATTACCAATTTACAACAATCTGTATTTATTTGATACTAATATACGTTACAGCCGAATTGATACTATAATCACTGAATTTATACAACGTCTTACCTAGGTCATAATAAAGGCTTTTGTTATTAACGCTAACGCTAACGCTATATGATATACTTACTATACGAGTTATGTAAGCTTCTACTTACTTCTTCTACTCTTACTTCTAAGCAGGTTAGTGTAAGTATAAAGTAAAAAAATCATGTCATGGGATTTGAAAATTACTAGAAAACGTTTGATTCATCCTGCTTCAGTAAGTGTTTTATTTTTCATCCGTCTTATATCTCCAGATGTGCGGAATGTTGTCACGTTTTGTAATCTCTCGAGCTTTAAACCTCTTTGCTTCCGGAAAAGATAACTTTATCCTCCATTTTGCATTACGAGTTTCACATTTCAAATATTCGGTTGGAAGTGTGTATCATGTTTAGTTTTTTTTATAAATAAAAAAAATCGTGTTCTACTCTGAATAAAATACAAGTAAATTTAAATAAATCAGCAGTAATGCCTACAATGAAATCATTCATTGACGACAAGTTCCTAACTCGTACTCTCAACGTTTTCAACTTTACGTCCCTAAACTTTGAGATTCAAAATGGAAAGGTTTTTAAATTGTAATTATTGTGCGTTACAGGCTTTTTGAAAATCTTCTAAACAAACTTGTCTCAAGTATTGCAATAATAAGGAAAAAATTAATGTTTTCTCAAACATCTACCTCTATTTTAACATACGAGTAACAATATTTCAGAGTATGTGTTTTGTGTGTACGAGTTATCGCTGGATGTTTCGATCGAATGTACTTAATAAACTCTTTATCAATGAAGGTTATGGAATATGTCATATATTATCAAACTTCATACCTTTGTAACTGGTAAAAATAAATGTATATTTAAAAATATGTACTGGAATTTATAGCAGTAGCTAAATATAGCAAGAGCGTCCAAATGCAATGCTCTCCAGCAGTGCTCTACCAACCAACTACTCACTAATAGAATGATAGTTATTTCTATATATAATTAATAAACTCCGACATCATCGTTGATGTTGGTGTAGGAGCATGCCTAAATAAATGTTAAGTGACATAATTTTTTTTACTGTTTGTATTTTTATTTTATATAGATATTGGGACAACAGAAAGTTTTATCTTTGGTTTTCGAAATAAAAAAAAATCCGTGCCCGCAGGGGGACACGCGTGGGTAGACCTCGTGTGTAACTCATTTAAAATATAACTCACTACCTAAGAATAATACATGATGCCGTTGTTGACAGCAAAAATTTTCAAGCAAAAAGCGGTTTTAATTTTTTTTCTCGGAAAAGGTATCTTTTTTGGAAATACTTTTGGTAATTAAATTTAGAGTAAAAAATAACCTTTCTATTAAAAATATTTGCGAGGAGGGAATGTTTACCAGAAAAAAGTTGCGTGGTTTTACCTACCTAAAATTTACAAGCTAAAAGTGGTTTTTATTTTTTTTCTCGGAAACGGTACCTTTTATGGAAAAACTTTTGGTACTTAAATTTAGAGTAAAAAATAACCTTTCTATTAAAAATACTTGTGATGTAAGAATGCTTACCAGAAAAAAGTTATGAATTTTTTTCCAAAAAAATTCGGTTTTTTTACCCCCACCCCTAAGTTATTGAAGTTAGGTTTTCGGTTTATTTACATTAGTTATAGGTATTCATTAGGGCGTTTCAAAAAAAAAAATAAAATTTTTTTTTTCTCGGAACCAGGCTCAAAAGTTTCGTTTAGATGCCAAAATAGGCCTGTGAAAATATGAGCCCTTAATATTAATATTAAGGTAGTCCGCATCGCACTTTTCGATTTCCCATAAGAATAACACAGGAAAAAATTTTTTTTTTCTTTTGATTTTTATAACTAATGAACGATTTATTGTATTGCAATACCCATTCATTATTTTTGTAGAGAATTTAACGCCCTACAAAACAGGTTTGAAGTCAATTTTTGATAAATCAACTCAGTCAAAAGTTATTCAAGATCAAAGTTTAAGTTACTCTCAATTCAGCTGTTTTTTAGTAGATTTCATAGAAATCTAACTGTTGCATTGGTCCTCATGACGGAACTTTTGAAAAAAATTGTCATTTCCTTACTCAGCTCGGCGAGCTGATTAAGAAAATATATATGGTTCAAAAGTTTATATATGTATGTATATATATATATAAACTTTTGAACTGATTAAGAAAATATATATGGTTCAAAAGTTTATATAATATATATGGTTCAAAAGTTTATATATGTATATATATATATATAAACTTTTGAACCATATATATTTTCTTAATCAGCTCGCCGAGCTGAGTAAGGAAATGACAATTTTTTTCAAAAGTTCCGTCATGAGGACCAATGCAATAGTTAGATTTCTATGAAATCTACTAAAAAACAGCTGAATTGAGAGTAACTTAAACTTTGATCTTGAATAACTTTTGACTGAGTTGATTTATCTAAAATTGACTTCAAACCTGTTTTGTAGAGCGTTAAATTCTCTACAAAAATAATGAATGGGTATTGCAATACAATATATCGTTCATTAGTTATAAAAATCAAAAGAAAAAAAAAAATTTTTCCTGTGTTATTCTTATGGGAAATCGAAAAGTGCGATGCGGACTACCTTAATATTAATATTAAGGGCTCATATTTTCACAGGCCTATTTTGGCATCTAAACGAAACTTTTGAGCCTGGTTCCGAGAAAAAAAAAATTTTTTTTTTTTTTTTGAAACGCCCTAGTATTCATCAAAGACATCATATAATATGAACGCGATTGATCTACTTCGTATAGGGAAAAAGTTATGGTCGAAAAACTGAAATCAGAAAAAGTGAGGCCCTAGCGCCCCCTGTGGCCGGATTTCTCTGGTTAACGAACTTGACCTTCAGTTTTGGATGGTTGATTTTTATGCAAAGTTTGAAAGCGATCCGAGCGAAACTGCGGCCGCTATCGTGCTGACAAAAGTCGACTGGACGCACGCACGCATATATATATATATATATATATATATGAACTTTTTGACCAATGGTCATTTCGGACTCAGGCGGTCATAAGAAGACCTCCTGTGAAGAAATTTTTCCAAAATTCGAAAGTAGGGGACAAATGAATGGGCAGACCGAATTCTTCGAGGTCTACCCAACACGTACAAAAAAAAATACTTGTTAATTAATTATGAAAGAAAACATTAATGCAGAATTAATTACTAAAGAAAACAGTATGTTATTAAAATACGAGCAGCAGTTTGCATTAAATATATGTCACATGCGGTCAACTTTCAACAAAGGTAATGTTGTCGGTTGTAGAAACATCCTTACAATCAATTAAAAAAACTGTTCTGGGTCGCCCAGAATTGTCGCCATGGCCTTTCCCGCCGGCTGACACTTTCGATTTCTTAGGCGCGGTTGTGTCCTTTTAATTTTTTTTAAACGGTTGTGCCACCTGTGTACCATCGGTTTTCCTGCACTAGAGCCCCCATAAACAGATAACATCTCTTCCAATGTGACTTGACACTTTTTACAATTTTCCCCATACTTCGCAATATCTTCCGGATTGAGTTGCTTGATCGACGATAATTCAAAAACTATGATAATACTTGGAATATACACTAATTAATACTTACTGAACACGGTAGTATTTAAACGAGTTTCCTTTCAATCGTCAATTTCATTCATAGGAAGACATTGTTATAATTTCTGAGCATTGGAACATCATACATTGTATATACTAAGCAATTTTTAGGAAACTGTGAGTGTTAAAATTTAACAATATTAGCTAAGCAAATGAGAAAAATAAGCTGGTTAGTAATCATTACTCGTCAGATTGTTGTCATGTTGAAAGGAGACTTCTTGACAAAACTACATATTTTGCAGCACAATTTTTTTTTCGAATATATTGGATAAATGCTTCAAGATTAAAAAAAACGCGGTAAGTAATAATGTTTTTACAATTATCAAATCAACATATTTTATACCTGCTACTCCTGCGAGCTACTACTGTCGGGAATTGTGATAGAAGAAGATTCATTAAAATGAAGTTACTTCCAAAAAATTTGCTTGATATTAATAAATGGTTTAAATGAACCACCGAGCCGGGACTATATATATTTAATATTAAAAATATAGTTTGAAAATATTTTTATAAACGAATGTTATTGCTCCATGTAAGCTAATTAATATGACGTCATGTTTCAGCAAACTACTTAGTACGATGTCTTGTATTAATTCTGTGGAATAAACATTTAAATTATCAATAATAACAGCAATTATTTTAACAAATTAGTTATTTTTTTATTAGTGTAGTAATTTCTGTTACGACTAAATAAAATGACAATTACTTTTCCACGAACGAGCGGAAAACCCGTTAGTATTTATATTTGGATACATTAGTTAATTTGCAGTGGTTATGACGTTGTATCAAACTTAGAAACACACGGGAGTTAATATGACTCGAAGAACCTACAATTATTATTAATAGTATATTTTGTATCTATAAAATATAAATTTATAAAATTTAGCTCAACTTTTTAAAATGATTTAGTATTTCAAATATTATTAAAATAAATCATCACAATGTTATAACAATATTCCCGCAGCGCACAGTGTTTCGTGTAGAACATGCTAGGTGGACAAAATTATTTTATGTTATATAACAAGGCTTTTACTATTTTACATATTGGTAGTCATGTTTTTGTAATAAAAAACGAAAAATTGGTATAAAAACAGAAAATATATTCAAAAATATTATACAAACAACAAAAATAAAATAAACTTTTATTGTGTAATCTTCATCATTTTGTGGCATTGTGCGACAATATGATGACGATTCCGGCCTTGATTCTACTATGCTAGGGCTTACAATTAACTTTAAAACTTCTGTACATATTTTTTCCGGTTTTTTTCGGGGAATCTCTCGAAGGCTATTGATCAAAGGATCAGATGTTATAACTAACATAGACAGTAAGTCTCTATTCGTGGCAACACGCGAGCACTTGCGGGTGTTGTACTCCCTAAATCTGCGGCAATCTTTGTTACGAGCTTCCTGAGCCTCTTCGGAAAGCTGCCCAATCGGAAGCAATGCTGCTTTGATGACCTCTGTACTGTGAATTAATATTTTATGTACAGTAGCAGGTATACAGTACCACGAATAGAGACTAAGATAATGTCTTCTGGTTTCGAGACAAAATTTATTGAATTCCGCTAAGTTTATTTCGAATCCAGAAGACAATGTCCTCAAAATAACATCAAATTGTTTGATAATTGTAACATCTAACCCTGTGATGTGAGCACTCATCTCAGCATTCTTAAAAAAGCGACGGGCTGTGTTTCCATCATTTGAAGAACCAAATCCTGGCTTTGGTTTATCAACAATAAGCCCCATCTCGTTCTTAAATTTCAACTTGATTTCTTCGGAACGAACTTTGATATCTGCTTTGTCTTCGTCGCTTCTAGCCTGCCATTTCTTTATATTCAACTTGTAGCTGATATGTAAAAGGCATTCAAAGCAACGAATCCAAGCATGAAGTGTAGATAAACCAAAGCCAAAATGTTCTTGATTGCTGTTGAACTTCGCGGGATCATCGTTCATTGTTTTGGGGGTGGCGCCACAGATGAAACACTTTTGAGATGAACGAGTTTCTGTTAATGCGTTGCATACTTTTCCGTCTGTCATTGTCAGTAAAAGTTCGTGTTTCACAGAGATTTGAGAATCATCAAATTTGATAAGTGTTGGAAGAAGATCGTTAACTTCTTCCAACAATCTGTTTGTCTCCGCTAACGTGAAGTCGTTCGTTTCTTTAGCAAATATAAATTTGATTGGGCGACAATACATTGTTGATGAAGGCCGAGGATTTTGCCAAATAATTTTGGACCCATCATATAACTTAAGGGGAACCAAAGAAAATACAAAAAGAAACTCGTCCGTATCTTCAGTGTTTTCAAATCTCTGTTTGTATGTGCTGTGCCCAGAACTTCCATCACATCCCCATTTACTAACAAGTGTAAACGATGAACTTGTTGGGAGGACACTGCTGATAACTTCATTCTGTGCTAATATTAGACGTTCCACTGTTTTATTTAATAAGGCTTGCAAATTTATTTCAGCACGAGTTTCTGTTATAGCAATGTGCTCCGCTGCAGGGTGACAGGCCTGTTTGGACTTTCTTAAACTAAAATATGACGGAAATACATTATGTCCTGCCTTCATGGACCACTTTCTTGTTTGTTTGTATGCATGCGTTGTTGATTTAGAATCTATATAGTAAGCTAAGGCTTCGTCACTACTTAACTGCCTAGGAATAACAGAACTGGTATTTTTAGACTTCTTAATATTATCTGGGTTCTCACTAATGTCTCTAATCACGTTGGCAATTTTTCTTTGGCCTGTTGAACGCACAGCAATTTCGGCAGCAGTCACTAATTCACTGACACTTCGCGATTCTACGAGATCCACAACGCGACGTTTCTTCGTCTTAAACGATGATTCTTCGAAATCTTTGCGAGGTCTTCCTGCAGGAGTCACAGCCCCACTCGATGTCGAAGGTTGTGACGCAGAAGAACTCGCGGTGAACTGTATGTCTGCTTCATCCAACCACGTCTTGTTTTTAATTAAAAAACGCTCCTTCGACTTTCCTGAAGCCAACCATTTGGTACCAATCTTATTTGAAAAGTTGGATATTTTCAAATTTATTTCTTTTCGGCTACTTTCAATAATGTCACCAAAGTGAAATTTTGAAGAAAGGTAGACATATACAAGCGAATTTTTTTCATTCTTCGTGTGTTTCAACCATTCTTCGAAAAAGTCTATCCTTGAACCATTTCAGTACCAGAACCAGTAAACGTGTTCTGAAAAAAAAAAGAAAAAAACATGTTGTACTCAAGTGTGCTAAATAATATGTGTATTTTTATATAGAATAAAGTTATTCCTATGATATATCTAAGAATTAGCCCGGATAGAGGTGAATGTCTGTAAATTTAGCTCTGTCAAAGTTTTTTTTTTGAAAAAATATACGCTAAAATATGTAATGTATGTTAAAATTACACTAAAAATACATTTCAATAGATTTTGTTTTAAATAAATACTTATTATAAAATAGGACTTACCCTCAGTATTAATATCCATCACAAACACTCACAATATTACTATAATCCACTATGAGACGTGCACGAAAGTGTCGCTAAATTGCAACTGATTGATTGGAAAGGTTGCATTAAACTCATTACCTGCCTTCTGACCCCTATGACTCATCAGTTAAACATGTGACAAACAACAGATTCTCGGAATTGGAGGTTAGGGATGTTGTTTACGTTTTGTAATTAAGATTACCTGGAAATGATAACATGAATATTGTCCACCTAGCATGTTCTAGGCGAAATACTGTGCAGCGTTTGAAATAAACCGCCGCATCGTATTCACTCCAGCGGTTAGTAAATCAACCACACCAAAGGTTACGGCGACGAAAAGGAACTAAAGCCCATGTATCAGATTAGTCACGAAGTTTCATGTGCCTTCACATTGTTATTACTCGGACGATACAAATAATGTACTCTGTTCCATTAGATCCAATGGGTGGTGTTAAATAATTACGATTATGACAAGGAATCGATTAATTTAATGGAAGTGTTTAAGTCATATTTTTAATAAACTGTCTCTAGTACATTTGTCACACTTAATGTACAAATGTATTAAAGAAGCAATGATTACTTTTCGCATTATTGATATATTTTTTTCAAACCTTATAATAATGGTTGTAACAGATTATACCTCAGCGCTTAGCTTATATTTGTATAGATATATCATAAATCCTTTGCATAAACGGTATTCGTTAATAAAACATGAATAGATAAGGTAAAGCATACTAAACCGTGGACAGAAAAAATTTCAATTTATTCCTTGCAAAAGAATTCTGAAGATTATTATGGAATACCGCAAGCGACGAACCGACGAAGACCACTGGACCGTGCGATTGAGATTAGCTAAAGTAGACTCAAACGTCCACGTGATAAGGTGCAATAAGGCTTGACGTGTAGGGGAATGTTTTAATTGCTTATAATCCTTTGACGCAGGCGCCGGTGTAAATACTCTTGCTTTTTAACCTTAAAATTTTTTTTGAAATGTTCTTAAAATTGATTTTAAAAGCTTTATACATATATATATCTCAAATGATAAATGTTAGATTTATTACTGATTATTTGTGTATGTTTGTTAATATTAATGGACATTGAGATAAATTAAACATTCATGTCCAATATGATGATGATGATAGATGATGACCGGGTATTAAATTACGAGGGTTAACGACCTCCAGCACCAAAAATATAGTATTGACTCGTTTATATTGAACTATATTTATAACAAATACATTGCATTCCTTGTTATTTAGTTAGTACGTTAACTATTTAAACGAGCATGCAAAGTTGATAACAAGAGGCAGCTATTGATAAAGTAAACCTTTTATCTATTTTATCGGGAAAGGTAACATTTTATCTCGAGAACTTGCATCCGCAGGGAATACGAAATGCGATTACTGTCATGTCATATATTTTATGTAATTTTATGTATGAGGAACGAGTAATATTAATGTTTAGAATAATAAGGTCGTTACATTTGAAAACAAATTAACGGATTAAAAAATAATTTTGTATTTATTTACCTTAAGCCATACAACCCTACGCTCCACCATTACGGCCAAAATACGACCTGGACATTGGGTACAGCTATTATTTACAAAGGCTACTGTCGGCATTTCAAATGTAACAGGATCTCTGATAAGTCTGGAACGAGAATACGATACCTTATCCATTTTGTAAAAACTATTAAAACACACAGAAGTTTTTATTTAATAACAATTTAGCTTATTACCAACACGAGTTATTTATTTCTGTATGTTTTAATTAATACAACATGCAGTTAAAAAGCAGTTTTCACAAAATTATCAGCCATTGATTCAGAGTACCAATTTAAAACAAATCTTAGACAACCCTTAAGAATTAGAATAAAGAAATATCTCAAAGATATAAATTTTAATATCTCCATGGTTTATAGAAAAACATTGCTCAGTTCTGGCCCTTGGGAATAATTAATTTTCCCCATTAATCTAGACATAGCGGAAAATCGTAAAGGAATTACCCCTACATGTATCTACAAACAATTTTTTCTCGGATTTAAGAACAAACATATAAACGAAAAGTCATTTTATACCGATGAATCCGTTATGAATGGCAAGTCGGGGTGTGCTATAGTCACCAACGATAAGTATTATCGGCATAGGCTTTTAGATTATCAGTCCATATTCAGTTGTGAAGCTACAGCCATACTTAAGACACTGGAGATAATCTCCGGTGAAGATAATACTCAAAGTTATGTGATATACACAGATTCCAAGTCATGTCTATCTGCCATTTTGAATCAACAAAATAATAACCCCCTCATTACAGAAATCCAGCAAAAAATTATACACTTAATGAAAAACTATTTTAAACTTCAATTGATTTGGATCCCAAGTCATCAAGGGATAGTTGGGAATGAGAGGCCGGATAGTGAAGCAAGACACGCCACAAACTGTTGTTCGATTGATGAAACAATTAAATCGAGTCCAGCGGAAGTACAAAAATACGTAAAATATAAAATAAAAATACTATGGGATAATGTTTGGAAATCGAATAACAACAACAAATTGTTTGAAATAAGAAATTCTGTTTTTGAAGATACCCCCACATTACCCTGCAGAAGAGATCAAGTTGTCATTACTAGGTTGCGCATTGGACATACAAATCTAACTCATCTTCACTTAATTACCAAAAACGAAAAAAATAAATGCAAATGTGGTTCTGATCTAACTGTTAAACATTTATTGATTGATTGCGTAGAATACAGTTTCCAGAAAAATATACATAATGTTCCCAATAGTTTGATAGAATGTTTAACCGGCAATGGTTGTCACAGAACCTTGGGGTTCCTGAGGGCTGTGGGAATATATGAACTGATTTAATTATTGATATTCTTGTTGTGGTCGCTAATGACCTTAGTAGTTTTAAAGCGATCTAAAATAAATAAATTAAAAAAAAAAAAAAAAAAGAAAAAAAAAAGCAGTTTTATTTTATATTGAAATTGGTAGCTCCTTAATGAAGAAATACTTTGGAATAATTTTGAAATGAATAGATTTCAAATGAATAATAACACTAAAAACAGGAATCAACCTTTTTCATTTAATCAATGTGAATCGGTTCCGATAGTAGTTTCCTTTGATGTGATGGATGTCTTTAAAGTTACTGCTTTGCGGAAACGTGGTTTTCATTTAAATAAAACTTTAAAGAACTTCCCTTCGACCGGCTCTAAGCTTGAATTTGGTACACAATGTATATTTGTGTCCGCCGACAAAGAGGCCGTCTTTCAGTTAGCAGTAAAAGTGGCGTAAAAACGTGAACGTGGCGCTCCGGCACCGCCTCGTCCTTTAACGCCACGTCTACTACTCGTATAAAGTACCCCAAATAGATTGTCACACTGAATTACATTCCAGTGGTGTATTTACAAAATCTAATTTATTATTTTTTTCCTTTCTTGCCGTTTAGGATAGAATAATTCGCGGTCGTTTTAGAACCAAAGATGACTATTACATTTCATTGGTATTCGGAAATTAAGTAATTTAACGTGATTTTATTAAACACAATATTTTTACATTCCAAACTAAAGTAGTCTGTTTTCAAATTCCAATAAATTCATATATCAATACACACAGTACTGATATGGGTTTATCGGAATACCAAAAATATTATTATACCAAAACATTTAGGTCGTTTGAAGAATCTGGAATATGAAATTTAAAAATAAACATCCCTATACAAATATTTCCCCGGAACGATGTTTAGGTGTGCATTTTTCACGTGCCTAGAGACTACGGCGTAAGCTTAGTGAAAATACATTATGTGAAAATAAATCTATGACTTATGATGCCGGTGCAGCGGATCTTGGAAAGATATTTAGTTATACAGGGTTAAAGACCTCGACATGCAAGAGAATGTTTGTTTGTTTAGTTTTGAAAAGTATGCAAAATATAAGACGTTTCTATTTGTTCTTTAATATTCAGTAGAATCATTATTGTAAAGATTTACTAATTTTCTAATTTACTTTATTGCGCAGAATGATTGGTGATTAGAGCTCAAAGCATTCGCTATCGCTATCGCTGAAACAAATAAGCGACAAAATATATGTTTAATTATACTCTTGTATTAAAGGGAATTCCTACATTACGAACATCTCACCATATTAATAAGAACTCAAGTCATATGAAATAAATAATATAAAATAAATTTAATTAATAAAATTGTAACAGTAACGAGAATCAGAAGAAGTTTTGATGAATTAATCCAGAACACAAGTCGCTCAACTTTCACGGACTTGATGAATAAAATACTTTGCGAGGACCGTCCCAGTGAATCTAAAGTTTATCAGTTGTTACCTGAAATGTGAATTATGTATGCCGTCCATGTTTGAGGATCACTGCTTCACTTAAAATCAAGACAACTTTAATTAATTTATATATTAATTATCTTAAGACCTTGAGAGATCTGCTCTAACAGACAATAGATTAGATTTGTACTTAAAATGAAACAAGAGTGATTATAATTTAAAACCAATTATTTATAGACAATTGACCATGTTGTTGTTGGTATAGTGTAATAGGTAAGTCGTCTTTTTATATTTATTTAACGACTTGTTATTGTTCTGTTCGAGTTCACTCTATAATGATACTTGATATTAACCTACTAACTTTGAGGAAGAAATAGAAACTACCAAAAATGCCTGAGGGATGCTCATCACCGAGGTCACCATTATTAAAATATTGACGGCACTGTATTTGAAGAGGTAGAATTATCAAAGAGGAAACAGAATTATACTTTTATAAAGAAAAGATCGAGTTGTTTTAAAATTAATTTGCGAAGTTAATGAGGGTCTCCGAATTTATACTTCAGTTCAGATTCTAACATTCTTTGTTCTAATAATTTATATTTCAGTTGGAAAATTTAAAGAGATATTGTCATTCATATTTGTTCTAATTGAGAGTTGTTTTAAGAGGTCGGAGGTCTCGTCTTGACTGTTACAAGTTTTTTAACAATAAATTAAAATAAAATATCGTTATAATCTTTGATTACTTTAACTTCAACTCAATGGTCAAAAAATCATCCCTGTTTTAAATAAATTGTTATATAACATAGTTGACAGCAAAGGCTATTAACAATGTTTTCTGTTCATATTTTATCGTTATTTTTATTATGGCTTGACAGCTAGTAACATGTGCACTGAAATAATAATAATAAACAGTCATATTCCATTACATAACAGTACAATCTGTCAAAGGCCAACACGCAGTGGTACAGAATACAACACCTCCATTGATCACAAACACATACAATTGGTAAAATGCAAATGCGTTCATGTAAATTCCCTACAACTGGGATAATTGGGACACTGACAGGAAACGGAGGAAGGTTTGATGACGGAGTTTGAAGTTGCCCGGACCCGGCTTAACATGTCCATAATAAATGAGACAACAGAAGATGAATCCGTCGAATATGGAGTTAATGACTGGTTAGGACGGCATGGATTGCTTACATAATGTAGGTGTTACGTTTATTCGACGGCCCAGCTCATTATTGTGATTTTTAGATTTTAGTAACCATTAAATTATTTTTTATCAATTAAATTTTCATTAAACAATGTTCTCTAATCGTAAACCTTCAACGGTCTTCTCATTTTCAATATTAATTAGGTAATCTAAGATTATATCACGCAAAATTAGGATAAGCACGGCATTGAGAAGTGGAGTTAATGAAAATAATAATGAAAATAATCTTTTTTTTATTTTAATCTTAACAATTAATTTAAGATTAGGATATTTTTGACGCTAATGTTGTGAGTCATGCTGAGGTTGGAATTACATGCTTTACCAGCATTTACTTTTTCACTCAATTCATAATAAATTTAAAGCTATTGGTTTAATCTGTTAACTATCTCATATTTTGATTATACTGATTTGACATTTTTTGGTTTTTCTTATAATTTATAAATAAACAAATAATCTCACTAAAATGTTAAAACTGTCAAATATAATAATAAAATTTAACAAACAATTCATAAATATGTACATATAATTAATACAACCAAACAAACCCAATACAGCAGTACAAGGATACAAGATACTATAATACGTACTACATCTGCTTTAAAGGTCGCCCAAAGGGTTATCCTTTCTGAAATCCCGAGGTAACAGTTATTGTAATGCAATTTAGAACACATATTATAGATAGAATTTTACATTTTCCTCACCGAAGAGATCGTTTATCACTAGCTTTTGCTCGCGGCTTCATTTAAGAACAAAGAAACTCTTACTATCTCAACAATTGTGTATAAACTCTATAGGTTCAGAGGTTTAGAGTGAGTTACTGAGTCAGTCAGGCAGTCAGCTTTATAAACTGTAAAGTAATGTACCAATAAATGTTTTATATTTTGGGTTAGAGGAAGGCGAGGTCTTAAACTTCAGGAATACTAGTCTGAGATATATCTAGAATAGTTATTTTTTATAAATTTGTAATTTTCTAAATGTTTACTTTGTATAACAGCAACAATAAGTCTTAGAATGTGAGTATATTTTCTGTTACAATAGTTATTTCTCTCATCAAAGGATCTGATCTATAAAAGGTGAATCCAGTGGTGTTTGCGTAACATCAATCATTAGGCAATCGCTGTCAGTTGTTATCGAACAAGCGATGTAGTCAATAATACACACACTGAATATGAATGACACTTCTCTGACAAATAAATGCGTTAATTATATAGAACGGGACTAAGAAGATTTCCGGTGGGAAATTGATTGGGATAGTTCCAATAGAGTAGGATAATCAATTTAAGTAACCATTTATATATGATTAGTTATTTATAAATCAAATATTATTACACTGAAATTTACATTCTGACCGTTATCACTTTTGAAAATTGTTATATTATTAAAAGGTAATAAAGCGAAATAGCGGAAATATAAAGGTAGACAATTTAATAATGGCTTCATTGTTTTCGTATTCGCATCACAGAAGCAGATATCCCTTGATTGAGTCCTTGGTACGTATTATTTTTAAGATTGTTTTTTTTCTACGCCTCAAAATGATCCTTAAATAACATTGGCCGGTATCATACGTTACTAGAATATGCATATGGTTCCAGATTTTTAAAAGGATCAGAGAATCACGTCTACCTTATGGAATTATGCACAAAGCATTGCGCATTCTGTAGGTTTGTATTTTCCTAAAAACACTAGTGTTTTATTCTTTGTACGATTTACAAAAGCCTTTATCGCCAAGTATTTAAATGGTAGATGTATATAATATATGGAAGAACTCGTTAATAACAGGTTATATTACACAACTTATCTTGTAATACCGATATTATTGTCTTGTGGGGTCTGTTTCCCTGAGACTGGCCTCCAACCTCCTCTACAGCCATCCCGAGCCTCACAAATAACTGATCTGAATACTGGTCTAATGCTAAACTGATACTGGTATTGAGCTGGTATTGACAATGTCGTCTATGCTGATCTGTTACTGGTAAAACTATTATACTTATGATAACTGTACACACGACCCGTGTGATATTACGGAATATATACACACAAGCACAGATTCAACTCATATTAAGTAAATTTACTCACATTAATCCGATGAAGCTGCTTCTGTGCTAACTGTCACTGTGTTCACTCACTAGTCACCAGTTACGTCTAACAACTATGACAATCGTCAACTTATTACATTATGGTATTATTTCGCGACTACCCTGCAATATTCGCGACTGCCTGATAGCATTAATTGATTCCACTAGATGTTGATTATATTTCTTGTTAGTTATTGTACCATCATCATCATGTATATCATTAAAACATACACGTTTTAAATTGTGCTTTCTGTTAGCTTTATGTATTAGATTTTTATGATACAAACTTAGATAATTTCAGGAATTCATGTTACAAGAAAGTCGTTTGGATTATACTTTTTGATTATTGTAAGAATATCATTAATGTCTTAATTCATATATATATTTTATAATTTGTACCATCTATCGCTGTTTGTAGATGTAAGATTTTTAAATCTCATATTACAATAAAGTGAGTTAAGTCACTCGGTAGTCGGATTACGACCCGCGCTAACGAGGGATTCTCACCGATGTTTCTTTCAACCCTCCGTCGTAATTATAACAAACAAAGCTCCGTAAATTAATATACGGATGGATACTTCAATATTTTAAATAAATTGTTTCTATATTGTTTGTTACACCAAATATTATTTTAAAGTCATGTATATTAATTATATTGTAAGATGTTTATATTTTCAATATGTATCGTTGTCACTATGTCGTTGTATTATGGTAAATGTTTGTCTCCGTGTCGGCGTGGATTGATCGGTCCTGCTTCTTTGCATATTTAGTAGCGCTGTTAACTTATAGGATCTGATAATATTACACTGCTGGCATTAGTGTTTACATGTTTTAAAGAAAAATTATTAAATAATTACTACAATGATTACTTTAAAATGTATATTTTTTATATGTGGAGACTAATATTTTTGTTTGTTGGGTTTAAAAAATGTAAAAAAAACATACAGATGTCTAAGTATCTGTAAATCGTTCAAAGAATTGTCACCTTTGAGAATCGAACCCAACATCATCAGAAACACGAGAAGTATATTCTCCTTAAGAAATAAAGACGACTAGAAAATAACATCTATAAACGTTCACTACTTGAGTCTTTTGGCCTCTTAGTCTAGTTGTGTCCATGATTTCTGAACCGAAGTTTGTGGATTCGATTTTTACAGGAATCAATTTTCTATGTGATCACTCACTCTGTCTTTAAGGTATTCTGCTACAGACAGTGACCCCTTTCCACAGTGTAGTAATATTTCTTGATTATTTAAATTCTCATATAAAATCATCTTTAAATTGTACGAGTAAGTTGTGATTTGTGCGCGGTAGTAAATCAGAACCGTTGAAACTACATGGTGTAGTCTACGTCTGTAGTTCGGATGTACTACGCAGCTGCTACGGTACTATGACTGACGAAATTAAATTAAGACTGGCTTTAAATATGAATATAATATGTTGCGAATAATAAAAAATAATATTTCTTTTTAAATTTTAACAAACTTTCAAATGCTTATTAGAAAAGTAATAGAAAAAAACCGGCATGAAAATAAACTTTCTTGGTCTCATGGATATATATTTTTAATTGGCTGCGGCTCATGGTACAACAGAAGTCCATTAGAGCCTGGTCTCAACAGTTACGGGATATCTAAATGTGAAGGCAATATTTCTACAACTTAGTACCACTTTTTTAAATCCATTCAATATAATTTATATCACATTGAGATAAATGGTAAAAATAATGTACTCCTTATATATTTCTGAAATGTATTAATTTTTTTCTTACAAGTTGTAACTTAATTAAACGGACGAATAAGATCGCATTGGAGCAACGATCCTACCATACCATATTTATTATAACCTAAGCGTCCTCTAGACAAAAGATGAATGTGACACGGACTCGGTCTCGTACAATGTATGGTCACAGGAACACGTATTTGTTGATGAGTTTTTGTTTGTTATCGCAGACCCCTTATCTCGAATTGCTTTTTTGTACTTCGAGTGAGTTATTTTGCATATATAAACATACCGTTTTTGTATTATACTTCTTCAATGATTTTTCATTAAAAAAAGTAAGTGCTCACTTTTATTTCTATGTAACAAATGCAACATATTATTACTTTAAACTCCGATCCTAAAACGTTCATAATACGCTTCATATAGATAGATGTTTTTTTGTGCTATTCTCAATACTGCATCAATCACACAAAGGTTCTATAAAAGACATATCAAAAAGTTACCTAAATGATTCAGATCACGGCACAAACGTTATTAATTTGTTGAAATGCCGCGCCGAGTACCGAGCCATGAGTTATGAGCTGCTACGTGCTGAAAGACAACAATTATATACCGGATGATTTAGTATGGAGGAAGTTTTTTTGGTTACTCTATAAATTGTACTAATACTTATTGTAATAATACGAATAGATTTCTGTTGTGGACATTTTTAAATCACAAGTATTGATCACCAGTCTTTGTTTCAGCTGTGATAAGCTCGGAATAAAATGTTTATTCTGATGATTTATCGATATCTCTGCAAATGAAGCTTACAATCTATGTACTTATATTTCAATAAGATAATCTACTATTATATACTTCGATATATAGGAATATTATCTATATGTAAAGTGTTCTTATTTGTATATAATACTAAACTTTTATGGTTAATTAACTTTTATTCTTAACCTGGGATACTACTTCCGCATTGGGCAAGGCGTTTTAAAAAAAATAAAAGAAAATTTTAACGATCAAGCAACAAGCAAAAGATATCATATTTAAAAACCAACCTGAGTATTTTACATCGTAACAAGGCAAGGTCGTCAATATTGTCACTGAAAGTAGCTTTTCAATTTTTTTTTGTTGGCTCAGTAAGTCATCAAGTTGAAACTCAATCGTCTGAAATAGTTCTGGATTAATTTATGTTTTTATGGTCGTTACAACATTTTTACCTTGAATTTGTCCATGAAAATGTAGCCAATACTGAAAGTATAAATATATATAGGTAACTTATCTAACTTGCATTAGTTTCTATTTCAGTTCAATGTAGTAACATTAGACTTCACCGCTATTTAGATAGTTAGTTGTTAGAAACAAGGCATAAAGTTAGTGCTATGAAACACATTTGGATCATGTACTATGAAAGTTCTTAAACAAGGTCAACTGATGATCTTGTATCAGCCGGTTATGTAAATTTTAAGTTACTAAAAACCAAAAGTCGAATGTAATATGATTAATGCATATTAATAAACCAGACAACATAACATACAAGAGGCCATTTTATATTTATATTATTTTACCATCCTTTGACTGGAGACATAACTAAATGTATACACAACTGCTAGCTGTATGGAGCATGTATCAAGCTTATTTTCATGACCTCAAAGCTGTTTAACACATCCACCATAAAAAAATTATATATTATATGTGATCTGCAAAAGCAAACTCAGAAGACAGCTCAAAACATATGGCTAACTAAATATTACAAAATAAACAGTTAAAAAGCCTCTTTAAAAATTTTACATTTGTATTTTAATTTAAAAATGCATTTATTTCTCAACATAGTTTCCCTTTAGCTCAATACACTTTGTCCAACGTTGCCTTAATAGCTGGATCCCATCCTTAAAGTGCGATTCTGGAAGGTCTGCAAAATATCCATTTACCGCAGCTATCACCTCTTCATTTGACCCAAAACGTTTTCCAGACAAAAATTTCTTGAGATTTGGGAATAGATAAAAGTAAGAGAAAGCCAAATCTGGCGAATAAGGTGGATGTTCCAACAATTCGTACTTCAAATCTCTTAATTTTCCCTTTGCCAAAGCACCTTTGTGGGCAGGCGCATTGTCCTGGTGAAAGAGAATTTTTTTTTTCTGCAAACTAAGCCTGGAGGTACGAATTTTTTCATCTACCTGGTCAAGAAGATGTGCGTAATATTCCCCATTTATTGGTTTTCCCTTTGGCAGGTAGTCTATCAAAAGAATCCCTTTGGAATCCCAAAAAACACTAGCCATGACCTTGCCAGCCGATGCAATTGTCTTTGCTTTCTTCGGTGCAGAGCCATCGGCTTTAACCAATTATTTGGACTGTGTCTGTCTTCGGTGTATAGTGGTGCACCCATGTTTCATCCATAGTTACAAATCGGCGCATAAAATCGGCTGGACTCTTTTTGAAGCGGTCCAAACATTGCTGAGAAAGTCGTTTCCTCGTCTGCTTTTGATCGGCATTCAACAAATGTGGCACCCATCTTGCACAAAATTTCTCATACTCAGTTCTTCATGTAAGATATGCCATACCCTTTCTTTTGAGATGTCTATAGCTTCAGCTGTCTCATACACCTTTAATCGTCGATCATCCAAAACCATATTGTATATTTTTTCGATATTTTCTTCGGTGGTGTCAGTTTTTGGCCGTCCTTCCCGCGGATCATCTTCAATCGATATTAAACTTAATGACCGAACGGTACTCAAGTTTATCCATTTTGTGAAAAACACACACGACACGTCTACTTTCAAAATTTGTGTAAAGTAACTGGTCGTGCTACCTGGCTCAAAATTTGTATTTTTTCTTTCAAAGAGTGTGCCAACATAAAAAAATGAAAATTTTGTGGCTAGCAGCAAGATAAATGGGTTAGGCCGAAAACTTTTCACCTTACCCTCGTAGACTTTAATTTACAAGTTCTTATGACGTCATTTTGATCCTGGTTGTTCATTGGTGCATTAATTTTATAAATCCGCGGACCGTAAATTATCCGATAAAATGTTCAACTCCTCTGAGAAAAATTTGATCGTACAAGACGTTCAGTTTAACGAGTCTGCACTAAACGCCAGATAACTGTATTTAAACTAACTGTCGCTAGTCCAATTTATGTGTAAATCAGGAATTATTAACCATCTTTTTTTTGTATCGTAATTTACCAAAAAGTTTTCCTTTTATAATACAGTACGTATTAGCCGAATTTATTTTATAGGAAAATATGTCAAAAAAATTTTATAACACTTTAAAAATAACGGTATAAAATTTTTAAAAAATCATTGATGACATGGAAATTTACTTTAGTTGTTAATTCTATGAATAAATTTTAATGCAAGTTAAATTATTTGCATAATTAGTGTGTTACGTTTTGAATGTAATGCATATTAAGTTTCCATATATATCAATATTACTGGTGAAAGGTTCCTTCAAAAGAATACTTTTAACGATTGCTTCGCGTGCCTCGTTCATAATTTACAACCAAACTTACAAGTACACAAAATATACTGAAGTTCACTTCATTTGTGACTTACGAGATTTATTATGGATTCGTGAGGATTAAGAGTATGTTAAATCAGATAAGGAGTAGAATAAGTTGTATTTCATATAGATATTTTACGTTTCCATACCACTGTGTGGAAACGTAAAATATCTATTTAATCACTTCAAATAAACAATAGAGTTCCATCTTTATTTATAATAATTTCAATACTCTAAGCTCTAAAATGATTTAAATTATTAAATTGGTGATATTCTTATATTTTTTTTATTTTTGTTTTTGTTTTTTGAAAGAAATACTGTTATTTTTCTTTACAAAAGAAATGCCTTCGAGCTATGCGATATTTTTTTTTAAAACTATTACATAAATATCTTTAAAAGAAGTTAGCTTGTAGCTGGAAAAAAGAAAACTTAATTTTTTCTTATAACATTAATTACGGCTAGGGATATTTTCTATTAACTAAGCATGAAGTGAATTTGTACTTGTGGAATAGCAATACAATAATGGACCAGTTTTTATTATGCCATCAAAATATACCGCAGTGTTTCGATATCCAAGAATTGCAACAAAAATACTTATTAACTGAAATTAAAATATCTCCGATTTTGACATCACTCACACGAGGCGACGAAAATAAAAGACTTGAAGGTTGAATGTGAAATGAAGACGCTCATTGTGTGACAGTCGGGCCTGAGTTCTTTGAGCCACTCACCCTCTTGTTGGCTGACAGCGGAGAATTTGCTTTGCCCGCATCGTTCAATATATTCCCCGACCCTTGTGAAAATTTTGCTTTAGGGAATTTATCCTAAAATAAATGACATTCATTTTTTAGGTTAAAATAATTATTCCTTCAGAATTTACTATAATCATAAATCTTTTTATATCTTAGACCTGGTCTTGTAACAAAATTTATTTCAAGTAATTTTTACGCTATGTGATTTATTGTAACTATCGAAGTAGCTAAAAATACTATTCATTAATAGTAGTTACATGAGACAAGGTCTCTTTGTAGATATTCAGATTCCCACCCATAGCAACGTGTAATGAGAAGTCCGTAAAGTACGCCAAAAGTCATTCTTATATTGAATGAGTTCGTATAAAATAATAAAGTCAGCCGTTTTAAGAGGCTTTGACTAATAATTTATACGTACTTTTGCAAAGATTATAATTTATTGCTCGTGAAACGTCTAATAAAACGGTTTATAACTGTGTTGTGAGTGTTTTCCTTTTCCTTGGTGTATTCCTTGTGTTAATGAATCAAATATAATAATAGTAATAAATACAGTATATACATCAGAACTAAAAAACAATAGGAAGGAATGCAAAATTATACTAAATTTTACGTTTGTTTAACGAACATAACTCTTCATCATTTAGTTTTTACCCACTCTGTGGATATAATTACTTATATCATTTATCTATATTGTACCGCTAAAAGTTAAAGTTTTAAACAAGCCTTATTTCTATAATGAACACAAACACTAGAAAGTTGTTTTTGGATATTCATAGCTCAAGAGGTTGAAACAGTGAGTTACTGTTCTACCAAAATTAAAAAATATTGTTTTAACCCTACACTTAAGAACCCTCGTACTTTTATCAAGCCACTTTTGACATTTATATAATACACAATTAAAATATTTGTTTGTTTGTTGTATTTTGAGGACAGCGAAATAAACTAAATTAGAGTTACAGTTTTTATAATTATTGTTCGTGGTTTTTATTATTAAAGATATCTACTTAATAAAAAAATAATTTGTAGTCTTAAGTAACTGAAGAAGTTTACATCCAATGCGGACGTTCCTTTATAATTTTTTTTCTAATGTATTTTTAAAAACTACTGTCACTTTGTCTTATATAAATGTGTTGTAAAAAAATAATAATAAGTAAAGAAAGTTACACATCAAAAACACATTTTGTTAATTAATTTAGTTGGTCTTTATTTTATTTTAATGCCATTTTTATAGAATTGAAGGTTTTTTATTCCAATTTAATACACAATACAAGAGATTATTGCAAAAGATAAGTATGTGTTTGTAACACTTTAATAACGCATCTTATCTCTTACAGTAGGTTTACATAAAGAGTAAAATTTTTGTAAAACATTTTTATAAGTAGCCATACTTAATTTGCTCATTTGCGTTAAAGAAATATCTCATTATTCTTAATTTCGTTATTCATTCATTTCCAATTACATTATTTTACATAGGTTTATTGTTAAAATGTACTTGAGGAAAGTTTCTCATTTTGCAGCGTTTGTGGCTAATAACGCGTAATATACATTTAATATAATAATTTAAACATGTTCGCGGTTTTTTCTTTTAATATTAAAAAATATGCACTCGAAATATGCTAAGGAATAGCAATTACATACCAACTATCATATACTATACTACATATATATTGATATGCTAGGTATATTACAAGGCTTAATAATAATATCTTTTAGTGATGTAAAGTGTAAGGCTCCATTAATCACACTGACCATTAAAATGAATTGAACGCGAACTAATTCGGTCATATTTCTCAGTTAAGTATCCTATTAGTAATTACTGTCAATACAGCGCTTCAGCAAGATCGGTCCCACCTTATAGCGAGCGTGCGACCGACTGAGGCGTCCGGTCTAGGAGAATCTTGAATTTGTAGTAAAAGTGTGAAAGCTGCCCTCCTCGTTCTTGTTAAGTTAAGCGATTGTAGATTGGTTTTCGATCGATTCTTCTTAAACTTATAAGTGTAAGCGATAGTTCACCGAAAACTTATTATAAACATTCCCACACTATTGGACCAAGGTTCATTCTTCACGCTCTAGGAACCATAATCGAGTTTGCTGTCTTATTTTTGAATATTATGATTTAAGTGTTAAATTAATATGTTCAAGTATGTTTCCGATCATGTCTAATCAACTATCAAAGAGTAATTAATAATAGTTGCTCGTACATTGTTAAATTTAGATTATCTTTACTATTTATGTGATATTAGGTTATTATTATCTTATTACGTTGTAAAACAAGCTCTTGTATCTACAAGCTCTGAAATTAGACAAGTAACGTAAAATGAGTTAATGCAATAAAAGTAAACTAAATATTTTATATTTATTTTAAGGTCTCGATCATGAATGTTATTTACATACATATTTAAAAAATATATATATATGTATGTAAATATGGTGGGCCACGCGTCTGGGACTTTTTCTGGTTTTTGTGCAATTTATGCTTGAAATCTGGGGAGGTCCCAGACGATTGGCGAAGTGCAGTCATCGTACCTTTGTATAAAGGCAAAGGTTCACAGATAGACTGTGCAAGCTATAGGACCATCAGTTTGGTTAGCTTGGGCGGTAAAGTTTATGCTAAAATTTTAGCGAGAAGAATGCAAGAGAGATCTGAAAGGCTGTTGTGGGAGGCCCAAGGAGGTTTTAGACCTGGAAGAGGGTATATAGATCAGATCTTTTCCCTCCGTATGATCACGGAAAAGTTTTTGGCCCTAAACCAAAAGGTTATCTGTGCTTTTGTGGATTTGGAAAAGGCGTTTGACAGGGTTGTGAGAAAGAAGTTATGGGAGATACTGCCCCGATACAATGTGAACGGACCCTTGCTACAGGCTGTAAGGTCTCTTTACCGAGATCACTCAGCCTGTGTGCGAGTAGGAGCTGGCATGTCGCCCTGGTTTGACATCCAATCGGGTGTTAAGCAAGGTTGCGCTATGTCAGCTTGGTTGTTCAATTTGTATTTGGATAGTTGTCTCCAAGGAGTGAAAGATAGTGACATGGGAGTGAAAGTAGGTGACCTTAAGGTCAATTGCTTGCTATATGCAGATGATGCAGTGCTCATTGCATCATCAGAATGCAATTTGCAGGCATTGGTTACCACTCTGAAAGATGGGTGTGAAATTAATGGTCTTAACCTGAATGTAAATAAGACGAAGGTTCTGATATTTAAAAGAAATGAAGAAAGAACAGAATGTAAGATCAACGTGAATGATAAGATAATAGAACAAGTGAATGAAGTGGTATATTTGGGAAGTATGTTTAGCAGAGACGGAAGATACGAAATGGATGTGGAAAGGCGTATTGCTGCCGGTAACAGAGTCAATGGTGCTTTGACTGCATTGTTGAGACGGCAAAACGTCAGTATAGCTGCACGTTTGGCTGTACACAATGCAGTTTTGCTACCGACGCTGTTATACGGCAGCCAAACGTGGGTAACACAGAAGAAGAATGTAAGAAAGATGAATGCTGTGGAGATGCGATCTCTTCGCAGAATATGCGGAGTCAGTCCAGCTGATCGAATCCGCAATGAAGAGATCCACAGAATGGCAGGTACTAGCGAAGATGTCACGGTGAGAATGAAGAAGAACATGCTCAGGTGGTTTGGGCACGTTGAACGAATGAGTGATGAAAAAATGGTAAAAAAGATTTATATAGGAAAAGTGAGCGGTAAGAGAGACAGGGGGAGGCCTCGAGTGACCTTCGAAAACACAGTAGCTACGATACTGGAGGAAGGTCACGTAAAAAGCATAAGGACCCCCCGGAGGGCATGTATGAAGAGGTTGATGTCTGTGGCCGAGGCGAAAGAGGTATGCAGAGACCGTAGCGTTTGGCGCTCCGTCGTCTCTGGCTACCCCGCAAGGGATATGGCGTGAAGGTAAATATATTTTTTTGTTTCAGGTATATCATATTACATAAGGAGCTTGAATTCGCTATAAATATATACATCATCGAGGAGGAGGGTAGCGACAGAATACCTCAATTGCTCAATATGGCTGATCATCTTTATGGAAAATTTCAATAACGAAAGTTACGATATGTTTGTTAGATTTATTTTATTCATGCTGTAGTTACGTGACTCAAATTAATTCAACATACAGCACTCGAGTAAATAATAGCACATACATTGTCACCCAAAAGTCTCGTATTATCTACACAATACTATACACTTTATTTAGTGTGTGAATTAAACTTATGCAAATTATTTAGGTTTCAATTGACGGATGTCATACTGATGTACCGCATAGAATAAATTCATTATTAGCTAGACTATGCGGTTACACGAACTTTACTATGAGATCTTAGGCTAATTAAAACACTTAATTATGTTACTATTTTTATTCGTACTTTGTCTTACATAATAATAACTCTTTGCTTGAAGAAAACGCTTACGTCGAATACGGAAAATACTCAGGAAAGTGATACATGCTAATCGTAAATAAATGAAAATAATCAAAGGCTATTAAATTACACAGACCACTAGAAAAGGAAAACTAAAACAAAATAATATGAAAAAAATAACAATTTAATGACTAAGTATTTAAAAATGAAAAATGTGCATGTGTGTGTGTGCTCAATTCACACAAGGCAGAAGAAAAACTTATAAAAAGAAGCCTACGAAAGATTGAGATAGATATAAAAAATTATGAGGGATAGGATAAATGTAAGGTTTATTATTTTTTAACAAGCTTAAAAATTGTTTGTTACTTCAATGTGAAATATTTGTATTTTTATATACAGCTGCTATTTTCTATCTCATTCTCTCTTATGCGTACGTACGTTCATTTACGTATTTGTTTCTGTATCGTGACACGTTTTTTTTGTTACAAATCAAATCAAATCACAACGACACAACCATTCTAAAGAAGTTTAATTTCAAAAATCATTTACATTAAATAATACATCTAATTCTATTTCTGTTAACCTGTGGAAATTGGAATTAAATTTCTTTTATTATTTGTGATATTTTATTTTGCTTTTATAATTTACGAGTCGGTGAGGATTTTTCTACGTTATTTTTCTACTTCTCTGAACATTTTTGGTTACTAATTTTTGCACACACTATTATTGACTTCTAGCAGTTTCTTTGACAGTTATTATTATTATATTAATAATTATGTATAAAATATACATCAAAAAATCCCATGATGAGGTGTAAAGTGATTGTTGAAAATAGTTCGATATTTTACTTAAAAGGTACCTATCTGTTTAGGTACTCTAAAAACTGGTTTTGAAGTCCAAATATGCTTAGAGTTAAAAGTCATCGCAGTCATATAAATAATATTCATACTAAAATATTATAGACCCTGGACCATACATACAATTATTAATTGTTATATTCATGAGTAACATGATAACAGATGTTAATTCAAGAGTAACATGTAATGTAACTATACATCCGACTATGTAATGTAACTATACCCGAATGTATTTTTAAAATCTTATAAATATGAATATAACAAAATCCAATCCCCAACTCTGTTCATATCTGAAGTTTGTTGTCACGCGATATTTTTAAAATAAATGTTTGTTGAACATAAAGATAGATGACATATATATATATATATATATATTTTTCCAGTGAGTTATAGCTCGATACACAATAATGCCAACAGTTAGAGTTATAATAATTATATGATCAATGTCACCTTATTATATCTTATTATATAATTTAATTATTGACCAATTAATTGATTTTCTATCGATGATAATGCTAATAATATCAATTATTATAATATAAATCTAATTATATCCAGTATTAATTAAAACATTTAAACTCGGCTGTTTTAAGCAGTCCTAGACCGTCATTCTTGGAGGCTTAATCAATGATAATATTGTTTAGGTATATTTTCCTTTGTATAGTATAGTTATAACGTGTGATGTAACAGACACACCTAGTGTAAGGTTACGACCGTGTCTAATATCTTCATGACACGACAACCGCTTACTGCTAGTCTGTCATTTGTCGGTTGCAATGTTACTTTGATAATATTATATTAAAGGTTGGAAAACGTGAATCGACTGAAATCAAATGTTTCAAAACATGAATTATAAGTGTACTATGTAAACAAATATGGTTGGTTCACAGACAATATTTTTTGCTTGATTTGTCTACTTATTATAAATTAATAAAATTTTAAATATTTTGCGAACTGAGTAAATTAGTATTTAATTCAGTAATGCTGTTTTGTTTGAACTATATTTTAAACTACTTCAAAGTTCTCAGGAAGACTCCCAACAATCTCAAAATCTTGAATGTTAAAGGCTAAGAGGAAACAAAGTTTAACTAAACGCAGTTAATTTTGGATACACGTTGTTATCTAGGTCATAACACGGACCGTTGCTTTGAACGTTATTAACGATTAGCGACTGTGTATGTCTGCCTTTTAAATAATTTAAGCTGCAATGATGTACTTTTTAAAAAAAAGTTAATGTTGGTACATAATGAATATAAATTTTCTATAAAAATATAATTATTTTTGTATAATCATTATCAAATTCGTTAAATCTATTTATTCTGCTTGTCCAGGAAAACTTGATATCTCAAAATAATATGTAAAGTATTTTAGCATAGGGATATTATAGGTAGGTGACATTGCCGTGTATTCAGTAACCACCCCTTGTGATTACTGCTGCCCACGATGTCTCAAGACATCATAGGAATTACAAGAGGTGCTTAAGAAAGAGAGGGAGGAGATATTATCTATAATTTTATAATAAATAATTTCACCACTTTCTTACTTCATGCAGGCATTGTACAAACTAATGGTAAATTTTTCCTTCCTTACATCATATGATGGAAGTCTGTTTATCGTAGCGATAGCAATGCTTACCATAGGAAAACGAATATGAAGCTTCTGAAACGCCTGGGCTTGTTTTTCGGTCGTTCAAACATATGTATATCGGAACGACATCGTTATTAAGTCTTTCGTCTGACATCACGTGGACAAATCGTTAGGTTTTCGAGCAAATTAAATGAAATTTTCAATACCTGCACTACTTACTAGTCTTTACTAATCTAAACGTATGGCAGTACCTAGTAGGTTGTCTTTATTAGTACCACTTCACAATGTAGGCTCTGTCGTAACACGAAATATTCATGTGGTGAGACAATCGCGATGGTGGTGTCACCCTTTGGACAGCGTGCTGCGTCTCGTTTAGCATCCGTACTCATGGCCGTCTCCGACATGTATATGATTTACGTTTTGACGGTTATATGGGACTTGTGTATACCGGCCAAATTAAAATTTATCCTTCTTTCTTATTTTCTTATAGGTGCTCAAAGGATTTTTTTAAATTTTAACAATATTAAAATATACAATATACCAGGGTTGTTGATCGACTTGTAGATTACATCGTATTTATGAAGGAACATAAACAAAGCATTATTATGCCTCAGGGAAAGTACACAATAAAGTTGAGTATTTAATATCTCCTTCAAGATGTTACAGGAATTAATAACATTACGCAATGGATGTTATGAAACTAGAAATTAAACAATTTTATAATAGTTACATATTAATTGTTTTCTTAGCTATAAAAAATAAAAATAATTACTTTACCAAGCTTTTTGAATCGACAAACGTAACCTTGTTTGATGGTTGCTGATTATTAAGAACTGTTTGATACTATTGCTTGTTAGAGTAGGTAAGGGAAGATAACTTGCGTTGACCCTATCTTCTTCTAACATTTAACATTTTTAACACGATATCTAGATAGATAGATATCTTATAACATAAGATTATTTATTATCAATTTATTTTTTTATTACTTTTTTTTCTGCAAATTGTATGAACTGATTAGAATAATCAAAAGCCTTATACATTTATACGGTTTTTGGCGCCTCGCAAATCATTAAACAAATTAAATCATCTCTCAACAGAGAGATATACTAATGGTACAAACACACAAGAGAACATTCATGGTGGGTACCATTTGTTTGTCGTAGTGGGTCATTTAGGGATATAAGTTATATTATCACTAATGGATAAAAATTCATTTATTGTATATTAAGATAGGCGATAAAATATATACTCTCAATACTTGATTACAAACAGTTGTTTTTTCTTATAATAATATAAAAGTAGTTTTATGAAAATTGATAGTCATATTATTAGAGATAATAAATGATTACCGTGCTGATGTATTGATGTGAGGCGGTATATGTAGAAACGTTACACTTGTCTCATCTCAAATTAAACTCATACTCTCAAAACAAAGCTTAATACTATTATTGTTTGTAAAATACTCGCCAGACACAAACGTGATAACATATAAATATATATATGTATATATATCAAGTCTCTGACTATTAGATTGTAAGATATATTTTTATTATATTCTACAGTTCCTACAGGAATGCTTCCGCTTGTCAGTGCGTCGGTGACATCGTCAGTTTACCTGACTTCATGAAGGTCGTGTAGAACAAGTTAAAGCTGACTCATTAAATGTAATTCACAGGTTTTTTTCTTTAGTTTTTATTTAGACCGCACATGTTTATTTAAAGTAATAGAACTGCATTGTATTAACCTGGAGTAAATTTTATGGTTATATTAAAAATAAAACAAAACCATTATTTATTGCAATGTTAACTGAAAATAACTGTACTTTGAAATATTAAGATATTGGAGACAAAATTATTGTAGGAATATTAAATCAAGCTTATAGGTTTAAAGCCATTTGCTTACTGATTTAAGGATGTAAAATTTAGAACGACACGAACACCTTACTTTGTACAGGTTCATTAATTACGTATATCGATTGATGTTTTAAAGACATTAAAAGTTTTATATTTGATATGAAAAACCATTACATTACAGTAATTTGAAATTGCGGTTACTGAAATGAAATACTGCTGAGTCAAGACGCTTTGCTCGTAAAATACCAATTTCAACAACGCCCCGACACGGAAGCCCCAAATAATGGAAGAAGTATGTTGCCGTCGTGTTACAACCTGAAAATATTGCACTCTTATTTTAGAAATAAGAACTTGAATTTAAAACACTTATCAAATATCAGACTTGTTTAATTCTTCTTGACGCCTCTTCATTCGCTGGTGATATCGACATTAAAATGTAGATACTTTTAATTAAAGCGAATATTATTTTGTTATTAAAATAAAACGAAAAATCTCTTCACCACGCAATATTGTCGTTAGGATGCAGGAGACTAGGGCATTCGAAGAAGAGGAATGTTTTGTGTGCTTTATTGGGTCAACAAAATATATAGACGTAGTAACTTTTAAGAAACTAAATCCATAATCAATTAAAATTCAAAGAACGTGCTTTTAAAGGAAAGAAACTCTAAGTCTAACAGATAATAGTATTTCCGTAACTTAAGTTATAAAATATAATTCTAATCAGATGCTATGAACCATGGCTACGAAACTATGACTTATTACAGACGAAGCTTTTTTTACGAGATTTAGTCGCAGCAGTTTGAAACAGCCCGGATCCTTCCCAACACGTCCATAACAAATGAGATCCCAAGACAGATACAGCTGATTGTGGAGTGACGGATTAGGATATACTTAATACTGGCTAGATGTATTCCTAACAACTTAGTTCATAGGATCAAATTTCCAAACTATATTTCAAATTGACAGTTACAGTCCTGAATACCGGCAACCTCAAAAACTGATAATACGTTCTCTCTCAAAAAATAATTGTTACTCCAATTTAAAATAAGCAATGGCATTTGCTTCTAAATAAAAATCTGGTAGACGTGTTAATAAGTGCCTAAAATCAAGTCAAAATATAATACCACCCTGATGTATAAATATATATGCAATCGTATTACATAATTTTGTAATTAGTTATTGCAATCAAGTATTTCAGAGCAATATTAAAGTTCTTCTAGAGTGTTCATTATTCGTGTGACGCAGTGTGGTTGGATTATGATAAACTGTTCTCGCTCCGCGGAGTGATAGTTGCCGCTTCATTGCATATTTATTGGACCGTTTACTCAACGAGTTGACAAGAAACATTTAATATTTGCATTACTGTGATAGTTTTACAGAATATTTTATTTATCTTTAATAGTAGTAGTAGAATGTCACATTTTATTGAAGTTTCTAGTAACGCCATTGTAATTTCGATTTGAAATAACTTTATTAGTTCTTCGAGCGGCGTCACAATAAATATAATTTATATTTTAATTGTAAAAAAAAAAGTTGTTTAGATATTATAAAGTTTATATTACGTCTTATTCCATTAAATATTTTTCCTTATTGGACTCATTTCTCAGGTTTTATTTAATAGTGTTTGACAGTGAGTGTTTCTAAACACATATAGTTAATCGACCTTTCAGAATTACTTTGCAGCATACGTACACATACATAGTACCTTTTCCTAATATAAGGGTTGCTAATACACAGACAAAATTCTTCATTATGATAATTATTTGAATAGAAATTAAGTTTCCGTAAAGCATTATGTATCGATTTAGTTTATGATTTCACTTCTACAACTGACATTAACACAAAATTGTTTGTTAAATTAATTAAATTAAGTGCCTATATTCAACATAATATAAAATATCAATAGAATACAAGTGTCTCCTAATGTTTCGATATGCGTTTGCAGCAAAAGATTATTAAAAGAAGTCAAATGGTAAAAGTTTTCTCTCAAACAAGATATCCATGAATAAAATAACAATATTAATCATCTTTTTCTCTAGAGGTTTAATACATAATTGACTCCAAAGATTGAATGTGTAAAAATAAAAACACGGCTCTTAATTCTTCAAGTCACTCACCTCGTGTGAGCTGACAGTGCAGAATTTGATTTATCGCATCCCATATATTTCTCTACTCCTAAAATGTATTTGTTTAGAAGTATTATTATGCTATGCTTGGTGCCATCTTAGTATAGTGACCGAGTGGTGACGGTACCAACGTCTTTTAACGTGATGATATTCATCACAATAATGTGTAACAACTAATATCCTGTACTGGGACAAAGCACATATCGACCTCGTGGGAAACGAGAGGGCCGACTTCCTAGCGAAAGAAACTGCCCTGCGATCAAAAAAGAAGCCAGACTACGACCTTTGCCCGATATCTTTTGTGAAGCACGAAATTAGATTTAAGACGCTGCGACAATGGGATAGAAGATATAGAACCAGCGAGACGGCGTCTATTACAAAGATCTTCTTCCCAGATGTCATCACGGCGTACATGACGAAGCGAAGCGAAGCGAAGATGTGCCTCACCTTATAATGGAATGCCTGATTTACGTTAAAGATAGATTTGAAATAGAGCAGAAACTTCGGTATAAAATTGTCGTCGAAAATATACCATTAATAATGAAATGTAAAGAAAGAGAAATATTTGTAAATTACTGTTTAAAGATCATAAAAATAGTTATAGATAGAAATAAGAATAAATAACAGATATATAATAAAATTAAGTCATAAAATGTCAGACTAATAGTAATTTTAATTATAGGATAGGAAATGAGCATGTTATGTTATTTCTTATCAGTAGTAGTTCTATGTAAATTAAACTGTAAAGTTTGTAATAACCAATAGAATTAATAAACAAAGAGCCTTGGCGACGTCAGGGGAATAAAAAGCCACAACACCCTGCGAAAGCGGGAGATTAAAACGGGGGATACTCGGCCTCGAGTATCAGCAAAATGCTGAGTCCCGATGTAGCCGATGGTGAAATCAGTTTGGAAGAAGTGGAGAGCGCGATTCGAAGCCTGAAATGTGGTAAGGCTGCGGGAGCAGACGAAGTTACTGCCGAGATGATCAAATATGGTGGGCCACGCGTCTTGGACTTGTTCTGGTTTTTGTGCAATTTATGCTGGAAATCAGGGGAGGTCCCAGACGATTGACGAGGTGCAGTCATCATACCTTTATATAAAGGCAAAGGTTCACAGATAGACTGTGCAAGCTATAGGGGCTATTAGTTTGATTAGCTTGGGCGGTAAAGTTTATGCTAAAATATTAGCGAGAAGAATGCAAGAGAAAACTGAAAAGCTGTTGTGGGAGGCCCAAGGAGGTTTTAGACCTGGAAGAGGGTGTATAGATCAGATCTTTTCCCTCCGCATGATCACAGAAAAGTTTTTGGCCCTAAACCAAAAGGTTTTCTGTACTTTTGTGGATTTGGAAAAGGCGTTTGACAGGGTTGTGAAAAAGAAACTAAGGGAGATACTGCGCCGTTACAATGTGAACGGACCCTTGCTACAGGCTGTAAAGTCTCTTTACAGAGGTCATTCAGCCTGTGTGCGAGTAGGAGCTGACATGTCGCCCGGGTTTGACATCCAATCGGGTGTTAAGCAAGGTTGCGGTATGTCAGCTTGGTTGTTCAATTTGTATTTGGATAGTTGTCTCAAAGGCGTGAAAGACAGTGACATGGGAGTGAAAGTAGGCGACCTTAAGGTTGCTTGCTATATGCAGATGATGCTCATTGCATCATCAGAATGCGATTTGCAGGCATTGGTCACCAATCTGAAAGATGGGTGTGAAAATAATGGTCTAAACATGAATGTAGATAAGACGAAGGTTCTGATATTTGAAAGAAATGAAAAAGGAACAGAATGTAAGATCAAAGTGAATGGTAAGATAATAGAACAAGTGAATGAAGCAGTGTATTTAGGAAGTATGTTTAGCAGCGACGGAAGATACGAAATGGATATGGAAAGGCGTATTGCTGCCGGTACCAGAGTCAACGGTGCTTTGGTTGCATTGTTGAGACGACGAAACGACAGCATAGCTGCACGTTTGGCTGTACGCAATGCAGTTTTGCTACCGATTTTGTGCGATCTCTTCGCAGAATATGCGGAGTCAGTCTAGCTGATCGAATCCGCAATGAAGAGATCCACAGAATGGCAGGTACTAGCGAAAATGTCACGGTGAGAATGAAGAAGAACGTGCTCAGATGTTTTGGGCACGCCGAACGAATGAGTGATGAAAGAATGGCAAAAAAAGATTTATAAAGGAAAAGTGAGCGGTAAGAGAGACAGGGAGAGGCCTCGAGTGACCTTCGAAAACTCAGTAGCTACGATACTGGAGGAAGGTCACGTGAAAAGCATGAGGACCCCCCGGAGGGCATGTATGAAGAGGTTAATGTCTGTGGTCGAGGCGAAGCAGGCATGCAGGGACCGTAGCGTTTGGCGCTCCGTCGTCTCTGGCTACCCCGCCAGGGATATGGCGTGAAGTTAAATAAATAAATAAAAAAAAACAGCTAATATCCATAGTATCTCTAAACTTGATCCAGGCGTGTCATATGCAATATCTTGTTGGTTTGCAGCAGTTAGAGTCTCTGTTTGTAGAACTACAAACATGTTGGTGATTAGAAAGTTCATTGACACTTGTCTATAGACATGAAAACCGTGACACTATAACTACAAAATATGCTTAAGGTGTTTGTATAGTAAGATGTAAGAAAAAATAAGTATGTATTATTATTCAATTTGGAATTGGTATTAAATGTATTTACATGTATAGGTGACGTGGGTGTTCAACTGCTTATTTTATAATTGAGAACCACCTAATTTGGTGAATCTGCTTAACAGAACGTTTACTGATTTTTAACCAATATTTATAAAGCTTTTAATTATCAACCGTACGATGAGATTTGTATATGAGTATTCATCTCTTTATTTTGTGTAATGTTATAGTATATAACTGACATTTGATTGATGAAGTATTTGACACCTGAGAGACAACAGCCACGTGAGCATTTCAGTGTGTTATTGTGAAAGCTGTTACAATTAAATCAGTGAACAAAGTTACTACACCGTAGAACACATCGACTGAATTAATTCAGTGGCTTTGTTGTTCTTCGCTTTGTTTGTGTCATTTGTTTGCTCGCTGATTGCCACAACCACGCTCAATCAATAACTCACTTGTGGGATTGAGTTAGTTTGTCTCTGGGACTTAACTGAGAAACGAATACAATTTGAGCTGATTCATATTTGTTTAACAACAATTAAAACAGTAACTAAAAGTTTTAAATTTTAATGACTATTACCTTAAACTATCTATGTATCATAAAAACAATGTCTCCGTAAGGAAAAAGTAATTTACTATTGTCGGTACTTTTTAAAATGAATTTAAAGATGGCATTGTCTGTTAAATAAAAAAAAATAGTTATCTGGATTTTTATTATTGATTTATAGCAGAGGCAGCCGTAATTACAAAAACCCTGCATAAATAATAGAAAATTCTAAATTAACTACAAAATATCATAGCGCATTATGAACACGGCCTTGTAAATGTAATATGTTGTTTATATTTGAATGATAAAAGTAAATAACTGTCTTTTTATGCATATTATTTCGATCGCGTGTCGTGTTTCATACAAAATGACGTCTATGTGAAGGCAGTTAGAGCCAATACTGCGGGTCGGTGTGTAATTTGATGTCTAAATGCAGCAAATTGAATTCCGGACGCAGTGTAATATCCGTTCGGCTGCCTTATTGGCTGCTCCGCTGTGTCGTGCTGACACCGACCTTGTACTTTTTGGGGTTGTGTATTCAAACTTTAAAGTGATTAAAGTACCTACTTTATTGGGAAATAAATTAGGTTGTGTTCATAATACCCTCTGGTCAAAATGCGCTGAAGTTTTTGTTAAATGGTTGTGAGCTTTTACTTTTATTTTGCTGCTCACAATAGCTACTTTTATACGAGAGGTGGTCTGTAGTGATTTAACTTGTGTTAGTTTAAATTCATTTTGTATGATTTTTCTATAATATAACGTTTCTTTTTTTAATCCTTACTTGGATACGACTAAAGAGCATTGTGTTATACTGAGCGTCAGAACAAATTGAGCAAACAAACTGCTAGTGCAGTACGAGCCCTCTAGTTACTTATATCAATGACACTTATATAATCCCTCCAGAATAAATAGTATTTAGTTTTACAGATATGTCCCTCTCTTCCTTTGGGTTTATCTGTCTCTTACTATTTTTCTATATTTGAAATATCTAAAAAAAATGAAGTAAAAAAATTTACCCATTGAAGTTATAAATATAAAAACTTAATATGTACAATCGAATTTCTATTTATGTAAAATGTCATATAAAGTATCTTAATAATAGGTCTTTTCAGTAAATCGGACGGCAGCTTTTCAATAAAATTAATATGATTTATAATTATGTCTACTCCCTGTTCTATATCACGGTGATGGAGATTGTAAACCTTGAACCCGTTGAATCCCACTATTATGAAGTTGCTATAGACAAGAACAATAAATGTAGACAGGACGTAGACAAAACAGCAAAGAGTACTAAAAAAATAATTTTTTTTCAATGTTAAAAATCACTTCTCGGTTGTGCCATTCTTATGGAATTGTAAACGAGTAAATAGTCCACTTGGTGGTAAATGGACCAGTGCACGTAAGTAAATGAAATATAATAAATACTGTTGATTACACAGGCACACAAAAAAAAAAAAATGTCATGAACCAGAGGGGAGACCCCATTATTCTTAGGTTTTTGGGATCGCTGAAACCGAATATGACAATAAAAACTAATTTTAAATGCCCGTTTTCCCGCTAGCACCCCCTTACTACCTCTTAAGGGGTAAAAATTGAAATTTTTGTATAAAATGAAGATAGATGTGTATTTCTATGTTTTTTGGGATGCTGAAACCGAAAATGATACCTAAAAATAAATTCATGACCACTATCACCCCCTACCATCCCTTACAGGGGGTGAAAATTTCAATTTTTTCTATAAAATCAAGACAGATGTGTATTTCATTTCATTCATACGTTTTTTGTGATGCTGAAACCGAAAATGACAACCAAAAGTGAATTTGATACCTGTTTTACTCAATACCACCCCTAACGGGGGGGTGGGGGTAGTTTCAATTTTGTATAAAATCAAGATGTATGAAGAAATTTTAACGATTTACAGTAAATGACATGTTTATCAAACTAGTTTGAGGTTACTCTTAGCTCTTATATTAGAAATTCAAATGCTTTATCGATCAGAAGTATCTGATATATATTTATGATTTAATTCTACTCTTAGCATAACCCAGGAACAACAGCGTGGACGTAGTAGATTTCTGTTCCCTTTTGGGGTGCTGGATTAAAGTGAGTCCCCTTGCCTCGCACTATTGAGCGTCTACCTGTTTCTACGATAACGAACTCTCTTGTTGTAAAAGGTTCTTCTAAGTGGTTTCTGTTTATTGGTTCTTTTCTGTTCTGGCAAATCTCTTTTTAAATTCCAACAGTAGTCTGCTAACATATTGACATCCCATTTACCCTGATAGCGCTGTTCCATTGTCTTAAGATCCTGATGGAACCTTTCACCTTGCTCCTCACTGTAGTCTCCTAAATTGTCAGGAAAATAGTTCCTTCTATTTCGGAGGCATAGAATTAGGTTCAGCATCTTTTAAGCGTTTTACAAGACTGCCGGATGGATAACAGTATAAGTAGAATTAAATAGAATACAAAAAAAAAAAAACAAAAAATGAAAAAACTTGTTAAGAATAGGACAAAAATCATGATTCAGTCTTAGCATCATAATAACTAATATATGCATACAATAAGGTTACCATATACTTTATAATCATTTTTTCTCTCAGCATCTTGAAAAACAGAAATTCACATCCATCTTGATTTTATATAAAAATTGAAATGTTCACTCCCCCTAAGGGTTGCTGAGGGATGTTAATGGGTGATAGAGGTCTTAAATTTATTTTTAGTAATCATTTTCGGTTCCAGCATCCTAAAAAACGTAGAAATACACATCTATCTGGATTTTATAGAAAAATTGATATTTTCACCCCCTGTAAGGGGTGGTAGGGGGTGATAGTGGTCATGAATTTATTTTTAGTTATCACTTTCGGTTTCAGCATCACAAAAAACGTAGAAATACACATCTGTCTTGATTTTATAGAAAAAATTGAAATTTTCACCCCCTGTAAGGGATGGTAGGGTGTGATAGTGGTCATGAATTTATTTTTAGGTATCATTTTCGATTTCAGCATCCCAAAAAACATAGAAATACACATCTATCTTGATTTTATACAAAAATTTCAATTTTCACCCCTGAAGAGGTAGTAAGGGGGTGCTAGCGGGAAAACGGGCATTTAAAATTAGTTTTTATTGTCATATTCGGTTTCAGCGATCCCAAAAACCTAAGAATAATGGGGTCTCCCCTCTGGTTCATGACATTTTTTTTTTTGTGTGCCTGTATTATTTACTACAGCTGTGTGTCGGCTCCACCTCTTGTAAATATATTTTTTAAATAAACTCAAAATATTTTGGTTTATTTATACAAAACGAATTAAAAAACCTATTATTTTATTTATTAAACTCAACTGATATATCTAAACACTGACATTAAAAATCAATACTACATGTATCAATACTTTTTATATACAATTAATTGTATTAAAAACAAAACATAAATTTAAAATCTTATCCTACAAGTTATAGTTATAGAGTAATTTCGCTCAAAGACATTAGAAAAAAGTATTATATTGTTTCAAGTAAATTTGTTATTATATCCAGACATCGGAAATACTAATTCGCAAAAATAAAAAGTTTGATAAAACTAATACATATTGTACCAAATATCTTTCAACTACTTGTTTGTATATTTTGATTTTGATTTTGTATACACAAGTTTATATAAATATTTTACAAATGTACATCTGGCATTAAATAAATCAATATCATATTATCATTTATTAAACGTGTACAATAGAAAAGATATGAAATATTGAGATAGACGCTTATCTGTAATTATTTATACGGAGGGTCTCGTGCAGTCTTGTACTGGGAAGTACATCTGCAGGGACAGTTTAAGTAAGTATCAGCAGAAATTACATTAGGGTTGGATGAAGTGCTTTGTGAGGTTTTTAACCTTAAACATACATTTTTGTTACTTTCAAAAATACACACACTATGTGATGTCACTAATATTACTAAACGTCACAAAGCGACGCACCAAGTATATTAACTATGTGAAGTTGATAATATTGATATATATTTTGTTGACACATTGTCTGTATGTCACTCTCAGTAGTATCATTATAATTATAAGAGACTACACGAGGTTGTCATGAGATAATTATTAATTATTTTTTGTCCAACAGACAAAAGTTAATCCAATTATTTTGATATTATAATAAATATAACATTTGTTCATTTTTTAGAGTATCTTAAATTTTATTCAATAATTAATTTCAGTATAATCATAGTTTTTATTTTAATTGGATTAAGGAGTCTCGTTTGTGATGTAGTTTACCTAGTAAGTTAAATATTGAAGATATACTAACTAAACTATATTTTGCCCTCGGTGTTGCCTGCCGAAATAATCATGTGGTAAATAACAATACGGCTATATTCGTGTTGTTTATTTTGCATATTGATTTTGCTTTTACTAAAATAGCATAATTGTATTTAGTTTAACTGATTAACTTGTTTGTAACATTAGCTCAGGTTTCTCAGGTATCTTAACATATATTATTTTATCAATCTTCTGCTTCTTATACTTGGGCAGCATTGTATTATAAGAATAAAAGTATCTAAAAATTTACAGAGAATATTGTTATGAGTTCTCTCGGTATAGTATACCTTTCGAATAATATTTATTTTAAAAATATATTCCTGAAGCGATGACACAATTTAGCACGACGCGACTCATTTCCGTGCCTCGTAATTTAACACTAGACTGCTAAAAGCTAATTGATATCTCAAAATATCCGTGCGGTGTGATGGACGGACTGCTTTGTTATCAACACCGTCCCGCTATAACTGACAGGAGATACAGTTCCTCCAGTGAAGAACAAGAATAGCCCCATTTACAAACTCAAGCTCAATTTACAAACCAAGGTAATTTATCGTATGACATTATTAAAGGAGTTGTTAAGTTGAGTAGTATTCAAATACTACTGAAAAGAAATTGCTAGAAAGCTTGCAATGTGAATATATAATACATAATTTCAGCAATTCGATTAAAACGTTTGAATAATGAGATTAAGATGGTTGAGAGTGAAACTATGAGATTATGTTTTCGAAACCCCGTAGCGCCTTTATATATTCCCGGTGGTAGACCATACCATTGGGTCGCCGGCAAGTTTACCACCCATCGGACAAAGTCGTGTCGCAAAGCGACCTAGTCGTGTTCCGGCACGTTGTTCGATAATGCCATATATATGGGAAATGGGTCTGAACAGCTGCGTTGCGTTGGCGAACCGGTTTGGCGTCGAGTTGGTGTTTATTGTGTCGGGTGCCTAGTCGTGAAGGGTAACGGGATCCGAAGCGACGGCTTTCCGCTGGCCGCCCGCATACTATCTACTGAGACACCCGGCGGTAGATAGTTTGCAGCTGAACTACGGATCAGCTGCTAAGATCAGGGTACTACGGGACACCGGTACCTAAGCCATCCGGCAGCGGCACATGCGCTTGCGCGTGTAAACTGCCGGGTTACCGGTTTTGGTGTTGGATTCATAATGTGGTAATGTGGTTAGCTGTATAGGTTCGGCGCTGTTCGTCTGGGTTCCCACAGTTGTCGGGGGCTCGTCGGATCTCGTGCGCAGCTAGAGGTGATTGACGACTTCGGAGGTCAGATCTGCCGTACCAAGGATCCATGTAACCGGGGTAAACTTGGACCACATTTATAGCGGCTCAACTTTTATAACCGAAGGGTTGATGGGGTTGAGATGCTATAAACATAACCATTAGGATAGAAGGAGGCGTGGGCGACAATGACCAGACTAGTCTCCCAGTGGCATGATATCTTCGACAATTTCGACGTCGGGTTCGATACGTACCGCCTCGTTCAACTGCCATTTCTCATCCTATTCACTCATATATATATATATATATTTTTAATGAAAAAGTCCAAAGAAAAGAACAAGTTTTTTCAAAGGTTGCACTCCTCCGCATACAAATTGCACCTCACTAATATTAGGGGCTTGCACTCTAATCTTCTACCTGTTCACCACCACCTAGAGAAAGAGCAACCGCACTTGCTTTTTTTTGACGGAGACATAGATACAATGTCCTTTGAGCGCTGCGTACCTGGATCATCCCAGTTACTCGTTAGAGCACAACTTTCGCTTACGAGCCGGGGTCTGTGTGTAAACGCTGAACGACCTCCGTATCCTGCGTCTCAGTCACCTTGAAGACCCCACTTTTTCTTCCCTATGGGTTTTAGTAGACAAAGGACACGGAAAAATCCTGTATTTCTGTGTCTACTGTTCGCACAGCGGTGACCAGGAGACCACTAGATTGAGTATATCGGTGAGGCTGCTGATAGGGCTCTGCATCAGTACCCTGCAGCGGAGCTCGTCTTTCTGGGGGACTTAAATGCGAGCCTTATAAGCAAGCTTTCATCGTACGGTGTATCTCTTGGTCTGATCGGCTGGGTAACGGACTCTCTGAACCAGAGATCTCTCCGAGAAATTGTCGACGTGTGTTCCTAGGAACCCTTGACAATAAATGCCGAAGTGCCTCAGGAGTCCGTTCTTTCTGCAACTCTTTTTTAATTCGTACTGCGAAGGACTGGAACCGCTTGCCTGCGTCGGTTTTTCCGTCGGAATACAATGTGGGTGTCTTCAAGAGAAGAGTGAATAGGTTACTAGGTTAATGTGCTTTACCATCTAAGACTATATTTTCACTTCCCATCAGGTGAAATGTAGTCAAGCATTAAACGTATAAAAAAAACGCATATGGATTTAGATTTGACGTCGAATGATCTGGGTTTCCAGATACTAAGTATTCAGGACTCCAGATACTAAGTCTTATGGACAAATTCGAAAATATTGTAAACTAAATAAAAGTATTTGTCCGAAATGTGGTGAAGCACAATAATTGTAAAACTAAAGAATTTAAATGTATTAATTGTAAAGGTCCCCATATGGCTTTAGATAAGTCATGTCCTTTTTTTAAAAAAGAAAAAGAAATTCGTGACATAATGAGTGAAACCAATTCTACATATAAAAAAGCGTTAGACATATTTAAAAAAAAAAAAAAAAACAGAAACAAAAAAAAAGTTATCTCTTAAGCGAGGAAGTTAATTGATACACGTTATGAAACTCCTGCAACAGCCAATAAAAGTCGAACGTACAGTGACGTTCCTAAAACGTCAACTGTGATACAAGAAAAGAAAAATGAAAACCAGAAGATAAATGTAAACAGAAAACATGATAAAAGGAAAAAGAAGATTAATAAGATTAGTGCAAATTTAAACGATAAATCAGATGATGAAAATGAGGAATATGAGAAAAGTCAGGAAAATGATCAGCAAAGCATTACGGAAAAATACTTAAGAAAAAGACAAAAGTTATTTGATGTTTGCAAAGTGATTAATATAATAAAAGAGATTTTATTATCAGACAAAATGTGGTTTGATAAAATGATGCTAATGGTAAGCTATTATTGAAGAAAGCTAGTTATTTTTAGTTCGTTTTTTGAGTAAAGGAAGATTTCAAACTTTTCTGCCAATTCTTTTTGCAATGGATAAGGTCTTTAGGTTAAGCATTGTAGAGTGGAATGCACAAAGTCTGAGACCTAAGTTATTAATGTTCGATAATTTATTACATTAGGAAAAAAGTACATATAGCTGTTATCTCTGAAATTTGGTTGTATGCAGATTCTATAATTCATATTGGTGGTTACAATGTTTATCGAAAAGACCGTCATGATTTCTATGGGGGAGTAGCTATTATTGGTCATAAGTCCATAAAATCGCATAGTTTCTTAATTAATTACATCAATCCAGTAATTGAAGTGATTTGTATAAAAATATTGAATTGTAAATATCTAGAAAATGTTATATTTATTTATTGTTCTTCCTTCGTTCAAACTTGCCAATCTGATTGGGATAGAATATTTTCAGTAGCAACAAAAAGAAACTAATATTAGGCGATTTTAATGACCATCATTCTAATTGGTCAAATAAAACAGCTCAAAGAGGTACATACTTATTTGAAACTGCACTAGGTAATGGATTCATATCACTTAATAAAGAAAACTCGATTAGAGTTAAATTAGTTAACGGTTCTTTACAATCTTCCTCTCCTGATATAAGCTTTGCTTCATCGGTTATCGGTAGCAGTTAATTTTAGGTGGCAAGTTTTTAATGAAAACTTAGGAAGTGATCATCTTCTAATAAAAGTAATGACAAACTATTAGGTAATCTTAAATTTTTCCAGAAATTACAATTCAAAATGTCAGATTAGAATTCATATCATAATGATTTAGCTAATTAAATCTCAAATTTTACTAGCTACAATTGGTCCTCAAGTGATGTTCGAGTAAACTATGATAATGTTTTAGAGAAAATTAACTTTTCTGCGAATAAAAATATTCCAAAAATTATTATTAGCCTAACCTAAAAGCAAATTAAAACCTAAGGAGTATTGGGACCCCCCTTTTCTAGAACAAACAAACAATTTTGTACAAATGTATTAAAGAAGCAATGATTACTTTTCGCGCTATTGATATAATTTTCAAACCTTATAATAATTGTTGTAACAGATTATACCTTAGCTCTATATTATTATAGATATATCATAAATCTTTTGCATAAACGGTATTCGTTAATAAAACATGAACAGATAAGGTAAGGCATACCAAACCGTGGACAGAAAAAATTTCAATTTATTCCTTGCAAAAAAATTCTGAAGATTATTAAGGAATACCGCAAGCGACGAACCGACGAAGACCACTGGACCGTGGGATTGAGATTAGCTAAAGTAGACTTAAACGTCCACGTGATAAGTTGCAATAAGGCTTGACTTGTACGGGAATGTTTTAATTGCTTATAATCCTTTGACGCAGCGCCGGTGTAAATGCTCTTGCTATTTAACCTTTAGATTCTTATTGATTGAATTGATTTTACATAATTAGCAGTAAATTACTCATAATGTACAATTTAAACAGATTTTAAAAGTGATATAATTTGTATATCGTATGTTTGTTAATATTAATGGACCTTGTGATAAATTAAACATTCATGTCCTTGTTGTTTAGTTAGTACGTTAACTATTTTTAAACGAGCATGCAAAGTTGATAACAAGAGGCAGCTATTGATAAAGTAAACCTTTTATCTCTCGTGAAAGGTAACATTTTATCTCGAGGACTTGCATCCGCGGGGAATACGAAATGCGATTACTTTCATGTCATATATTTTATGTAATTTTATATATTAGGAACGAGTAATATTAATGTTTAGAATAACAATAGGTTCATTACTTTTGAAATCAAATTACCGGATTAAATAATAATTTTGTATTTATTTACCTTAAGCCATACAACCCTACGCTCCACCATTACGGCCCAAATACCAACTGGACATTGGGTACAGCTATTATTTACAAAGGCTAGTGTCGGCATTTCAAAGGTAACTGGATCTCTGATAAGTCTAGAACTGGAATACGATATCCTCATCCATTTTGTAAAATCTATAAAAAAACACAGGTAGAAGTTTTTTATTTCATAAAGATTTATTGTACCAACACGAGTTATTTCTTTCCGTATGTTTTAATTAATACAACGTGCAAGTTGTAAAGCAGTTCTCATATTAAAATTGGTAGATCTTTAATGAAGAAATACCTAGGAATAATTTTGATAAGAATAGATTTCAAAAGAAATATCATTATCTTACTGCCACTTCTGGGGTCGGCATGTATGTTTTTTTCCGTCCATACTCTCTTGTTACTCGTCATCTCTGTACATGCTTGTTCTCCATATCGTCTTTCACGCAATCCATCCAGTTTTTCTTCTGCCTCTTCCTCTTCCTCTTCCTGTCCATCCTTCCACTACCATACCCAGCACTCTTTTGGTCTAAAACAGGAATCAATATTTTCATTGAATCAGTATGAATCGGTTTTGATAGTAATTTTCGTGTTTAGGGTTTGATGTCTGTCTTTAAAGTTACTGCTCTGCAGAAACGAGGTTTTCATTTAAAAGAAACCTTACAGAACCTTTCTTAAATTTGGTACACAATGTATATTTGTGTCCGCTTCGAGACAAAGAGGCCGTCTTTCAGTTAGCAGTAAAAGTGCCGTAAAAACGTGAATATGGCGGTCCGGCACCGCCTCGTCCTTTAACGCCACATCTACTATAAAATACCTAAATAGACTGTGAAACTGAATTACATTCCAGTGGTAGATTTACAAAATCTAATTTATTATTCTTCTCCTTTGTTGAGGTTTATGATCGCAAACTCGGAGTCGTTTTGGAAACAAAGATCTTTATTATGTTTCATGTGTATTCAATAATTAAGTTATTTAATGTGACTTTATTAAACACAATATTTTACAAGATACATTTTACTTTTCAAACTAAAGTTATCTGTTTTTGGAAAAAAAAAATATTATATCAAAACATTTAGATCGTTTAAAGAATCTGGAATATGAAATATCAAAATAAAAATCCCTAAAGAAATATTTCCGCGGAAGGAACGATATTTAGGTTTTCATTTTTCACGTGCCTAGAGACTACGGCGTAAAGTTAGTGAAAATACATTATGTGAAATCTTGAACATATATTTAATTAGACAGGATGATATGATGATAATGACCTTGACATGCAAGCATGTGGGTGTTTGTTTAGTTTTAGTATTTAATATATATAAAGTTTCTACTTGATAATTGTACTTTAGTATTCAGTAGAAATATTATTTTCTAACCAAATACTTTATTTCTGGAGAGAATTGTTTAAAGCTCAAAGCATTCGCTACCAATGAACCTGACTCTGAAGCAAAAAAAGCGGTAAATAAGATATATAAAAATGTATATTTAAATATACAATTGTATTAAAGGGATTGTAGTAAAAATGTTGTTCAATCCTACATTAATAACACCTGACCATAAAACTCAAGTCATACACAATAAATAAATAATACCGCAATGCCTGCCACTGTAGAACTGCTGCAGTGAACTTAAAATGTATTTTTGATTTATTTCATATATTAGATTCATTAATTCACATAATGTAATATTATTTTGAATATATTGTGTGTAATTTTGCAGAGATATCATAATCCATGATAAACCACAATAGCTAACGGGGTCACAAGTTTTAATTGTTTCAGAGTTATTGTTTGTTAAATGATATATTTATTCTGTTGGTTGTATTCACACTCCAACACAGTCACTGCTAACACGGAGGTGAACTAAATATATAATATTGTTATTTAATGTGTACTCTTGGTTCTGAATAAACAGAAAACGAAATAAATAGAAATATAACAAGGAAATATCTTCAGTCACAGAAAACATTAGGTTTTTCTTTTCTGGCAATAAACTATCCATGAAATTAATTTCATTAAAAGTCATATGTTACGTTATGGCGCAGCCGCCATGAAGACAGGTCGTTATTTTTCCATTTAAATGTAAATGGCTAATATATTTGTTAAAACGTATACAAGAATAAACAAACGTAAAGTTGAGATACTTTTTTTAGTCGTTTTCGTCCAAATCAAACACAGCCTTTAATTTTAGTTATTTGAATTATTTATTAAAAATTAAAGACTAACGAGAATCAGAAGAAGTTTTGATGAATTAATCCTGAACACAAGTCGCTCAACTTTCAGACTTGATGAATAAAATACTTTGCGAGGACCGTCCTAGTGAATCTGAACTTTATCAGTTGTTACCTGAAATGTGACTTATGTATGCCGTCCATGTTTGAGAATCACTGCTTCACTTAAAATCGAGACAACTTTAATTGATTTTAATATTAATTATCTCAACCAGACCTTGAGAGACCAATATACACAGGATAAGTTTTATTTATTTATTTAGCTTCACGCCATATCCCTTGCGGGATAGCCAGAGACGATGGAGCGCCAAACGCTAAAATCCCTGCATACCACTTTCGCCTCGGCCACAAACATCAATCGTGACTTTCCTTCAGTATCATAGATATTGTGTTTTCGAAGGTCACTCAAGGCCTCCCCTGTCTCTCTTACCGCTCACTTTTCCTGTATAAATCTTTTTTACCATTCTTTCATCACTCATTCGTTCGACGTGCCCAAACCATCTGAGCACGTTCTTCTTCATTCTCACCGTGACATCTTCGCTAGTACCTGCCATTCTGTGGATCTCTCCATTCATCTCTTCATTAAGTTTTGTAATTCAATTAAAACAAAAGTGATTATAGTTTAAATAGTATTATTTAACTAAACTGTTCAAGTAACCATTTTGGTTTTTATTTGCATACTATAATAAGTAAATACTTTTTTTTATATTTGTTTGACGCCTTATTATTGCTCTTTTAGACTTCCACTCTAGAATGTATGTTAGTTGACTTAAACCTACTCACTTTGTGGAAGATATAAAAACAACCAAAAATGCTTGAGGGATACTCATCACCGAGGTCACCATTATTAAAATATTAACCTCTCAGTATTTGAAGAGGTACAATTATCAAGGAGGAAACATAATTATACTCTTATAAAGAAAAGATCGAGTCGGTTTAAAATTAATTTGCAAAGTTAATGAGGGTCTCCGAATTTTTATTTAAGTTGGTAAATTGAAAGAGGTATTGTGATTTTTTGTTTTTATTAAGAGTTATATAAAGAGGTCTCAGAGTCTTGACTGTTACGAGATTTTTAACAGTAAATTAAAATAAAATATCGTTATAATCTTTGATTACTTTAACTTCATCTCAAAGGTAAAAAAAATTATCCCTATTTTAAATAAATTGTTATTAACAAAGTTGACTGCAAAGGCTATTAACAATGTTTTCTGTTGATATTTTATAGTTATTTTTATTATCGCTTGAGAGCTAGTAACATGTTCACTGAAATAATAATAATAAACAGTTATATCCCATTAAACAACAGTGCAATCAGTCAAAGCATCGGTCAACACGCAGTGGTACAGAATACAACACCTCCATTGATCACAAACACATACAATTGGTAAAATGCAAATGCGTTCATGTAAATTCCCTACAACTGGGATAATTGGGACACTGACAGTAAACGGAGGAAGGTTTGATGACGGAGTTTGAAACTGCCCGGACCCGGCTTAACATGCCCATAATAAATGAGACAGGAGAAGACTATTCCGTTGAATATGGAGTTAATGACTGATTAGGATGGATTGGATTGGTTACGTAATGTAAATATTTAATGTATTACTTTTATTGGGCGTCTCAGCTCATTAATATGATCTTTTAGATTTTAGTAAACATTAAAATATCTTTAATCAATAAAATTTTCATTAAACATTGTTTGTCTGAAGGTTTTGTCATTTTCAATATTAATTAAGTAAGCTAAGATTATATCACGCAAATTAGGTAAAGCGCGGCCTTCGGCCTTGAGAAGGGGAGTTAATAATGAAAATAATCATCGTTTTATTTTAATCTTAAGTATAAATTTTTTATTAGTACATTTTTACCCTAATGTTGTAAGACATGGTGAGGTTGGAATTACATACTTTTTATTCAATTCTTAATAAATTTAAGGGTATTAGTTTTAATCTGTTAACTATCTCATATTTCAATTATACTAATTAGACATTTTTTGTTTTTTCTTATAATTTATGAATAAATAAATAATGTCACAAAAAATGTTGCAACTATCAAATGTAATAATTACATTTAACTATTATTTAATCATTACTGTTCTGCTAATAAATATGTACATATAATTAATACAAACACCCAGTACAGCAGTACAAGTATACAAGACACTATAATACATACTACATCTGCTTTGAAGGTCGCCCAAAGGGTAATCCTTTTTGAAATCCCGAGGTAACAGTTATCGTAATAGAATTTAGAACAGATATTATAAATAGAATTTAACATTTTGATCGCCGAAGTTGTCATCTATCTCTAGCTTCTACCCGCAGCTTCACTCGAAAACAAACAATCTTTCAACTCTTATTATCTTAACATTTTTATATAAAATGTTAGCTTTATAAGTTCAGAGGTTTGGGATGAAGTACTTACTGAGTCAGTCAGAATAACAGTTATTTTTTTTTAATTTCTCTAGTTTGCAAAATGTTTTACTCTGTATAACAACAACAATAAATCTTAGAACGTAATCATTTATTTTTTGTTGGAATTATAATTTCTCATCAAAGGATCTGATCTATAAAAGGTGATTCCAGTGGTGTTTGCGTAACATCAATCATTAGGCAATCGCTGTCAGTTGTTATCGAACAAGCGATGTAGTCAATAATACACACACTGAATATGAATGACACTTCTCTGACAAATAAATGCGTTAATTATATAGAACGGGACTAAGAAGATTTCCGGTGGGAAATTGATTGGGAATGTTCCAATAGAATTGGATAATCAATTTAAATAACCATTTTTATATGATTAGTTGTGTGTAAATCAAATATTAAGGAAAAATTTATTTATTTATTTGAATTCTTTATTGCACAACATGGTACAAAGGTTGGGCTTAACGCTTAAGCATTTTCTATCAGCCACCCCAAAACGTGCAAGAAAATACGTACGAAGGCGGAGTGAAAACAAAAACACAAAACAAACTAGATATCGATATATAGATATCATATATAATCTGTATACGTACAGAAACGTACATACATACTATCATACATACAAAACTACAAATATATAAATAAATAAGTTTTCTACATATACTTATATATATACTCAGATGGGAAAATAAACGATTATAAGCTGCTGCTGAGTTAGAACTGTTTCACCTGTCTCTTGATAGAGATTCGTAAAGGTGCGTTATGAATACTTTTAGGTAATTGGTACAGTCGGACAGCGACAACAGAGAAGCAGTCAGACAAGAAACCAGTGTGATGAATGGGAACAGTAAGGAGTTGGTTTTCGTGGGCATGCGTACGAAGTAGGAATTTATTTAGAAGATATTTGGGATAAGAGGGATTGTAAAGAAAAGAGTATAAGGTGCAAAGAATTCTCATGCTCCTATGTTCACAAATCTGTAGCCAGTTTAATTGCGAGCGATAACGAGAATCGTGGTCAAACTTAAGAAGATTGAAAATAAATCTAATAGTAGAATTCAACATGCGTTCAAGCTTGTTGAGCAACTCTGCATTCAAATTCACGTAGAAAACATCATCGTTATCAATTATCGGCAACAGTAAACTATTGGCAAGCAGTATTTAAATTTTAACGTGAAGAGAATGTTTGAAGCGCATTAGTGAATGTAAACCAATTATAATATATATAAGTATCAATCAACGCTTCCAAATGTCAGCGATTATAGAAGTGCCAAATCGATCGGCCCACGAAGATATGCGCATAAGGTCAGAATTAATGGAGGAGATAGTTTAATCAAAATGAACGCCAGTAGTGATCTCAAATCAGTCAGTTTGCTTCTGTCCAAAGCGTACAGACTGCTTGCATCCTCGAAGATAGGAAGAAAACCACTGTAAGGTAGAGTCTGATCCATGATGTCTTCTAGTTTAGCCATAGTTATTAAGTCCGTGATGTTCTACGAAATAGTTTAGAGTGAGAGAGTTTATGTGCCAGCAAGTATAGTGAAAAAAATTATGTTATTAACAATAAAAAGTCAGTAATCACTTCTAACACTGCATTAAAAAAACTTCTAAACACTTTACAGCACCATAAATAGAAATAAAGACGATCATAATATTTTTTTGAAATATTTACGATATTGAAATTTCCGTTCTGTTTTTGATTGCTTTTGAAAATTGTTGTGTTATTAAAAGTTAACAAAGCGAAATAGCTAAACTATAAAGGTAGAAATGTTTATTAGGGCTTCATTATTTTCGGAATGGCATCATAAAAGCAGACATCACTCGATTGAGTCGGAAATCGAGACACTAACGAAATTTAAAGTGAATAAAACTTAGCGATGGGAAGTTAAGCAAATACATAATTGTTATTATGTTGAGAAGAGCGTGTTTAATTGTTATTTATATAAGTTCGAGAATCGTTGTTTAAAAGAAAGTTTATTTTCGTATTAAACGGTTAATTTCTTTAAAAATGAGAATCACAACGTCCAAAGAACCTATTATTTTAATCAAAATTGGCAAGTATCAAACGTTACTAGAATATTGATATGATCCCAAATTTTTAAAAGGACCAGAGAATCACATTTGCATCATGGAATTATGTACAAAGCATTGCGCTATCCGTATGTTTGTATTTTCCTCAAAACAGTAGCGTTATATTGTACGTTTTACAAAAGCCTTTTAGCAAAGTAAAGGTTTCCACCAGTAGTTGATTATATTTCTTGTTAGTTATTACAGTTTATGTTGGTAGACAAATTCATCATTAAAAATATAGACAGTTAGATTGTATTTTCTGGTGCCTTTGATTAGAATAAAACAGACCTCCCTTTGTGGATATACGATTTTCAAATTTCTCATATTATAATAAAGTGAGTTAAGTCACTCGGTAGTCGGGGTTACGGCCCGCGCTAACGAGGGACTCTCACCGCCGTTTCTTTTAGCCCTCGTCGTAATTATAACAAACAAAGCTCCGTAAATTAATATTTATTTATATAATCTGTTTTTGTTGTTAACAAATGTTATTTTAAATTGTATTTAAATTACAATGTAAGTTATTCAAAGAATTTTCAGTATGTATCGTTGTCAATATTTCGTTGTATTATGATAAATGGTTTTCTCCGTGTTACCGTGGACTAATCGGTCTTGCTTCTTTGCATATTTATTGGTGCGGTTAACTTAAAGGATCTGATAATATAATTAATGTTATTATAAAATTGCAACAGACAGTGACCCCTTTCCACAGTGTAGTAATATTTCTTGATCATTTAAATTCACATATAAAATCATTGTAAGTTGTGTTTTCTGCTACGCAGCTGCTACGGTACTATGACTGACGACATTAAAATTAAGACTAGCTGTAAACAATACACTTAGATAAATGTGATTATAATATGGTGCGATTAATATATATATATATATATATATATATATATACACACATATATATATATATATATATATATATATATATATATATACATATATATATGTATATATATATATATAAACTAACGAATGAGCAAACAAAACTTTCAAATGCGTATTACAAAAAAAAATTACAAAATTGCCGTAAAAATAAACTTGCGGCTGTTGCGGCTCATGGTACAACAGTCCATAAGAGTCTGGTCTAATAGTTACGGGATGTCTAAATGTGAAAACAATATTTCCGGAACTTAGTATTAGTCTTTTCAATTCATTCAATATAATTCGTGTCGTATTGGGAATAATTGTAGAAGTATGTCTGAAATAATGTGTTGGTAGGTATTTTTGAAGTGTAGTGTATTTTTTTACATATATGTCATTTAATTAAACGGACAAATAAGATCGCATTGGAGCAACGACCATACCATATTTATTATAACCTAAGCGTCCTCTAGACAAAAGATGAATGTGACACGGACTCAGGTCTCGTACAATGTATGGTCACAGGAACACATATTTGTTGATGAGTTTTTGTTTGTTATCGCAGACCCCTTATCTCGAATTGCTTTTTTGTACTTCGAGTGAGTTATTTTGCATATATAAACATACCGTTTTTGTATTATACTTCTTCAATGATTTTTCATTAAAAAAAGTAAGTGCTCACTTTTATTTCTATGTAACAAATGCAACATATTGTTACTTTAAACTCCGATCCTAAAACGTTCATAATACGCTTCATATAGATAGATGTTTTTCTTGTGTTACTCTTAATACTGCATTAATCACATAAAAGGTTCGGTAAAATGACACATGAAAAATCGAACCTAAATGATTCAGATCACGGCACAAACGTTATTAATTTGTTGAAATGCCACGCCGAGTGCCGAGCCATGAGTTATGAGCTGCAACGTGTTGAAAGCCAACAATTATATACTGGATGATTTAGAAAGGAGGGAATTTTTGGGTTACTCGATAAATTGTACCAAAGGTAATAAAACATAAATAAAATCAGAGAAGAGAGGAAATACTTAGCAAGAATTTTGTATGAGTTTGTTCATGTAAGATAATTATCGTCAATAGAAAGTGCTTTGGACTTTATGAGGCCTCTAGTAATTTATAATGTCGTAGAATAATAATATATCACGCACATAATGTACAATAAAACGGTTAATGGCAGTATTGAACGCTCATATGAATTCTTCATTAAATCTACCCTAAGAGTTTATAATATTCTAATCTTGATAAGAATTATTTATAGAATAGATGAATATGGCACTTGATAAAAGTGTTTTTTTAATCATATTCTCAAATAAAATCCTGGAACAAAAAGTTAATATAATTTTAGTCAATCTGCAAAAATGAAGTGTGAGATAACTGTTTTTATATTTTCAACACTTCAATGAGAATGTACTTACGCTTTATCTGATGTGTTGGGAAGAGAATGACGGTAGATCAAATTAGTTGTCATTACTTTTAACTTAAACAGTTTTGTGTTTTCCGATTTGCAACCTCGGCAAGGAATCATGTTTATATCGAATGTTTATCAAATAAATAAATAGAAAAGCAATATATAAACAAAAAATATGCAAAAATTGATAGTTATTGCTTGTTTATTTAGGGTACAGAATAGTGTGGACAACTGTCATGAATCAATTTGCGTCAGTCGGTTTCTGTAAGTAGATATTCTCTGCACTTTCCACAGGATGTTGCACGAGAATAGATTTCGTTTGAGGACATATTTAAAACACAAGTATTGATCACCAGTCTTACTTTTACCAGTGATAAGGTCAGCGAAAAATTCAGATTTTAGTAATTAATTTATAACACTAAAAGTTGTTTTTTTCCATTTTTTGTTGGCATAGTAAGTCATCAAGTTGAAGCTCAATCGTTCGAATTGCTTTTGAATTAGTTTTTTAAAAATTAACTTTTAAGAGTCGTTACGAGTTTATACTTTGAATTTGTTTAAGAATGTGTATTACAAATGATCTAAAAACAAAAACTAATAGTATATATGTCCGTTGCCAGGTAAATTGCATTAATTTCTCTTTCAGTTCAACGTAGTAACATTAGACTTCACAGCTATCTAAATAGTTAGTTGTTAGAAACAAGAAATAAAGTTAGTGCTCCGAAACACATTTGGATCTTGTACAATGAAAGTTCTTAAACAAAGCCAGCGGATGATCTTGTGTCATCGGGTTTTATAAATGTCAAGTGACCTAAAAACAAAAGTAGAATGTAATATTATTATTTTTTATTAATAAACCCGACAACATAATCAAAAAGCTGTTTCACGCGTTTACCATAAAAAGGCTGCTACTTGTGATCTGCAAAAGCAATCTCAGAAGTCTGCTCAAAACATAGTACTAACTAAATATTACAAAAAATAAACAGTTAAAAAACCTAAGCCTCTTTAAACTTTTTTTAAATTACATCTGTACTAGAATAGATTCAATAGATTTAAATTTACGAAATTCTTGTGACCTTACTTTGATCGTGGTTGTTCATTGGTGCATTAATTTTATAAATCCACGGACCGTAAATCATCCAATAAAATGTTGAACTCCTTTGAGAAAAATGAATAGATTTGATCGAACAAGACGTTCAGTTTAATGAGTCTGCAGAACACGATAGATAACTGTATTTGAACTAAATGTTGCTAGTCCATTTTATTTGCAAATCGAAAAGTCTTTGGCAACTCTCTTTTTTCATATTGTATTTTTCCAAGAACTATGATTTTTTATAATATACTGTATTAGCAGAATTTATTATATAGGAAAATATTTCAAAATGCCTGTATAACACTTTAAAATTAATAACATCAAATAAAAATATAGTTTTCAATTGATGTCATGGAAAATTACTTAGGTTGTTAATTCTATGAATAAATTTGAATGCAAGTTAAATTAATTGCTAAATTAGTGCTATTTCATTGTGAATATATCATGCATAATAATAAGCTTAAATCTTTTTCAATATACATCAATATTAGTAGTGGAGGGTTCCTGCAAAAGAAAACTTAACGATTGTCTCGCGTGCCTCTTTCCTAATTTACAACCAAACTTACAAGTACATAAAATTTACTAAAGTTCACTTCATTTCTGACTTACGAATCCATAATAAATCTATTATTATGGATTCGTGAGGATTAAAAATATGTTAAGTCAGATAAGGAGTAGAATAAGTTGTAATTTAAACGCTCATTTCAAAAAGTTATTTAACGGTTTCACACAATGATCAAAGACACAAAGGAGTTCCATCTTCATTTATAATAATTTGAATACTCTAAGCTCTTGAATGATTTAAATTATTAAATTACTGAAATTGTGATAAATTTTGAATTTATATATTGCGTTGCAAAATAAAATGCTATATGAATGAACTATGAGATATTGATTTATTCTTTAAATCTAATATCATTCTCTAGTAACTAAGCATGAAGTAAATTTATACTTGTTTTTATGGCTTTTATAAAACCATCAAAATATACCTCATTGTTTAGGTATCCTAAAACCACAACCAAAATATGTTTTAACTAAAATTAAAATATCTTCGATTTAATGTCACTCACACAAAGACGAAAATAAAAGACGGAATAGACTCGAAGGTTGCATGTGAAATGAAGACGCTCATTGTGTGACAGTCGGTCCTGAGTTCTTTGAGTCACTCACTCTTGTTGGCTGACAGTAAGAATTTGCTTTGCCCGCATCATCCAATATATTTCCCGACCCTTGTGAAAATTTTGCTTTAGCTGATCTATCCTAAAATAAATGACATAAATTTTTTAGACAATGAAGTTAAAATAATGATTCCTTCAGAATTTACTATAATCATAAATCTTATAATGTTCCAGAGCCGGCCTTGTTACAATTCATTTTAAGTAATTACTAACCTGATTTATTGTTACTATTTGTCATCAAAGTACCAAGTACAAATAAGTGAAAAGTGTTAAATCTGAGACGGATGAAGTCTGTGAGAAAATCAGATCGTCACCCATAACAACGTGTAGTGAGAAGTATATTCAATGCGCCGGAAGTTATTGTGATATTGAATGAATTTATGTAAAATAATAAAGTCAGCCGTTTTATGAGACTTTGAGTAATAATTTATACGTACTTTTGCAAAAGATGATAATTTATAACTCATGGAACGTTGGATAAATCGGTTTGTAACAGTGTTGTGAGTGTTTACCTTTTCCTTGGTGTATTGGTTGAGTTAATGAATCAAATACTATAAAGTATAGTATATACATACATAAAAACTATAAAACAATAGGAAGGGATTCCAAATTATATTACTTATATTTTCGTTTGTTTAAGAATCGTATCTCTTTGTAATTATGTTTTATATTCTGTGGATACAATTATTTTTCCGATTTATTTATATTGTACATATTTTATTACAAAAAAAACTACTTAGTTATATATAGCGTACATTTTGAACCGCTGTGAAAAGTTAAAATGTTACTGTTGTGCCAAAATTAAAAAATATTGTTCGAACCCTATCGTTAAGAACCCTTACACTTTATCAACCTACTTTTAACATTTACATAATTTATAATTATAAAGTTTGTTTGTTTGTTGTGTTTCTAAGAGAGCGAAATAATAAAAAATCTGGAGTTATAATTAATATTCCTGGTTTTTATTAACATAAATTATTTACTTAATAAAATCTTAAATTATATTTTAAGTTTGATTGTCGTAAGGAACTACTTTTAATTTAATCCAAAATGTGAAAAACCATCGCAAATCATTAATATGTTTTACTAAATTTACTTAACGAGTCCAAATTTTGTAAAACTTTCTTAATTTTCTTAATTCTTTCTTTTCGATGTCTACACTCTAGTGTAAAAGACTATTTATTATGCTGACCATTAAAATGAATTGAGCACGCACTAATTCGGTCATATTTCTCGGTTAAGTATCCTACAAGTAATTACTGTCAATAGAGCGCTTCAGCAAGGTCGGTCCCACTTTATAGCGAGCGAGCGACCGTTTGAGGCGCCGGTCTAGGGAGCGCTACAATTAATAAATATATTATTTGACTTGTTTTGAAAATAAGAGGAAGAGCGTACTGTAATTCTGCTCCGTCTTAAAATTATAATCAAGTCGCTTTAGTTTAGTTTAAGCAAATAAAGAAAATTACGCATTTTGTATTTGTATACAACATATTAATATTAAGTTATATCTGTTCTTTAATTTATTATCTCGGTGCTGAGGTAATAATAAAGCCCAATTATGAAAAGAAATAAGAGCATCCCGAAGTATTGCTACACGAGATACCGCCTGAAAGTAAATAATATACAACGCTGCAGTTTATGAATATATAACAATATATGACTGTTATTATCTGAGTTTCTCTCACTTGCTCTTCTTTATATAAGACTAGAATGCAAAAACAGAGTCAGTAAATAGAAGACTACGAGAAAATGTTATTGTTTAAATGCTCTTAATGTGTAGAATTTGGTAAATTGCAATCATTTAAGCAAATAATATTAAGATCTCTTCATTAAGTCAATAAATGACAAGCATTGTTGTTGCCGTAGCAATATATTAACTTGTACTTTTCTAGATATGTGGTCTTTATTGATGTCATGGTTACTAATAATATTATAGAACTGTAAAGTCTAGAATTTGTAGTAAAAGCTTGTAATTTTATAAGAACTAGAGTTCTTATAAAATTAAGCGGTTTAAGATTGGTTTTCGATCGATTCTTCTTAAACTTATAAGTGTAAGCGATAGTTCACCGAAAACTTATTATAAACATTCCCACACTATTTGACCAAGGTTCTTCACGCTCTCGGAATCATAACTGAGATTACAGCTTTATCCTTTGATATAATATAATGATTTAAGTTTAGTATTAAATTAACATTTTCCAGTGTTGGTCCGTTCATGTGTGATCGACTCTCAAAGAATATAATTGAATTATAGCTACACTGTTAAAGTTATATTTTATCCTCATAGTGTACTGTGATAGTAAGTTACAATCATGTTACATTGTATATCGTATGTATCCGCGTTGATATCAATTAGACAAGTTATTAAATGTTGTAATGTAATAAGAATAAACTAAATATTTTATCTTCATTAAGATAATCTTTTATTAATGTTTTTTTTTTGTTACAGGTATGTCATATTACGCAAGGAGTCTACGAGTTTTTTACGTTTAGTAAATAACTAAATTAAAGGAACAGTCCGAGGTTCACCACTGAATGAACATGAAATGAGTATCTACATGCTTCAAAAATAATTTAAAATATATTTAAATAATATAATATAATTCTTCCAACAAAAAGATGCCCTACGTTTATTGGTTTCATTTGATATAGTCGTATCCAAGACAATTGAACAACTCTGACTTCTTTATGTTGGAACATAGTGATTTGATGTGCGAAAGACGGTGACTTTTATGATGTTGAAAAAGACAGGAACATAGAGCAGACGGGAGGTAGACAACAGACTGCAAAGAGATTCATAGCTTTAATAAAATATAATATTTCATATCTAAATTTTTATTACATCATGTATGTTATCTGTTTAGTTAGATATATATTACGGTCTAGGATTGTTTAATGCAAATTAATGCGATAAGAAGTGTCTCATCTATGTATGACGTCACTCGCTAGTCATAAATATGTATTACATGGTAGACACGCATTATGAGCTAGACTATGCGACTTTACGAATTTCTGTGACTATACATATATAATATGTACATAGACTTAGTCTTACTAAGGTTACAAAACTTTAGAACTGCAGAACTATATACATGTTAATATGTTATACATTAAAAAGAAACTCGATGTTAAGTTTGAAGCATTTGTGTGTAATACATAAAAGATGTCATTTAAAGATCGCAGGAGGCTTAAGAAAAAAATATTAATGGTTTTAAGTAGGTCTCCACGTAGGGGAAACACTTACGTCGAGGACGGAAACCTGCGCTCCGGAATGTACTGACTGTGCAGCATGTGTACAATACACACGCACAAAGAATACTCGGTTATACCAGATTGATATATTCTTATGGAACTGTAAACCAGCAAATAGTCCACTTGGTGATAAATGGACCAGCGCACATAAATAAATTTAGAGATATAAAAAATATGTTTGATTGTCTATCTACTAATACTGTGGCGTATTTTATAGTAAACAAAATAAACTGTTTTTTATTAAACTCAACTGATATAGCTAAACAGGGACAAGAAGAAATCAATACCTTTTAAATACAATCAATGGAAAAAAATATCCTTATCGTACAAATTAGAGTTATGGAGCAAAACCGCTCAAAATTTTTTTTAATGGCAAAGTTTTGTAAAACAAAAGAAATTTCATATTCCAGTAGTATTAAATATAATTTAGATATTTTAGATACTTTAATATGATAGCCTCAATAAGGATATCAAGACTGGTCCAGGTTAAGTGAACCGATATCTACTTACGCTTGATGACTTATTCAAAGAAGTTGCACATTGTTTCAAGTAAATTTGTAATTTTATCCAAACATACTAAATTGCAAAAATAAAGTTTGATAAAACTAATACATATTGTTATATCTTTCAACTACTTTTTTGCATACAGAACTTTATGTTACGATACTGAATCGATATGGATTCAAATCATATTATCATTTATCTTAATATATAAAACACAAAGACACTTACTGACTAATTGACTCATTTATCGCTCTACAGTCCAAACCGTAATACCTAGAAAGCTGAAATTTGGGCACAAGACTCCTGACATATTGAATAGGTGCAATAAGAAAGGATTTTGCAAAGGTCCAAACCGTTCCAAAGTTACAGCTAAAAAACTGCAAAGTTTACCCCCCGCTTCCTCTCTTCTCCCATTGCATTGCAGTAGAAATTAAAATTATTTGGCCTCTTACTATGTTTATTCGTAGGTTTAGGGTTCCGTAACTCACATACAGATTGTGATTATTTGTGATTATTTTCTATTTACCTACTTACAGTATGTGATTATTTATGATTATTTTCAATTTACCCACATACAGTTTGTGATTATATGTGATTATTTTCAATTTACCCCCATATAGTTTAAGATTATTTGTGATTATTTTCAATTTACCCACAAACGTTTGGTGATTTTTTGTGATTATTTTCAATTTACCCACATACAGTTTGTGATTATATGTGATTATTTTCAATTTACCCACATATAGTTTAAGATTTATTGTGATTATTTTCTATTTACTCACATACAGTTTGTGATTATTTGTGATTATTTTCTATTTACCCACATAGTTCGTGATTATTTGTGATTATTTTCTGTAATTTGCCCAGCAAAGCGGGCGGGAATCAGCTAGTTTATCCTATACAATAGGAAATATATTAAGTATTGAGATGGAGGTTTATCTTTGTTATTATATGAGGGTCTCGTGCAGTCTTGTATTGTGTGCATTCCTTGCACACAATTTAAATAAGTATAACAAAATTATTATTTTTATATTCGTCTAGTAATTTTTGTCACGACTAAAAATGAACATTATTTTTTCCAAAAACAAGCGAAAAACCTGTTCGTTTGTAGAAAGCGATATCGTACGTAACAACAAAAATCATTCTAAAGACACTTTCCAACTTAAAATAAGGTTACGACGGTTCCAAACGTGCCCTGGTCTGAGAAGAACCACACAACAAACTTAGCCGAGTTTTTTATTTAATTGTGATCACTGTTTCACAAACGTCAATATATTTAGTGAGCCATGTACGAACAACAACAACCATGACAATCAATTCGATAAGCCGGTTTAATGATAGTTAAGAATAAGAAAAAGGAAATCCGTGGCTAGCAATACGACCAGTCACCGCAAGCAGACATACATACTAGTATATACATACATACATTTTTAATATACTCTGTCTTTAGTATATTTATTGTATTAAACTCACAAACGTGTTAATTTATTCTGGTTAATGGAGCAATGCTAATTTTCTTCACATCTTATAAAATTTGTTATAACAGTCAACTCCTTAGGGCTATATTTATATAGAAATAAATTTATTGTAAGCTAGATTCTGCGGTTACACGAACTTTTCATATGAGCTCTTAGGCTAGTTAAAAGACTTTATTATCTTGCTTTCTTAATTCGAATTTTGTTTGACAACATGATAAGTCTTTGCTTAAAGGATACGCTTACGTCGAAAACGGAAAATACTCAGGAAAGTGATACTTGTTAATCGTAAATAAATCAAAATAATCAAAGGCTATTCATTTACACTGACCACTAGATAGGGTGAACTTAAATAAAATAAAAAAAAACAACTAAATGACTACTAATTTAAAAATGAACAATATGTGAGTGTGTGCGTGCAATTCACACAAGGCGGAAGAAAAACTTCTAAAAAGAAGCCTACGAAAGATTGAGATAGATATAAAATATTATTAGGGATAGGACAAATGTAAGGTTTGCTATTTTTACCAGGCTTCAAAATTATTTGTTACTTCAATGTAAAGTATTTGTATTTTTATATACAACTGCTTACATTATGTTAAAATACTTAATTCAACTAACAAGTTTTACGGAAGTATCAATGCCATCTATCGTAAGTTTTAAAGAATACCAATTTGACTATGTACCTCACTTTAATTTATAGATTGAGCAATAGATGGCACCCTAGCAGCAATGTTCAATTTATCAACTATCTTATTCTCTCTTATAAATTTATGTGTTTGTTTCTTTATCGTGACGCGCCTTTTCGTTACATCGAGTTTCAAATTACAACGATTATAAAGAAGTTTCAAAAATAATTTTCGCAAAAAAATATATTCACTTACAATCTTAAATAATAAACCTAATTCAATTTCTGTTAACCTTTGGAAATTGGAATTAAGCTTCTCTTGTTATTTATGATATCTAACGTAGCTACTTATATTTTATAAGTTACGAGGCGGTGAGGATTCTTTTACGTTATTATTTTATTTCTTTGAACATTTTTGGTAACTAATTTTAGCACACATTATTATTTACTTTCAGCAGTTTCTTTAACAATTGTTCATAATATTTGTTATATATAAAATCTACATCGATAAATCCCATGATGAGGTTTAAAGAGATTGTTGAAAATAGTCCGATATTTTACTTGTAAGGTACCTATTTGTTTAGGTACTCTAAGAACTGGTTTTGAAGTCCGAATATGCTTAGAGTTAAAAGTCATCGTAGTCATTTAACTAATATTCATACTAAAATATTATAAACCCTGACCCATATAATAATTATCATATTCATGGTACAAATTGTCCTGTGATGTCTGTCATACGTATGCACCAGTCAGATGTTAATTCAAGAGTAACATGTAATATAACTATACATCGCTCGAATGTATTTTTAAAATCTTATAAATATGAATATAACAAAATCCAATTCCCAACTCTGTTCATATCTGAAGTTTGTTGTCACGCGATGTTTAAAATTTATAAGTGTTTGTTGAACATAAAGATAGATGACGTATATATATTTTTCCAGTGAGTTATAGCTCGATACACAATAATGCCAAAAGTTAGTTAGAGTTATAATAATTATATGATCAATGTTACCTTATTATATCTTATTATATAGTTCAGCTATTGATCAATTAATTGAATTCCCATTGATTATATTGTTAATGACATCAATTATTATAATATAAATCTAATTATATCTAGTATTAATTGAAACATTTAAACTCAGCCGTTTTAAGGAGTCCTAGACCGTTAGAAATGTTGTTCCAAAGGCGTCTGATAGTCTAGCGATGACAACTAAATCTACAATTAGATTAGATAAGTACTTGAAACTCCTTAAAACTTTCTTAGAAGCTTAATAAATGATAATATTGTTAAGGTATATTTTCCTTTGTATAATATAGTTATAACGTTTGATGTAACAGACACACCTAGTGTTAGTTTACGACCGTGTCTAATATCCTCATGACACGACAACCACTTACTGTTTGTATGTCATTTGTTGGTTGCAATGTGATTTTGATAATATTATATTAGACGTTGGAAAACGTGAATCGACTGAAATCAAATGTTTCAAACCATGATTTTTAGGTGTACTATGTATGTAAAGAAATATGGTTGGTTCACAGACAATATTCTTTGATTGACTTTTCTACTTATAATAAATTAATAAAATTTGAAATATTCTGCAAATAGAGTAAATTAGTATTTAATTCAGTATTGCTGTTTTGTTTAAACTATGTTTTAAACCTCTTCAAAGTTCTCGTATAGACTCCCAACAATCTTAAAATCTTGCACGTTAGAGGCTAAAAGAAAGCAAAGTTTAACTAAACGCAGTTTATTTTGGATACACGTTGTAATCTAGGTCATAACACAGACTGTTGCTTGGAACGTTATTAACAATTAGCGACTGTGTATGTCTGCCTTTTAAACGATTTAAGCTGCAATGATGTAGTTTTAAAAAAAAAGTTAATGTTAATGGTATATAATAAATAGAAATTTTGTATAAATATATAATTATTTTTGTATAATCATTATCATATTCGTTAAATCTGTTTATTCTGCTTGTCCATCAAAACTTGATATCTCAAAATCATACGTAAAGCATAGGGTTATTTTCGGGAGGTGACATGTGCCGTGTATTCAGTAACTACCCAATGTGATTACCGCAGCCAACAATATCTCGACACATCATAGGAATTACAAGAGGTGCTTAAGAAAGAGAGGGAGGAGAAATTATCTCCTTAATATCTATTAAGAAATTTTTGTCATAATGCCTCGGTAATATAATTGTACAATGAACTTAACATTACTGTGCATTGTCGCTTTGTAACTACGTGTGTATCGTTAGACCCGTTTCAGGAAAACTGTATTTTTCATCACTTTCTTGCAATATGCAGGCATTGCACAAACTAATGATGAATTTGTCCCTTCTTACATCATACGAAGAAAGTCTGTTTATCGTAGCGATAGCAATGCTTACAGTACAAATACGAATGTTTTGAAAGGCCTGGGTTCGTTCTTCGTTCGGTCAAACATATGTATATTGGAATGACATCGTTATAAGGTCTTCCGTCAGACATCACGTGGACGAATCGTTGTATATTCTAGCAAATGAAATTAAATGTAAAATCAAATTTTCAATACTTGCACTGTTTACTAGTCTTCAATAAACGAAATGTGTGACAGTTCCTAGTAGGTTGTACTGATCTTCAGCGTGGTTCGAAGGGAGTTGCTCGTTCTATAGCACCATTCACAATGTAGGCTCCGTCGTAGCACGAAATATCCATGTGGAGGGGAGGCAATCGCGATGGTGCTGCCACCCCTTGGACAACGTGCTGCGTCTCGTTTATCATACATACATGTTTTTCAACAGTTATTGTTATGTGTATACAGGCCACTTTAAAATTTATCCTTCGTTCCTCATTTTCTTAAAGGTAACTTAAAGGTTTTTTTTTATAATAGCAAAATTAAAATATACCATTGTTGTTCATGGACTTGTAGATTACACTGTATTTATTTATGAAGGAACATAAACAAAGCATTATTATGCCTCAGGGAAAGTACACAATAAAGTTGAGTATTTAATATCTCCTTCAAGATGTTACAGGAATTAATAACATTACGCAATCGATGTTATGAAACTAGAAATTAAACAATTTCATAATAGTTGTTACATATTGTTTGTTTTCTTAGTTATTAAAATAACAATAACTATTTTACCAAGCTTTTTCAATCGAAAAACGTAACCTTGTTTGATGTTTGCTATTTATTAAGAACTGTTACTTGTTATATTACATTAGGTAAGGCAAAATAACTTGGATTGACCCTATATTTTCTAATATTTTTAATATTAGAATTCTTATAACACAAGATCGTTTATCGTTTATTATCTATTTAATTTGTTTTTACTGCTTATTGTATGAACTGTTAAGAATAATCAAAAAGCTTTGTACGTTTCCGAGGTTTTTGGTGTCTCGCCAAATCATTAAATAAATTAAATCATCTATCACCAGAGAGATATACAAACGGTATAAACACACAAAAGAACACTCTGTGTGTCTGTACCATTTGCTCTTCATAGTGGCTCATTTATGGAATTAAGTTATAGTTTTTTTGAATTTTGTCACATTACCACATATACATAGTGTTGTTCAATAGGTGGTTCTTTTTTCCACATACCACTGAGATGTGGAATAATCGCCTTCGACGGTAATTATCGCTCACTACGACATGGATACCTTCACAAATGGCGTATACTCCCACCTCCAAGGACAGCAGCGCTTTTGCGAATCCCCGGATGTTGCAAGTGTTTGTGGACGGCGGTGATCACTTGTCATCAGTGACTCGATTGGCCTTTTTTTACAAAAAAAATAATTTTAATAAATAACAATATATATACACAGGGTAGGCTTTATAAACCGAACTTATTAATATCTTTATAAATAATATATATTAAGGAGGAGGAGGAGGAGGAGGAGGAGGATTAATTGTCTATATACATGAATAAATTCAATGTTAATAAAAAACATTAGAAAAATAAAACAAGTTATTTAGTATTTATTACCCTGTTAGAGATTAAAACGGTCGTGTTGAATTTAAACTTATTACTTTCTATATTAATTTAATTAGAAATTCTTGCCGATATTTTTTCCTTTTTTCTCGAAACAATATTTTATATAACACCTGTCAGTTTGTTCTAAATGTTCTATCAGCTCCATTCCTTATTACATCTATGGTGAATTAAACTCAATATTGTCTGCGAGGCTTCTGAATTGCTATTTTAAATCCCTTTCTTTGATAAGATTATCTCTTAATTATCATAATCTCGCTTATCTGGTGCGATATGAGGGACATACATGTTGCATTGTTATTGTACTGTGTTTAACTAAATCTTGGCTTTGGATTGTTAATACATTTATTTAAAATATTTGTGATAAGTAAAAAGCAAACATTTTTCATTATAAAAAAGAAAATACACCTTTATTATCTTCTATAATCCATACAAAAATGCTGCTGAATAAAGAAACTATAGTTCCGGAGTGCATTTTATGGCTATATTAAAATAAAACAAAACCGTTACTTATTGAAATGCTAACCGTAAATAACTGAACTTTATAATTATAAAATAATTGCGATCAACCAAATTAGTAATATTAAAAAGCAATATTAAAACCAAGCTTTTATGTGTTTAAACCTGATTATTTTCTTACATGTAAACTCACTGATTTAAGGATACAAATTTTAGATCGACACTAACACCTTACATTGTGAAGATCCATTAATTACAAATATCGACTCATGTATTAACTATAGTAAAAGTTTTATATTCCATATGAAAATCCATTTGAAATTGCGGTTACTGAAATGAAATACTGCTGAGTCAAGACGCTTTGCTCGTAAAATACCAATTTCAACAACGCCCCGACACGGAAGCGCCAAATAATGGACAAAGTATGTTGAGTTCGTGTTCCAACTTGAAATTATAGCACCTTTATTTTAGAAATAAGAACTAGAATTTAGAAGAGAGTTAATCAAATATCAGACTTGTTTAATTCTATTTCATTCGCAGGTGATTTAGACATTAAAAGTAGGTACTTTTAATTAAAGCGAATATTATTTTGTTGTGATTTGAATTAAACGAGCAATCTGTTCACCACGCAATATTATAATTAGGATACAGAACACTAAGGCACTCAAAGAAGGAGAGGCATGTTCTGTGTTCCTTATTAATTCAAAAAATATATAGGCGTGGTAACTTAAAATTTTCGTAGTATTTTCAAGAAACTAAATCAATCAAAATGCAAGGAACGTAGTACTTTTACTATCCCTGCACACAAAATGTTTAGTTTTTATATTTTTAAAACAATTTGATGAATATCCATCCACATTTATAATTTCCTTGTAATAAACTAATGAAGAAATATATTTTTGTTGCTAATTATAATCTTCTAAACACACCAAGAATGAAATTCTAAGTAAAGTCTAACGAATAAGAGTATTCCAGTAATTTAAGTGAAAGAACATTAATCTTATTTTAATTTGAAAAACCCTGTAAACTTTTAAATATATTCCTATAAGAACTCAGAGGTAAAGAAGATCGAATGAGAATGTAGAACTTAATGTAGAAAAACTTTATATATTATTTTAGGCACTAATGCATATTGTAATGTTGAACATAACTCCTTAATCATCAACCCCAACGATATTTTGATAATAATATATTTAATGTTCTTAAATCAAATAAACATATAAAATACTGTTTCATTGTCGTTGTCCGTATAATTATTACAATGTATTTTGAATTGCTAATCCTACGTTGTATTTTAGCAGCTTCGATAGTTAGTTGGGTTTTTGAAAATAATACATATATTGACAGCGTATTTATTTTTATGTGACACATAAAGTCTTCTCATCACGTTACCTTGTTATGGAGATAACTGTGTTGTTGTGTACTATATAATTTACCAATCACATGTCATGAACAACAAACAAAGCACCAAACAAGAACAACAAGAACAACAAACAAAACTTTTTACAAAGCACCGTCATAAAAAATAAAGTTATATTTATTTATATATTTTTATTTAGCTTTACGCCATATCCCTTGCGGGGTAGCCAGAGACGACGGATCGCCAAACGCTACGGTCTCTGCATACCTCTTTCGCCTCGGCCACACATATCAACCACTTCATACATGCCCTCCGGGGGGTCTTCATGCCTTTGGCGTAACCTCCCCCAGTATCGTAGATATTGTGTTTTCGAAGGTCACTCGAGGCCTCCCCCTGTCTCTCTTACCACTCACTTTTTCTGTATAAATCTTTTTTACCGTTCTTTCATCACTCATTCGTTCGACGTGCCCAAACCACTTGAGCACGTTCTTATTCATTCTCACCGTGACATCTTCGTTAGTACCTGCCGTTCTGTGGATCGTTCTCTTCATTGCGGATACGGTCGGCTATACTTGACTCCGCATATTCTGCGAAGAGATCGCATCTCCACAACATTCATCTCTCTTACATTCTTCTTCTGTGTTACCCACGTTCGGCTGCCGTATAACAGCGTCGGTAGCAAAACCGCATTGTGCACAGCCAAACGTGCAGCTAAGCTAACGTTTCGCCGTCTCAACAATGCAGCCAAAGCACCGTTGACCCTGTTACCGGCAGCAATACTGCTTTCCACATCCATTTCGTATCTTCCGTCTCTGCTAAACATATGTCCCAAATATACCATTTCATTCACTTGTTTTATTATCTTACCATTCACGTTGAACTTACTATTTATGACACAATTTTTGTTTGATTGTAAAAGATATTAGAAATTAAAAAGTTTATATATATGTAGTGCTGTGCTTCATCTTATTGCCTCTTACCTGAATCAAAGAGCCCGGATAGTTTACGTAAATAATTATAAATCGGCTGGTTCTCATCTAAAGATGGGTGTTCCACAAGGATCTATTCTTGGCCCCTTTTTATTTTTACTTTATATTAATATTATCTTGTCCTTTTTGGTTATAGGTCTGTGTGATATTATTCTTTCTGCTGGTGACACCTCGCTTATTTTTAAAGTTGAGCATGGTAGGACCAATTATGGCAAAGTAAACAGTACTTTGTCATGTGTGCTTCATTGGTTCGAAATTAATTATTTTGTCTTAAATGGGAAGTAAACTAAATGCATAGAGTAAAACTTCCTAATGTAAAAAGTTAAGATTTTAACTTGCTCCTTAAAAGTGAAGTGTTAGAACTGATCGACTCAACAAATTTCTTATTTATAACTGTAGATAAAAAGCTCCAGTAGTTTGTATTACGCCTTATTCCTCTTTTATACATTTTCTCTTATTTGACAAAATTTTCAGGTTTCATTTCAAACTATTTGACAGTGAGTCTTTAAACAAACACAAAAATATACTGTAACATTTAGTATTACTTTTAAAATTACTTAGTAACACATTGTACTTACGGAACGACGTATCCCTATGACGTATAATAGTTGAAAATAAACAGACAAAATTCTTCATTATGATAATTATTTGAATATTAAATAAGGTCAAGTAAAACCACTGTGTACTGATTTTGTTTATGTTTTCACTTCTGTCACTCACATTATTAACACATAATTGCTTGTTAATATACTATATATAAGGTTTTCCATTGAATGAATTAGACTTTAAAAAGGAATGTCAAGGATGCGATGGTCAATCAGCTGAGAGACGATGAGATTGTATATTTTCATTTTAATATTACATTTGATTCAGTGTTCCTTTTGACACCCAAGTATTTGACATCTGACACACAATAGCCACGTGAGCATTTCAGAGTGTGATTGTGAAAGCTGTTACAACTAAATCAGTGAACAAAGTTACTACATCGTAGAACACATCGAGTGAATTAATTCAGTGGCTTTGTTGTTCTTCGCTTTGTTTGTGTCATTTGTTTGCTCGCTGATTGCCACAACCACGCTCAATCAATAACTCACTTGTGGGATTGAGTTAGCTTGTCTCTGAGACTTAACTGAGGAATAAAACAGTTCAATAATATGTGTTTTAAAAAGTTCTTTAAACTGAAATCATTAATTAAATTTGAATTAATATATATTTATTTAACTGCAATAAGTAGAAAAGTAATTAAAGTTTTAAAAACGTTATCACTTTCACAATAAACTAAATATACGTTATATATACATTCCTTAATAAATAAAATATATTTACTATTGTCGGTACATTATATCATAAATTTACAGAACATATTGTCAATGAAAAAAATAATATATTTGATTATTATTTATAAATTATAGAGAAGGCAGCCTTAATCATAAAAACCTTGTATAAATATTAATAAATAATAATTTAACTAAACAATATCGTAGTGAAGTATGGATCGACACAGCCCTTGTAAATGTAACTTATGTGCGTACTTCCTATATAAATATTATATTAAAAATTTTACACATTTAACTTGTTGACTAGTCAAGTATAGCAGAAATTCACAAATATCATATGTATACTCCTCATTTGTAATCTTATTAGTTTATAGTAGGCACATTAATCAAAATAACGGAACTTAAATCTCTTCTTTCCGATCTCTTCATAATTGCAACCATCGAAAAGAAAAAAAAATGTGAAATACCTTCTAAACTGGTAAATAGGTTTTTGTCAGAGTACATAAACGTTTATTGAAAAGGGTAGGTTAGGTCTTGTACGTCAGATCCGTTGGGTTTTGTTTATATGAGTATATTTTTGTTCGTGTATTATATGTAAGGAAATAAAGGTAAAAATTTAAGTTGATCCAGTAACTATGTCTGTCTTTTTATGTATAAATATTATTTCGGTCGCGTGTCGTGTTTCATACAAAAAGTTGTCTATGTGAAGGCAGTAAGAGCCAATACTGCGGGTCGGTGTGTAATTTGATGTCTAAATGCAGCAAATTGAATTCCGGACGCAGTGTAATATCCGTTCGGCTGCCTTATTGGCTGCTCCGCTGTGTCGTGCTGACACCGATCTTGTACTTTTTGGGGTTGTGTATTCAAACTTTAAAGTTAATAAAGTACTTTATTGGGAAGTAAACAGGATTGAAATAGCGAAATAAATTAGGTTGTGTTCATAATACCCTCTGGTTAAAATGCGCTGAAGTTTTTGTTAAATGGTTTTGAGCTTTTACTTTTATTTTGCTGCTCACAATAGCTACTTTTATACGAGAGGTGGTCTGTAGTGATTTAACTTATGTTAGTTTAAATTCATTTTGTATGATTTTTCTATAAAATAACGTTTCTTTTTTTAACCCTTAGGGGGGGATACGACTAAAGAGCATTGTGTTATACTGAGCGTCACAACAAATTGAGCAAACAAACTGTTAGTGCAATACGAGTCCTTTATTTACTTATATTAAAGAAACTTATCGTATCCCTCCAGAATAAATAGTCCTTATTTTTATAAATTTGTGCCACCCTTCATTTACGTTTATCTGTCTCTTTCTGTCTTTAAAACCATACTAATATGAGACGGAGGCTATACATTTAAAAACTTTACATGTACATTTGAATTGCTTTTCTTTTCACGTAAAATGTTATGTAAAGATTAATGTTTGTGTCAATAAAAATAATGTCGTATGTTTCGTTCTCTCTCTCTCTCTCTCGACTCTCGGTGTGACGGTAAGAGGTCTTTCAGTAAATGGAGAACATGGTCTTTATAAGGGTGATAATGATTGTAAACCTTAATCCCTTACTAGACTCGGTATATACTTTAAACTTGTACGAGTTGCGATATTTTAAAATATTAATTCTCAACTTCAGTTTTTAACATTTTTAAATGAATTTACAAAAGTATTAATGGTTGTTCAGTTTGATAAATATTATGTTTCGTGATCCACGTGTCGTGTAACATTACAACAAAAATTTGCATTACAAAATTTCATATTTTTGTCTATTACAAGCATGCGTGTAATTACACTAGATACAAAGACACGATCAGTCCTAGGATCACCGCTGAATGTTACATAAATGAGTGTCTACATGCTACAATAATAACTTTGAGACATTTCCAAGACAATTGAACAACTCTGACTTCTTTATGTCGGAACATAGTGATTTGATGTGCGAAAGACGGTGACTTTTATGAAGTTGAAAAAATTGAGAAAACAGGATGCAGACAAAAGACTAAAAAAAGGTTTATCGCTCTTATTAAAAAAAATATTTCAAATCTAAATTTTCAATGTAATTACGTAAAATATTTTATCTGCGTAGTTAGTAATTTAATTAGGTAAGAAGTTTCTATGTATTTGTGACGTCACTCTCTGGTCATAAATATGTATTACATGGTAGACACGCATTATGAGCTAGACTATGCGGCTTCACGAATTTCTGTGTCACTATACATATAAACTATATACATAGACTTAGTGTTACTAAGGTTTAAAGATTTAGAAAACTTTAGAACTGCAGAATTATATACGAGTACATGTTACTCGTAATATGTATACATTAATAAGAATCTCGATATTAAGGTTGAAGCATTTGTGAGGAAAATACAAAAGATATCATTTAGAGATCGCGGGAGGATTTTAAAAAAATACTAACGACTTTAAGTAGGTCTTTACGTAGTGGAAGAACTTACGTCGAGGACGGAAACATGCTCTCCGGAATGTACTGACTGTGCAGCATGTGTACAACAACACACAAAGAATACTCGGTTATACCAGATTGATATATTTTTATAGAACTGTAAACCAGCAAATAGTCCACTTGGTAATAAATGGACAATCGTTCATATGAAGTAATGAAAATTAAAAAAAAACATCTTTTTTTGTATAAAATTATATAATTAAAGCGATATCTCACAAACAATTTTAAAAATACTTAATTTGTAAAACAAGGTCACGTTTCTATTCCGGAATAATTAAAGACAAATAATTATTTTATTTTAATATAAAGTTACATATTTTAACCTCAATAGAAGAATGTCGAGACTGATCCAGATAAGTCGACTAATTTATAAATGTTGAGATAGACGCTTATGTGTAATTATATATACGGAGGGTCTCGTGCAGTCTTGTACTGGGAAGTGCATCTGCAGGGACAGTTTAAGTAAGTATGAAGCAGAAATTACATTAAGATACATTTTTACCTTAAACATACATTTTTGTTACTTTCAAAAATACACACACTATGTGATGTCACTAATATTACTAAACGTCACAAAGCGACGCACCAAGTATATTAACTATGTGAAGTTGATAATATTGATATATATTTTGTTGACACATTGTCTGTACGTCACTCTCGGTAGTATCATTATAATTATAAGAGACTACACGAGGTTGTCATGACATAATTATTAATTATTTTTTGTCCAACAGACAAAAGTTTATCCAATTATTTTTATATTATAATAAATATAACTTTTGTTTATTTTTTAGAGTATTTTTAATTTTATTCAATAATTAATTTCAGTTTAATCATAGTTTTCTTTTTATTTTAATTGGATTAAGGACTCTCGTTTGTGATGTACTTTACCTAGTAAATATTAAATATTGAAGATAAACTAACTAAACTATATTTTGCCCTCGGTGTTGCCTGTCGAAATAATCATGTAAATAACAATACGGCTATATTCGTGTTGTTTGTTTTGCATATTGTTTTTGCTTTTACTAAAATTGCATAATTGTATTTAATTTAACTGATCAACTTGTTTGTAACATAAGCTTTTATTGTTTCTCAGGCATCTTAACATATATTTATTTTATCAATCTTCTGCTTATACTTGGGCAGCATTGTATTATAAGGATAAAAGTATCTAAAGATTTACAGAGAATATTGTTATGAGTTCTCTCGGTATAGTTTACCTTTCGAATAATATTTATTATAAAAATATATTCCTGAAGCGATGACACAATTTAGCACGACGCGACTCATTTCCGTGCCTCGTAATGTAACACTAGACTGCTAAAAGCTAATTGAAATCTCAAAATATCCGTGCGGTGTGATGGACGGACTGCTTTGTTATCGACACCGTCCCGCTATAACTGACAGGAGATACACTTCCTCCAGTGAAGAACAGGAATAGACGCTGCCTACAAACTGTTGTACGGACTATCTTAAAAATCATCACGAGACTATCTTAAAAATTATATATAATTATATACTTAATTATACAGTTTTTTATTATTAGTCGACTCGATGACTCATGATATTATAATTTTCTTATATTGCTTTGTTACTCTATTTTAATTATACTCTTCTATAGTCCGTTCGTTTTTGCACTATTCGTTCTCCAGATTTATTGCGCAAAGAAACTATATCAAGCCGTTGTAGAAACTGTTAATGTAGTTCTGTTTTCGAACCTTTATTTCTAGTTATTTGTATAGTGTAGTTATAACGTATGATGCACAGACACGCCTAGTGTTAGTCTAATATCCTCCAGACACGAGCACCGCTGACTGTTTGACTGTCATTGTTATACGTTTGTTACAATGTGATTGTATAATGTTGTATTAAACGCACAGACAGTAAGTCGACCTAATGTAGACTGGATCAGTGTCAGTGTAACATAAACAACAATATAAATTAATTATCAATCACCTGCGGATTGTGAATTTATTTGATTTGTTTTGAATGAGACTTGTTTTTTTATTACAAAATTTACAGCAATCTGTATTTATTTGATACTAATATACGTTAAAGTCGAATTGACACTCAGCAGTGAATTTACGATACGACGTTATAACTAGGTCATAACAAAGGCTTTTGTTATTATCACTATAAACTATTAGCGACTATGTGATATAGGTACTTACTATACGAGTTATGTAAGTAAATACAAAATAAAAAAATCATATCATGGGATTTGAAAAATACTAGAAAACGTTTTCATTCATTCTGCTCCAGTAAGTGTTTTATTTTTTATCCGTCTTATATCTCTAGATGTGCGGAATGTTGTCACGTTTTTTTAATCTCTCGGGCTTTAAACCTCTTTGCTTCCGGAAAAGTAACTTTATCTTCCATTTTGCATTACGAGTTTTACATTTTCAATATTCAGTTGGATGTGTGTATCTTATTTAGTTCTTTTGTAAATAAAAAAATAATCTTTTTGTAAACTTGAGTAAAATACAAGTAAATCTAAACAAATTCGCAGAAGTGCCTACATTGAAATCATTCGTTGACGACAAGTTACTCTAACCCTAACTCGTACTCTCGAGGATTCCAACTTTACGTCCTTAAACTTTGAGAATCAAATTCGAAAGGTTGTTGGTTTAAATTGTAATTATTGTGCGTTACAGACTTTTAAAAAATCCTCCAAAAAAACTTGGATCAAGTATTGCAATAACAAGGATAAACTAAATATGTTTCCTCAAACATCTACATCTATTTTAAGCCAACAAAGCTTCAGGTCAGCAGTGGTCTACCAACCAACTACTCACTAATGGAATGATAGTTCCGAATGTGTAAGATGTATGGTGCATGGAATATGTTTTATAAGTTATTATAATATTACAGCTAATATCTTACCAAAGTTTTAATATAGGATAATGTGTATTATTTATCATAGTTTAAAGCCATATCGGTAACACTCCGTGAAGATGCTCTGCAGTTATGCGTACAATATTAGAGCGAGTTAAGAATATTGTATTTTAATGGCAGGTTTATTCACAGGAATCTGGTTTTGTTTGTTTGTTCGGACATAATTATTATTTTTATTTATTTATTTACCTCCACGCCATATCCCTTGCTGGTTAGCCAGAGACGACGGAGCGCCAAACGCTACGGTCCCTGCATACCTCTTTCGCCTCGGCCACAGACATCAACCTCTTCATACATGCCCTTGGGGGGGTCCTCATGCTTTTTACGTGACTATAATACCATACCATACATAATTAAATAGTAAGTACCTATAAAATTTAGGACAAAATTAGACTTACAGGTTATATATTTAAATATATTGTTTTCAGTGACTTTTGTTTATAAATATCGTTTTTATACGTTAATATAATGGATGCACAATATATACACAATACTTTTTATTACTGAAGGAATAATGAATTATTTCAAAACACTGTTCATTCAAACAAACTGTACACGATATGAGAGAAAACAAACTTCACCGCCGAAGAGAAGTTTGAATATGATATGGTCTTTGTTCAGAGAATTATGAGTAGCTTTGAGATATTTTAAATTTATTACTTCAAATTTTAACTGCTTTAAAAAATGTGCATACTTAGTTACAACTTATGTAAATTGTATATTAAATATACCAAACGCCTTCTTCAATCCAGCCATGACTTACAATGAGAAATGTTTGAATGTGAACGAAGACGTTAAGTGAAAACACTCCGTGGCAAATTGGTGATAGTCGATTCCACAGAAAGCTATTATCAGACGTGTATCTACTACTGCATCTGAGTACAGTCCGGCACGAAATTGTGTTTAAATTATATTTTTAATAAACTGTCTTTAGTACATTTGTCACACTTAATGTACAAATGTATTAAAGAAGCAATGATTACTTTTCGCGTTATTGATATAATTTTTTAAAACCTTATAATAATTGTTGTAACAGATTATACCTTAGCGCTATATTTGTATAGATATATCATAAATCCTTTGCATAAACGGTATTCGTTAATAAAACATGAACAGATAAGGTAAAGCATACCAAACCGTGGACGGAAAATTTTTCAATTTATTCCTTGCAAAAGAATTCTGAAGATTATTAAGGAATACCGCAAGCGACGAACCGACGAAGACCACTGGACCGTGCGATTGAGATTAGCTAAAGTAGACTCAAACGTCCACGTGATAAGGTGCAATAAGGCTTGACGTGCAGGGGAATGTTTTAATTGCTTATAATCCTTTGACGTAGGCGCCGGCGTAAATACTCTTGCTATTAACCTTTAGATTCTTATTGATTGAATTGCTTTTACATAATTAGCAGTAAATTACTCATAATGTACAATCTAAACAGATTTTAAAACATATTAATTTGTTATAATTTGTATATCGTAAGTTTGTTAATATTAATGGACTTTGCGATAAATTAAACATTCATGTCCAATATACGAAGAGCGGGATGATGTTGACCGGATATTAAATTACGAGGGTCAGCAACCTCGAGCACCAAAAATCTAGTATTAACCTATTTATATATAACATTATTTATATCAAATAAGTGGAATATGAACAAATACATTGCATTCCTTGTCATTTAGTTAGTACGTTAGCTATTTTTAAACGAGCATGCAAAGTTGATAACAAGAGGCAGCTATTGATAAAGTAAACCTTTTATCTCTCGTGAAAGGTAACATTTTATCTCGAGGACTTCCATCCGCGGGGAATACGAAATGCGATTACTGTCATGTCATATATTATATGTAATTTTATATATTAGGAACGAGTAATATTAATGTTTAGAATAATAAGTTCGTTACATTTGAAAACAAATTAACGGATAAAAAAAATATTTTGTATCTTAAGACATACAAACCTACGCTCTATCATTACGGCCCAAATACGAATTGGACATTGGGTACAACTATTATTTATAAAGGATAGTGTCGGCATTTCAAAGGTAACTGGATCTCTGATAATGCTGGAACTGGAATACGATGTCTTATGCGTTTTGTAAAAACTATTGACACAGAAGCTATTTAATTAAACAAAAAAATAGTTAACTATATTTACCGACACGAGTTATTGCATTGGGATTTAGTAAATTCTGTTTATTATATTACCATTTGGTGGCATTTCGCGGCCTTGGTTTGATGCGTCTGTCAAAAGCTACAGCAGCTGGTAAACGGCAGCCATATCAAGCTTGGGTTAATGTGTTAATCATTATGGATCCGAACTCTTGAGTTTTGAAGAGGAAATATAATCATACCTCCAGATTCTTCAAACGGCAAATTGCTAGAGCAAATTTCAAGCTTGTCAAAATTGGGAATCAGCTGGCAAAGAACCCGAGTGGCACTTGCAAGCTCTATGCGCTTCCCAAAGCCATTCTGGGAAACTTGCCAGCCATTCTTTACCGGCTTTGCACACTGGCAACGACCCTCTGGCCCACACAGCAAAAGAGAAAGCCGATCTTTTGGGCACTCTTTTTGCTTCAAACTCGACTTGAGACGACCAGGGAATGACACCGCCTATTTTCCCACGGTCTCCAAGCTCAATACCGCAAATAGGTTTTCGGTAAAAAAACAATCCATAAGCCCTCCTTTCCTTGGAACCTCATAAGTCGAGTGGACCAGATGGTATCTCTCCAGTTATGCTACGAACATGTGCCCCTGAGTTGACACCAGTGCTAACGCGTCTATTTCGGTACTCTTTCGGTACCTTAAAGGCGTAGTCCCGGTCTCATGGAAGCGTGCCCTTGTCCATCCGATCCCTAAAAAAGGTGATAGCTCGGACCCAGTTAACTACAGACCTATCGCCATTACCTCTCTTCTCTCCAAAGTAATGGAGAGCATCATCAATAAACAGCTCCTAACGTACCTCGAGGATCACCAGTTGGTCAATGACCGACAATATTGCTTTCACTATGGTCCATCGGCTGGTGATCTTCTGTTATATCTTACGCACCGTTGGGCAGCTGTTATTGAAAGCAAGGGAGAGGGTCTGGATGTTAGTCTGGATATGGCGAAAGCCTTCGATTGTGTGTCGCACAAGGGGCTTCTTGCGAAGCTACCTTTCCATGGGCTTCCCGAGAGTTTATGCAAGTGGATCACCAGCTTCCTCCCGGGGCGGAGCATACACGTTGTTCTCGACAGTTTCTGCTCGGACCCCAAGCCCGTGAACGCTGGTGTACCCCAAGGCTGCGTGCTATCCTCAACTCTGTTCCTCCTGTACATCAATGATATGTTGGATATCTCCAACATACATTGTTATGCGGATAACGCGGGGGATGCGGTATATTCCGGTCATGCATCTCTCCCTGGGGAAGGTTTCCGAGTGGGGTGAATTGAACCACGTTTAGTTCAATCCCCTAAAGACACAAGTTTTAGCGTTTACCACAAAAAAAAACCATTTGTCGTATAACCGCTCTTCCAGAACTCTCAATGCCTCGCCAAGTACCAGAATATTGGGTCTCGACATTTCGAGTGATTGTCAATTTCGTGGTCACCTGGAGAGCAAGGCCAAATTGGCCTCGATGAAATTGGGAGTGATCAATAGAGCGAGGCAGTATTTCAGGCCTGGCCAAAGACTGCTGCTCTATAAGTACGCCCTAAACATGTAGTACTTTTTCATCTCTGGTCCGGATCACCCTAATATCAGAACAGTACAACCGTTTGATCGCATACAACGGAGAGCCGTTCGGATTGTTGGGAATCCGGTGCATATATTAATATGCACCGGATTCCCAACAATCCGAACCAAGCCATTAGGCTTGACTCTTTGATATTACATAGAGACGTTGTTTCTCTGTGCGTCTTCTACCATATTTGCCACAGGTTATATTCCGAAGAGCTATTCGATTTGATGTTTTTCGACAAATTTCATCACCACCACCGCGCCATCCTCTCCAATACCATCCGTACCACCTGGATACGTGGCGATCTTCCACTGTGTGGTTCTCATGGACCTTTCTTCGACGTACCTACCACTCGAATGTGGAAAGAACTCCCTTCGGCGGTATTTCGAAATCGATACGACATATGTACCTTCGAAAAAGGCAATTATTCCTACCTTCAAGACCGGCAGCGCTCTTGTGAATTCGATGTATTTGTGAATCGGATATTGCCAGAGTTAATTGGCGGCGGTGACCAGGTATTATCTGTGACCCGTAAGTTCGTTTGCCCTCCTTTTACATAAAAAAATCATGTTGCAATTGCAAAGCAGTTCTTATACTAATTGGTAGCTTTTTAACAAAATTTTTTTGGAATAATTGTAGACAGAATAGATTAAAAAAAATACTAAAAAATTAATTAAATAATAAAAACAAACTTGTTATTATTTATCAATTTAATCCTTTAATGTAAACATCTTGAATAGGTTCCGATAGTAATTTCCAATCATATGATGGATTTCTTTAAATTTACTGCTCTGCGGAAACGTGATTTACATTTAAACAAAACCTTAAAGAACTTCCCTTAGACCGGTTCTAAACTTGCATTTGGTACACAATGTATATTTGTTTCCGCTTCGAGACAAAGAAGCCGTCTTTCAGTTAGCAGTAAAATTGCCGTAAAAACGTGAATGTGGCGCTCCGGCACCGCCTCGTCCTTTAACGCCACGTCTACTATAAAATACCCAAAATAGACTGTCACACTGAATTACAATCCAGTGTTGGATTTACAAAAGCTAATTTATTATTATTTTCCTTTCTTGAGGTTTACGATAGAAAAATCCGCAGTCGTTTTCGAAGCAAAGATCTCTATTAAGTTTTATTTTTATTCGGAAATTAAGTAATTTAACGTGATTTTATTAAACACAATATTTTTACATTCCAAACTAAAGTAGTCTGTTTTCGAATTCCAATAAATTCATATATCAATACACACAGGACTGATATGGGTTTATCGGAATACCAAAAATATTATAATACCAAAACATTTAGGTCGTTTGAAGAATCTGGAATATGAAATTTAAAAATAAACATCCCTATAGAAATATTTACCCGGAACGATGTTTAGGTGTGCATTTTTCACGTGCCTAGAGACTACGGCGTAAGCTTAGTGAAAATACATTATGTGAAAATAAATCTATGACTTATGATGCCGGTGCAGCGGATCTTGGAAAGGTATTTAGTTATACAGGGTTAAAGACCTCGACATGCAAGAGAATGTTTGTTTGTTTAGTTTTGAAAAGTATGCAAAATATAAGACGTTTCTACTTGTTCTTTAATATTCAGTAGAATCATTATTGTAAAGATTTACTAATTTTCTAATTTACTTTATTGCGCAGAATGATTGGTGATCAGAGCTTAAAGCATTCGCTATCGCTACCGCTGAAACAAATAAGCGACAGAATATATGTCTAAATATAATCTTGTATTAAAGGGATTGTAATAAAAATGTTGTTAACTCCTACATTAAGAACTTCTCACCATATTAATAAGGACTGAAGTCATATAAAATAAATAATATAAAATAAATTTAAGTAATAAAATGATAACAGTAACGAGAATCAGAAGAAGTTTTGATGAATTAATCCTGAACACAAGTCGCTCAACTTTCACGGACTTGATGAATAAAATACTTTGCGAGGACCGTTCCAGTGAATCTAAAGTTTATCAGTTGTTACCTGAAATGTGAATTATGTATGCCGTCCATGTTTGAGGATCACTGCTTCACTTAAAATCAAGACAACTTTAATTAATTTATATATTAATTATCTTAAGACCTTGAGAGATCTGCTCTAATAATACATAAGATTTGTAATTAAACTAAAACAAAGGTGATTATAATTTGAAAACAAGTATCTATAGACTAGTAACCATTTATATTGTTATTGGTATGGTATAATAGGTAAATCCTTTTTTATATCAAATCAAATCAAATGACTAAATTTGGATATCACATAATGGAACAAACATGGAACATAAAAATACATTTAAATAGATTACACAAAAAAAAAGAAAAACAAAATATCAACTGTAGACTGTGACAACCAAAACGGTTGACCTCTCAGCATTTACTGGAATATATTTCTCCAGCGCTGGTTTTCCACGGCCGCCGTGCCGTGACATAGCCAACACTAGTGACAGTTAAACATAAAATAACCAACAATAAACAAAATAAAATACAATTAAATATATTAGACATCTTTAATTTCACAGTGTAATGAACTCAATTGATGATAATAATAATAACAATAATAGTGTATTATTGTTATTATTATTAACTTAACTGTAATAGAATAATATTAATCACAAAAATAATAATAATAATGAGTAGCGCTTTATAAATGGGTTCGCAAGTGTATGGGTAAGGTGAGTAATTCATATTATTATATTTATATTCTTAGACTTTGTTAATTATACTTGTAAAATAAGATATATACCTAACGTATATCTATAATTCGATTATTAAAAATAATAATAATAAGATACAGTAACTACTTACTGCTTTTGTATGTGGAGCAGATGTTTTTATATGTTATTTAGTTTTAAATGTCATCTCCGATTTTAACATGCGCAATGGAGGAGGAAGATTGTTCCAGCAGCTGGAGGCAGCATATTTAAAACTACCTCGGAATGCAGCAGTTTCGTGCAAAGGAATGCACAGCAAGTTAATAGCAGATCCTGTTTTGTGGATCAGATTGTAGTCACTTAACCATTTCAACTAATGACACAACTATATTGGTATCTTATATTTAATTACCCCAAAAAGCAGGTATGCTAGATGTAATTGTCTTCTATAGTCCATTTTAAGCATATTTGCAGAATTAAGAAAAGAAGTAATATGTGTTCGCGGCGGGATATTAAAACAAAACCTAGCACATGCGTTTTGAACACGTTGGATGAGAGTCTTACTACTCGCAAGCAACCTTGGTCTTATAACAGAGTCAGCATAATTAAGTTTAGAGAGACAATCGCCTCACAAAATCTAATTCGTACATCAGTGGTTAGGTATTTTCGTATACGATAGTTTAAGTCGATAAAAACAATTGCGAACACATTTAATGACGTGTTTTTCAAATCGTAAATTCTCATCTATCATTATACCTAAATTTCGTGCTTCTGTAACGCCTTTCATTTTGCGAATCATTTATAAATAAGAATAAATCTATTTAATCATTTTATTTTTTTTAGAAAGCCATTTTATTTTTTTGATGATATATTTTTAATATGCATATTATTGCCAATAATTAAATATTTTGTTTTACTAGGGTTCAGCTTTAAATTATTGGACCGTGACCATATGTGTATACTATTTAAATTCTCATTAATGTTATTAAGTGCTAAGGCAATGTCATTGGGCTTACAGGATATAATTGGACAATATATAATTGTATATCGTCAGCGTAAATATGATAATTGCAAAATTTTATGGAGTTAATTATGTCTGCACAACACATAAAAAAGAATAGAACCTAAGATGGAGCCTTGTGGCACTCCTCTCGTAATACTTTTACTTTCAGACGTGGATTTCGACCCATCCTCATTAGTAATTTCTACTGTTTGAGTTGAAGTATATCTGTTTGACGGCTTAATATCTTATCTATTCTATTCTTATCTATTGTAAATCACGTTCTTTTAATTACGTTAAAGCATCGGATGTTACAATAGTTTATCTTTACGAGTATGAATCCAACCGTGTGTCCCTTAACGAGCGTCGAATGTCAGCAGCAGTAGGACTGTAAATAATAAGACTAATATGTTCCAACCGTATTTCTTGAAAACAAATAGTATATACTCAAGAACTTAACATTTCCTCAAGTATTAAATAAATGATATTAGTAAGTGTACCTTTTATCCACTCGAAGCTGAAATAAACTGAATTAGAATAAATCTTGAGTGTAATTCAAAGGTTAATTTGGACTCCTACATTAAAGAATAGAAGTTTTATCAAACAACACTTCATACAAATTGGAAAGGGAGCTAAGGTTTCCATTAACTAAATCCAATTTGGCCAAATTGTCCGCCCATCAACGGGAATAGAATGAAATTACTTGAGTATCGACACAGGCCTATTGTTGACTAGGCACGTGGGGTCGATACTTATCAATCGACTTAAAAAATAATTCATGCCCTTATCATTTTATCTTTGTCACAATATATATTATTATTATAAAAATCATAAGAATCTTATAAAGAAAATGTGACATACTATACTTGTTACATTTCTAACTGGAGGTTTAATTTTTCAAAGCAGGGTAGGAAAGCAATAACCCATTTACAATGGCGTGTTCCGTTTGATTAATTAATTCTGATAACGCCGTATGTTATTTTCTCTAAGGCATTGACTTTCTGTTGCTTAGTTCGCCACGGTTTTCAATTCTTCAATATATTGCAACCGGCAATTGTGGATTTATCAAACATAATATTTAGCAACTGTGTTTCTTATAATCTCACTTATTTAAAAAAATCTATAAAAGTCGTAATGAAAGCATTGTTTGACGTACGAGTACCTATTTACGAGTATACTCGTACATCAATTCTAAATTTGTGTTATGTTTTGAAATTTTATAAGTTAATCCAAATTATATTTATTTATATACATACTAGCCGTGAATATGTTTTTAAAGTATAATTTCCCTAATTTACTTCTTATAACATCAGCTATCTGCCAGTTAAAGTCCTGTTAAAATCGGCTCAGCAGTTTTAGAGATCAACCGGGCGAAAAAGACAGACCGACAGATACAAATTTTTAAAAATGGTATCCTTTATGTACCGATATACTTTCATATGCATTAATTGTTTGTTGTATTCTTAATTTGGAATTACAGAGAAGAATTTCAATTTTATTTATATTATATAGTAATGGAATATATGTGTTTTATAAGTGTTAGTATTATAGTGTGTATTATTGAAACCAATCGTATTTTTCTTGTGTACTTCAGAAAAAAGTGTGATCTCCAAAGAATTTATACTAAGATATATTAAATCCTAATCTTGAGTTAAGAAATATTCTTAAGAAAGTTTAATAAGTTAAGTCTTAATTGGAGTGAGAGGGCAAGACACAGGGAAAAGAACGACTTAACAAAATGTCAAATCCGCTTATCAGAAAACAATATCTAATACTAATCTCAAGGCGAAAGTCGAATTACATTTGACGGATGGATTTGAATAAAAGCTTTTAGACTTTCAAGTTACACATGAAGTTAGTTCGCCATCGCGAAATGTGAATCGTGCTGGTAACTTGATAAGCTTTTCAAACTGTTCTATCCTGAACCTTTCCTAAAATATTAATATAAATCTACAGACTATTATTGTAGAGTTGAAATTGCAATATTCAGTTTTGGCGCAAGAAACAATTTCATTCCAAGGTATGAAATGGCGTGTGTCACGCGAAGCGAGGTGCATAGACGAATGTCTGCGTCGTCTAGGATGTGGGCGAATATCGATCTAACTACTGATATTACATTAATTATACAAACAAATATATGCCTTTATAAATCAATTTATAATACTCTGTATTTAAACAACGGAGTTTGTTCCTACACTGAGCTACTTAATAGTTTGTTGATAAACAGTATAATATTACAATTATTTTCTATAATACGCTACAATGAGAAAAATTTATAACAAGTCACTGCTCCAAGTACTCTTTACATTTTGTATTTAGTATATGTTTTTTTTTCTTTTATTTCTCTTGTAAAAATACTATTTATAGAATATTTTGCATAAAATATCCTTCGAAGTATCCCTATTCCGATAATGGGTTGTCCTTACAAATAGTAAGAAAGTCTGGATCGAACGTATACACAGATAACCCATCGAAAAAAATACAGCAAGAAAACCCACAAACGCTCCATCTTTTGAAACCATCGCAGTGATTTTAAAAGCTTGAAATACTCTAAAATCGGAATCCTCGCTTTCGATAGTTCCTGATTAATTAGTCCGCATCGTCGTTGGTGTCATCTTCGGGATTTATAAAGAGAATTAGCATACAGATTGGAAAGTATGTGACCAATCTCTTCTATTGTTACTACCTGTATATCATTCGTCCACATCCGATCTCAATTTGATGTATTAAGTAACAAAGTTTTAAATTTGTAATTATCATTTGCGTCAAGTTTAGATATTAACAAATTTTGAAATACCTGATATAATATTTTGTATTTTATATCATACAGGTCTTCTATTATAATATCCAAATGTTCTAAATAGATCAATATACACACAAAAACATGTTTGTTATTACACCCATTCCCAGAATATTAAGTATTCCGACAGACATCGACGTAACAAAAAGGAGAGATGTACAATACCTATTAATTACAAAGACAACGACCCTCTAGACCCTCTGAACTAGGGCCAGTAAAACAATTAGTGACCTCTTCAGCTTTATTATCGGAGAATCTGTGACATGGATAAAAACAAGCAAGTGCTATGGACAGCTTTCCTTATTAAAAGATCATTTTACTTTTCCTTTCCTATATTCGTAATCTTTTCCTGAACTTCTAATTACTGCACACAAACGATGGTAAATATTTATCTTTTTAAATCTTGCTTACATATTTATACAATTATCTTAATTTGTTGTTGAGTTTATAACAAGAAACAACGATGAAAATAATATATATATATTTTGCAACAGTTTTGATAAGGCCAGAGATAAAACCTTTGATCTTATACATATTTGCCGAGACTGAATCTCATTTCCGTTGGTACACTAATAGAAATAATTTGGTCCTGTCCAAGCAGGGCGGAGTAAACAGATTTTGGCTTCATCATCAATACGCGTGATCGAGCAAACAATACGTGACCAAATATAAGCAGTTCAGGTGTTTATTTATGATTAACTTTATATATCGGATTATTTATTTGTATTATTTTAGTATAGTTTACTAACATAAAGTTGCTATTTCTTATCTTAGGGATTTCCAATCTATTTTAACGCAATATCATATATTAAATTTCGAGTCTGAAGACTCGAATACAATATTTTAATTACACTGATTGGTTTACATAAAACAATCAGTTAATTGTTTCGATGAGAACACTATTACATAATATACATGTTAAATAAAATCATAAAATTCCAGTAACTTGAAAATATCAATTGTTTTTAAAACCTGCATGTAAATACAATAATAATTGTATGTTTTGATAATTGTTTTTTGTTACTGAAAAGCTTGTATGGCTTTATCTTTATCCATTACCCGTAATAGAGATTGTCTGCTCTTCAATAAAATATTTTTATATTAATTTTGTTTTGTAATAAAAATATTATATCTTTATTTGATAATAAAAGATGTCATTACTAAAGTACCATCCAAATCGAGATTAGTTCGCGTATTTTGATAAGAATAACATTTAAAATCCTGAACACATTTATCTTTTAGTCAATCGATCGAAAGATTAAAAGAAACACATTAGATAAGTTATTATTTATAATCCATAAAATCGTGTTGTGTTGTCAGATGTTAATCATATAAACGCTAACAGATATCTCGCTATAAATCTGAATTAGACTGCAATAAGTTGTTCGCGGCGGCTCTATAAACAAACCGGACGCAATATGAAGAGTTAGCTTCCATTTTCAGATGGTTATTGGCTATCAATTATTTAACTGGCGGAGTGATGTGTGAATTTTGTTCATTTGTAATCGTTACAGCAATATATAACAGTACAATACCGAACAAACAACAATGTACTGTTGTTTATTTGTTTTACTCTTTATATATATTAGTTAATAGATTGAAATCATTTTTAGTTTTTGTGTTGTTGTTGTGAAGTAATAACTATTTTGTACTCATAATTCGGATTACAAAAAGTTACTTTAAATTTCTATTACCATATTATTATCTTTTAAAAGGGAATGAAGGAACCGTGTCACATTATCTAGTACGCTCAGGCTAACTAAAAATGCACCTTGTAATAACACTGGAAATTCCTCGTCGTTTTAAATCTGTCGTCATAGAGTCGTGTGGGACGTAGATAGTGGACACGCATCGCCGAACACACTGTCCTGGATGTACTGGATGTAGCTCACTGAATGAGCTTTATTTCGTTTCTTTTATACATTTTGCACTCCTTACACTTTATGTGAGACTAGTTGCTTACTGCGACTCCGTCCGCCTTAATAACAGATGGACGTTCGGTATATTAGCTAATTTAATCCAAAAAAATATTTCTGAAATAGCCCTAGTATATGTTATATTGAATATAACTTTCCTTAATGGAATATCAAATATATGATAATATATAATATCTTTCATTTAATTATTTTACTGATTTTCTAAATACAATTACATTTCTGTTTTTTTTAGTTTGTGTTTGTGTCCCGTTTGTCTTCCAGTCACATTCCATTGTAAAATGAAAAACATTATAATATAATTAATGACCAAGACAATTCAAGTTTCTGTACATCTTTAAACGTTTATCCTCGTTTATACAGTCCTGCAGCAACGCGCCCTGGATAATTAAAATGCTCATATGTGTCACTTTATATTTTGTGGAGTTCTGCCACATAAGAATACACACACACACGCACACACACACACACACACACACACACACACACACACACACACACACACACACACACACACACACACACACACACACACACACACACACACACACACACACACACACACACACACTCACACACACACAATCTTAATACGAGTGTTTATCTGTACGTTAATATAATTTTTGAAATAATTTTTCAATGGTAAATACTATTAATTTTTCAATGGTAATACATTGAGTGTAAAATGTTATCAAATTTTTGTTTTTGTTAAGTCGCTTTGTCTTATAACCGTCAAGAAATGTATACCATACCCGTAATAAAGGGTTACCATGAATACAAGTTGTCCGTCCAGCGATAACTTTGAAGATAGATTTCATAAGACATGTCTGCGACTGTTTTAAGTGATTCGTGAGTTTATTATTTTTGTGTATTATTCGAGTTATTTAGTGCTACATTTATTTGAACTTAATTATAAGGAGTGTATTCAATACCTTTAATAAAATTCAATACCTTTATTATTTAGTACAAACTTTTATTTAGTACAAAGACTTTATTTAAATCTTAAAACAAAACATATTTTGCTTACAAAATATACTTTGAGTTTATAAAATTCAAACCGAAATTTAACTTGGTACAAGACTGTCGATACGATATTGTTTTTTAAGAAAACTTCGATCCACTATTGCGCATACTTACACTGTATCATCCGATTATCGGACGTGGCCTGTGTTCTAATATACAATCTTAGTCCAACTTTATAAATATTGCATTATTTTAAGTTTGTTCCTTATAAATTTAATAAACATGTATATTTCAAAAGATTATGAGTGTATCGAGTACTTGTTACATATTTGGTTTTTAAGCTTACAGGGTCCAATGAACTGATTCTATGTAAGTAAATTAAATTGTCTGTTTCAAAGTTCTAAATATAATTTTTTTTCACAAGTGCTTATGTTTGTTTACATGATACTAACTATGTTTATTAAAATATTTTTCTGTCTATCTCTCCATTTGTTCAGTTTAATATTTAGAATAGCTTAACCGATTTTAGTGAGACTTTCACTGGAATATAAAAGAGTTTTTAATCTAGGGTTGGTTTACATTTTATCCCTAAACTAAAAAAAATATAAAAAACCAACGCGGAAATTGAAAATCTCTTAAACTTTATAAAATTTTAATTTGAATATATAATAAGTAACGTTCATAAATATGAATGTTTTTCTCCGTATTTTTACGTTTTCTATGCAAACTTCTAAATTAGGCTAAAATAATAACAAAACACTAAATGGATTTGTGAGAGAAATAACTAATGATAGTTTATTACTGTGTTTATATTTCTGAAAGTATTTACTTGTATAGCGAATACACAATACGAGTAGTTTATTCGGAGCAGGTGTGACTCAGCAATAGTAAGGCAAAGCGGGCGTAAGTTTCCCAGTTTGTTTTGCAGTCGGTTTAAAATGTGCAAATTTCGTATGTAAATCTTGTGCATTGTTACTCAGGCGCGCCTTGCTTTATGGATTGAATGTGCTTAAATATTACGCCGTGCCGCGAATACCGAGTTACATCTTTATCAAATATTCAATGTTCTGTGTCAGCCGTAGTTATATTGTTAAATATATAATTGTTTTTGCACGCGGCGCCGTCCGTCTGACCGAAGACAAGCAATTAATTAATAATTCATTAACAACAAAAGCAAAGTGTCCATTTGCGTCCGTCTGTGATTTTCATTGGTTGTAACTCAGACACATCCATGACACAAACGATACTGTAAATAATTTATTTCAAATTAATTACATTAAAGTATCCCAGATGTAAAAGAAAAAGTATATTTAACTTCAAAATTGTACGCTACCACAGAACTGAAAGGCGGGTTTTTATTTTAAATATACGTTATAAACGTAACGTAAATAAAATGTTCAATGTACGTAACTATGTTGTATTGGCCGGTGGTCGGTAAATTTAGTCTGTTTATGACCCTTCAATTCCCTTTGATGTCTTTGGCAGATGTAGTTATTAAACATGAATTAAAATACTAAAAACTGTTTGTACAATTTTACGCTAAATAAGAAATTTATTTCGCAAAATCGTTGTTCGTGTTTACTTTGTTATGCGAATTTCGTGGTAGACGTTTAGTATGAAAAGTATAAATGGCTATACCAATATACTCGTATATTTAACAGTGATCTTAATCATTGTTTTTAATATATTTAATTAATATGAATTATTTTATATACTCTCTCTAATTTATTTTATCTACATTTAATGATACCTTTCATAAGTCATGTCGGTGGACTAAACACTTCAAAATATTAGTGATTTATGAGTGTTGTGTCTTCAGTGCAGAGCTTTGTCTCACAAATGACTATAAACGTCACAAGAACTGGATGAATTTATGAATCCCCGTGTTTATTGTGTGATTTATCACATCTGCTGGTTCTGATAAAACACCATGTGTTTTGTATGTCAACGTAACGTGACAGGTTACTGTTGAGTTCCTTGGTTATACGTGTTTATAAATTGGAACAAATTTTTAATATTTTCTTTAATGATTGTAATCGATCCAATACATATTTTTAGTACCGTGATGTACATATAAACGATCCCATGTTTTCGCAGATACAAAGCCTCGCAGCAAAAAACGAAAATGAAAATAAATGGACCAGCAGCTATCATTTATTCATCGTAATATACCGACGGGCGACGGGACGTAACCGACACGTATTCCGGGATCGTGTCGTTGGTCCAATATAATATATTGTGCGCATTTCGATAGATTACTATTTAATGCACTCTACGTAACGTATTGGTAATTTTTATTCATGACTTTATAATTTGGGTATACGATGGTATATTATTTCTACTTTAATATCATATCCATTACATATTTGTTTTTAAACCATATTTAAAATCAAACGAGAATGTCGGACATTTTTATATATGTACATACATATTTTCTATAATCTATCTCAGTTATGCAACTCATGTATAGTAATCATCAGTGTTGAAAAGTAACTTCTAAATGTTATCGCAATAAGTAACTTTATTCAAAAAATATAATGCAAGTTGAAAGGTTAAGTTAAATAACACACGCACACAATGACACGGAGAAACTTCCGCTGTAACTGAAAGCTTACAGCGTGTCGCAGCCGCGCCCCGTCGAGTAGTTAATGGATCTTTATGTACATGACTATATACTTAGTTTAGTAATACAATACATTGTTTAATGAAAACATTTGCGATAGGTTAGGTATAATTTTTTTAGTGAACAACTCGTAGATAAACCAAGTAGCTCCAAATACTTCATGCTCGTCCTCTGTGAGAGGTGGCAGTGATGACGGCAATAAATGGTTACCGATTTGTTAGTTCTTCAACTACGTATTCAAATTCCACTGCCAGGAATACGAGAATTATTTATAAGAAACATTGTTATAATTTCCAATACGCTATCACATATGATATATATTATATATAGATATATTGTTTATTATATTATATAAACTATATTAAATTTTTATAAGTATCTTATACTTGCTATTTGTAGTAAGAAAATGATTTTTCAGCCTCATCTAAAATCAGAATTTTAAAATTTATAGATTTAAAATATATCGATTTGAGGTTATTTACACACAGTTGTCGTACGAGTAAGTGGAACAGAACCCGGAACTCATAAAATTAATAGCACAGACATCATTGTTAAATGGTGTCTTGGTCTGATTCTAAATACTGAATAAAAAACAACCGACTTATTTACGTCCCGCGCAACAGATTTAAAATTTCAATATATTTTCTTGAGCATTCTGTAATGTGTTTGATATTATGTCATAAAATATCAAACTCAAGCAGTTCTGATGCATGAAAACATTAACAAAATTATAAAGACCATCAATTATTTTAAAGGGGTGTCAACTCAACTCTTTGTATACGGAGTGCGAGCATAAATCAAAAACTTCACAAATGACAGCGAACAGGTGTCAAAACTTGCGCCGCTCGGCCGGTCGCATTATTTAAGACTATAGGGAATACACGTAAAAATATGTTTTGAAGACTTCTATCTCAACTTTGAGGTAATTTAATACTCTTGTTGAAGGTAATGTTCCATGAAAGATGTATTGTTATAATAAAGCTCACTGCTAAGTTTTATAAAAATAAAAAAAATAAATAAAACTTATCAGTGGCTCACAATATTGTATGACTAATAATATACAAAATATTAAGATTTTTATCAATACTAGACAGTATTAAAAAAAAAAAACTTAAGCTCTCGGTGGGCGGAGATAAAGGAATCGTTATAATTTAAGAAGATCCTAGTGGCCCGAAACAAACACTAGATCAATTAAATTGTTATCTGCTAGGCAGAGGCCACAGTGGCCACAGAGGCCACAGTATCAATAACGAGTGTCGTCAAGTGTACGAATCCTAGATATCGCACTTCATTGATCGCGGATACACATCAAAGCGAAGTTTGACGGGTTATAGTTTGATTAATTAATGTCCGATCGATGCATTTGAATGTGAAATTCCGATGCTCAGATTTGATTTTGAGTCCGTTCCTATGCCTTTGTTTACAGGATGGTAATTTGAAGTTAAATGTTAGAATAGTTTTTATAATAAATTAATGATAGTTGAATGTTATTCCACATTCTTTTATTAGAGAGTAATATATTAAATTAAATATTTTTAAAGAAAATATTGATATCACGAAATGTTTTTCAAATACTCGTAAACATATAAATTTGAAAAACTACCCACAACTCATGGTGAGGGATAAATAAATATTAGTAACATTTAAATCCGTAAATCACCACTCCAATACTCTATCTCTCTATGTACATTAATTTGATTGCTACTCGAAGTAAGAGCAATTTAGCAAAACGTGTCAACCGGTCATCCAATTTACAGATATTGAATAAAAACTATTATGAGGCAGTTGACCTCCGACGTAATAAAAAAGTGCATTTGTTAGAGAGTGCTTTTATTTTTTTTTTCACATATTTATTTTCTGCACCTACTTTATTTGAACTCTATTTCGTACAAATATAAAAACATTATACTCCAGGACACTTGCAATAAGTATGACCTATGTACTTTTCAGCCTCTAAATATAAACTAAATATAATAACACTGTTACACGCATTCCACATATTTTAATATTTCAAGCAAAATACGTATAACATTTCACATTTCTCGCACTAATAGAAGTAAATGAGTTATTTCCCGAGTAAAATCGAATTACTGTGGTTTCCAGAAATAGCGTGAAAGTAATATTTACGACGTCACCATGTTTATAATATTACGTTAATTACGAGAATGCGATACGGAGCGACGTATGGATTGAATTTAATTAGAGATGCTGGTACAGTGCGAGATGAATATGTTAGTGGAAGGAGATTGCTACGAGTACGATATAATATCACATCAACGGGCCGGCCTCGTTACAATGCAAATGTAACGCTCCGTAATTAATTAACATATTTAAATATATATTTTGTGTCGCCGTCTCAAAACTGGTTAAATTAAAAGTTTTAATCAATTTTGATGGCCCGGCGTAATAAAACCAATATATCATATAAAAGTTGTTGACAATCTAGTAAGACATTTGAAAGTGCAATTTTATTAATAAAGACTACTTCATCTTTCAACCTCTGTATTCGTTAATGTCATTACTATTTCGCTGACATGCATTTTCACATTATACGTCATAGTCACCCTAATATTTGACATATCACTTACAAACAAATATTATATTATTAAAAAAGTATGATATAATTTAATTTAAATACATAAATTGTTATTATGTTTAAACTGTAGTGTACTCCAGAACTAAAGCGCCAGTTAATTACAATATATTTAAATAGAGCTTGCGTTTTGCAGTAATTGAGACTTGTTTAATTTTAACAGACTCTGAAACTGCAGGCTTTTTAACGAAATAGTATATCATAAATTATGTATTTATAATAGCTAGAAATTTAATTTACGGCTCATAAATTTATTTCAAATAACTAAATGCTTCTATTGACTAATAATTATGTGAGCTAAAGCTTTTTAATAAAAATAAATGATATTATAATAAACATTTATCCCGAACGACTTTTCGAATTACTGATATAGTTGTATAAACATATTGGCTATTCGTTAAGTTAATAAAGTTGTCAGTTTTTGCAGGGCTGCATATGGTGCCTGCCTCGTTGGAGTCCGTATGAATCCCAAAGTTCAGAATACATTTGCATATATTTGCATCAATTGTAACTTGTACATCATGTACCACGGGATGCAGGCCACATTGTGATAGGGATTATGGACATTATTAATAAAGTGGTTAAAATTAATAAATAGAAATGGATAACTTATTTAATAGTTGCAAAGAATCTTTGAAAAATTGTATATACCCTAAAAGTAAAGTTTCAGTAGAGTCACAATAAATCTAACTCGAAGATTAATATATTTAAGAAGTGGAGAAGATGGAGTGATACCATTTATAAAATAACAAATATGAATTTATTGTTGAATAAAATATGACGTCTATATATTTATATTGTCCTGGGATTGTCATCACTTTGATTACAATTCAAATAAGATAACTTGTCCGTCGTGATTCATCGGAGTCTCTCTCCAGTGTCTTCAGTTCAATTAAGAGATTGCGTCTCATTGTCTACCTCCCGTTCCCTCTGCTATCGTTTTCTGATACATAACTATATATATTTAGAATATATTACGGTACTGCCTTCTATCTGTATAGTTTGATAGGTATCTAAAGTTATTATTTTATAAATGTTTGATATTTACTAAATAATTTAATTATTCCATTTCATAAATGAAACGGGAGCCATCAATGTACGTCAATTAATTTAACCGATCGTTGATTACGACCTCTGATTAAAAGCCTTATTTGGGGCCTTTGTTTGCGCAAATAACTATTAAAATTGATCATTGCGTCAGTCGATCATACGTTTTATCTGACGTTAAATAATAAAGTCATGTATGTTTAATTAATTCAAATTCTTTGCACTGTTCGTAATACACGAAATCACACACGACATGTGACATTTGGCAATAATGTAAATATTTATATGAATACTCATTAATGGACTGCTGTATTAAATTAAAGTGTGAAGCTTTTGTCCGCTTCTACAATACGGCGGCAATTATAATTATTTATTTAACTTGATCAGGTGCTGTTGTTTGACTTGCTCGGTTGCCAAAAGCTTAATTTATTGATGAAAAAGTGTAGTGAATATCTCATTCTTGCTCCAAAACACATTATTGTAGTATTTATAATAAGCAAAGCACATTATTTGGAATATCTTGTTTCCAAATATAGCAGTTACCATGGCGACATTAATTACTTTAACAAGCACAACCAAAGCAAATGTCAATACTCGTATGCAGAGGCGTATTGTACTCGAGTGGTATGTACTAATTGGCACTGCTATCTGTATTGTGTAACGAGATTTTAATTTCTGTTTTTATTATCACAAAGCCATAAGTTACTTGAAACTGCACTGAATTTGCACCTCCAATTGTCGGAACTATTCAAACTAAACTTTATTACTTAGCCTGTAAAGTCGGAAGTTCAGTGGAGGTGGCACATGTATATTTGCTCTCGTGTTGAGAGCTTCATGTGTCTCATTAGATGCAATTAATTTGTAGCAAGACGAGGGGAATGTAATCAGTATAGGTAAATCGGAAGTCTTATCTCAAAACCATAAGGTTCACAATGTAAGAGGGAAATTTGTGTTAATTTATCGTAGTGGATAAGATGGGTTGTCAAATTTATCCCACAAATTGACTTGCGGTATCGACGTCTATTTGAACGTTGTCATCATATTTTTCTACTAAATTAAGTAATTGTAAAGTTGTTCAAATTATATTTATATACACAATGTTATTAACTTTTTTATTCCTAATTCCTAATTCCTATTGTACTTTAGATAGTACTGTGGAGTTTTTTGGTAAAATTGGATGACAAAAATGAAGTATTATTTACTTTTAGAATAAAAACATAACCAAACAAAAAACGAAAGGAGAGAGTATGTGTGTAATTTCTACAGGAAAGTTAAACATTGCATTTTTCCTGATAAAATCAAACAAACCACATCACAGCAAGTTAAAACGGGGACAGTTTGTCCACTGTATTTTTTTCTAAAGGCTATATTTACCTTTATGTTTGTCTTTGTGCTTGCTCTGTTGTTGGCAGATTATGTTACACACGGCTGGCAAACGGACGACACAATTTTATTACGCGATGTACTTTGAGTTTATAATACTCCTGTGTTGTAGAAATGTTTAGCAGCTGTAAATTGTTTGTCTCTGTATTCTCTAGTCTCTAGAGGTCACATAACGGCAGATGGATGTGTTTCTTAATGCATATGTACAGAACATTTATTTGTACGTTGGAATAAATATATTTTTATTTTTAAGTCTAGCATCAGAACAACTAGCAGATGCCGCATGTTAGACTTCTCCAAGTGAGACACGGACAAGGCGCTCCACAAGATGCGCTAATTGCGGTCAAATTAGAGACTGTGATTGCTATAACATTAATGCACTACATATGCCAAATATTCTGTAGCGGTTCGATAATAAATCGCCTACCACACGGTTGCCAAGATCTAATAATATTATCCTTTGTCGCTTTTGAGTTGCGTTGAATCGAGCGAACATAAACCTACCGTATAGTGTCAAGTTAGTTACTTTGATTTATTAACGAGGCCTGTTGTGATTCATATTTCGTTTGAATTGCTCGATTAGTTTAATGTGTTGTGTAATACTATAGTTCGACTATTCTAGTCGTCGTTGTCTAAATAATATATTAAATAATTAGGAGTTAACAAATAATATATATAAATTAAATTATTACATTTAAAAATATAAAATTTATATCTCAAATGTAAAAAAAGTATGTATGTAAAAATAAAAATTTTAAATCGTATAATACTGTCTAATAATTATTGTTTTAAAACAACAAATCGTACAATAGTTGTGAGGACGGTCATAGAAACTGTATAATTTATTAGAACGCGCGCGGCGCCGGCGCTGCTGAGGAGACGCGGCCTATAATAGAACGAGGAAGAATATCGTAGTACTAGAACACTACTTATAGACCACTATTATTTTCAAGTGTCTGTCTTGATAGACGGCGATTTGTTCAGTGACTTATTAATCTCTTTAGATTCCTACCAGGTTGCTGGCTGTAACCTGCGCGCGTTCCCGAAGTAAGGTTAATATTAATTAAATATAATAGATTGCTATAAAACTTATTTCTTAAAATACGAGTATATAAAATTTTTCACCATATATTTTTAACAAACTAAACTGCTTTTGTTTTTTCTTAATACATATATTTTAAGTATATAATACAGTTAGTTATTTTCCCTTATCACTCATGATTAAGAAGTCGACCGCTTCATAAGCTACATTATTACTTGGGCGACACCTGTTCGTTCATGTTTACGTCCAAATTAGGGTAGTCCGGTCTTTATAGATATTATTCATTTATCGGTATCACGGCCCTATCATACTTACCCATCTCATCCCTTTCCTAAAGGTCACAAATCTTAAAAGGATTGGAAAGGTGGCGGAGTGTAATGGAACGCCGATTTTAACTCATAATTTCAATTAGGATAAGATTTGGGTTCATGAATATTATCACAGACTCCTCTCAAATATTTACAGATCAGATGTTTATATAATAAGATATTTAAATTAGATTTCTAATATTTAATAGGATTGTAATGATATTAGTAACATTTCAGCAACCAATTAATCTATCCGCTGCTGGTCGATTGACGTGTGACGAAAACATCCTGTTACGTGGCATTACAATTAATCATCTGTCGGTACAATCAAACGTCTATTGATTTAAACAACTTTCAATCACTTGTAACGAATAACAATGGAAAATGGAATATTTTAAATAATTTTAAAATCACGTAGTTTAGGTTATATATAAAGTTGTTATACAAACACAACACCAAACCAAAACGTAGCTGAGATGAAGTACTTAAATCCTAAACAGAGATAGGAAGGTCCACTTTATCCACTCATTAAATTCCAAAAAGGGTCCACTTCAGATCCATTCGAAGATACGACGCCATAATTTCAATAAACGTCCGATGCATTCGCCCTAATCGTTTCACTTCGGCTATATCTTAAGATGAGCTCGTTGTGACCCAGAGATGGTACATCTCACGGTACCCAAAGGCTTAAAGGTTTTGGAGATGTTATAGAATTTTTTTTTAAGTTACTACAATATTTATTATATCATTTAGTTTCTCTCACAATATATATATAAATAGTAATTTATAACTTTAACATTAAACTATAATTATATTAATTATAATAAAACTCGTTAAATTTTTTATTATTAATAATAATTTTAACGTCGATGTTTACAATGTAATAGAATCAATATTGCATTTCCATAAACAATTAAAGGTAGCAAATCACCAAAAAGGTTCCGCGAAAACGTTTTATGGCGAGATAAAAAAGACAACTTCCGACCCTTAAGGCAATGAAAAAGGAAATATACATAGCACGCTGTTTATGTAAAAAATATAACCAGTAAAAATATATATTATAATGACTTCAATTATAATAAATAAAACCATACATAACACTAACAATATCGATGTTGCGACATAGATTATTATATCCTTCATTATTTACGCCGCGCAGTTACATATAACAGTATATGTATTTAGTATAATTATAAAATATGAAATAAATATTCATTCCTATTCAGATGCAAATATTTAAATCATTTCAATGAACCACTTTCAGGGAAGATATGACGAAGTTTGTCGACTTCAGAATACAGAACAAGTAGCAAAACTACGCTGAAGGGAGAAAATGCTCCAAATGAATATTTACAAGCACTATCGCATGTTATGAATGGCCGGCTTCAACTAAGATTTATACACACTGTAATTATGATTTTAATTATTAACTTAGAGTCGTATTACATTTGATACAGATAGGTTAAAATATTTTTTACAATATTGATCCCCCTCCCAGTGAATTTTGGAAAGCAGTGTTTTGTATAACCTCTATTACATTTTGTACACTTTTTAATTAGATCTATTAAGTAAATGACTCGTCATTTTCAAGCATCTTAATTATTGCCCGCAAAATTAAGCAACTCGACAACCTTTCAAAAGATTAAATATTTGTATAAAACTTCGTAACGGTCACTTAACTAAATGAGGGTTCCAAATAGCATCACTAGAAAATATATAAAATCGGGCGTCGAGATCAAAGATACGAAAAGTTTCTAATTGAGGATTATAAAACAGAAACAAACCCAGATGGATGGCGGTAGAATTAAATTGTTGTTTGTGTTTGTGCAGGAGTAGATTACGTGGAATAAAGTTCAGTTACACGATATACCGACGGAGTTACAATTAATGGTATCGAGCCTATTTTGGTTCTTGATCTACGTTATATTCTAGATAAATAATTACTCGACTCTCAATTCTATTACTTTATCTATTGAATCCATTTCACTTTAATCATGTAAGATGTAAAGTCAACCTTTTTTTAGGAGTATAATATTAACATATGTGATTATGACCTAAGTAAATAAAATCAACAGCAATTTGTATTAAATAAAAATTAGTCTCGTTTTAATACATTATTTTCAAATACTGTGGTTTTGTTTATGGCGTTGGCCAATTTGTGTAGTTACCTACCATCGATAGAACAACTATGGACGTTAATATATATATCCATGTCGTTAGTTGTAATTTAATAGTTTTTTTTATATTTTTTAACAATAAATCGAGTAACAGTTGTGGTGAAAGCATGTCGATTTAAATCTGAATCTCTTAAGCTCTCGGCTTAAAGTTGGCAAAAAAGTTTTCAACATCTTTTTTTCCAATTTCGAATTCCTGGACTTGAAAAGAATCTTGGGAAGGACAGACCGGGTGTCTTATTAGTTTCAATCTGTTCTAAACAAAAAATCTTGGAAATACTTATACAGGTTCAATAAAAGGTATTTTTGCAGACAGTATTGAGAATGATTCAAAAGATTTAAAAAATAATTTTACTCCTCACGTATCTCACTTAAATCATATATGAGTATATATTGTTTCTATATTCTATTGTTCTATGAGTATCTATTGTTGTTTAACATATGAAGGACATATTTCTCTTCTTTCTGTTGAGAATCAGGCAATTGTTAAATTTTCGGTCTTGATAGAATATAATATAAATATATTTAAAGGAGTATACAGGCTCAAGCACATAATCCTAAAAAATCCTTTATGAGTATGAGTTATTACATATTATCGTCAATATCAGCAACAAACGAGATTATAGTTTCGTTACATAACATTGATAGGAAATCTTTTGTCTATTATTGGATATTTATAATTAAAGACTGATCTTTTATTGTGTACTTTAATTTGCATAATAAATGAAGGACATTACCGGTGTACGTACAAAGTCCGGGCATAATTGTCAGACGCGATTGTCAATTAACAAACGAGATTACCTTTTTTTTTTAAATATTTAACATCAGGGTGGAAAGGAGGGAGTGCTTCGGGTTCTGGTCGCTAGTTAATATTCTAAACCTGTCGCATGTCGGTAAACCAGTTATTATTAATAAAAAAATTCTGTGACATTTTCTTTTTCTTAAACGTGAGAATGTTATTCTTTCCTATCTTTTTTTTATATATTGATATAAAAATGTAAGAAATATAATAAGTACTTTCCTTAAACAGGTCAGACTGTTTAATATTGACTGTTTTCTGTTTTCTGCAATATATAGATGATGCAAGATATATCGATTGTTATAAGATGTATAATTGGGGCCACAACTAGAAAACCAATATTTTGGTTTATATACCAATGTGTACCAATGTTTTAGATAATAAAAATAAACATGAAAACCTGTTAGTTCTTATAATAGAAGACAGTCCCTCGATTACGGTATATCAATAAAACACTAAATTTACAGTCTTATACCGTTGTCAGAAAAAATTGAAATCTTGCTTAGATGGTATAAAAGAAAGTTTGGGAATTACAGTTACTATGAGACTTGATACTCTTGCCTTCTCAAATATTTAGTAAGTACTGTTGAAAACCATATTAACGACCAACTAATTATTATTAATTAAAAATTTAGCTTAAAAAATTTTTGTTCTTTATACTGTAAGTCTTGCAATTAATAAAATTCTTATCTCTCTCTTATTTTTGTGTATCTTTAATAGCTTAATTAATTCCAGACTTCACAAAAAAAATAAGCAAAAAAATTACGTTTTAAAATAGGAATTAAAAAGAATAAGTAACTAAATATTACTTGAGACTATATTTGTATAAAACTTCACATATCAATAAAAGCTACGAAATAAACTACTTGGAACTGTCGTTTAATTTCGAGTTGTGAAAATAAACAGCGACAATTTTCTTCCTAAAATGTATTTAACATTTTTGTTCTCTCAAAAAGAACTTTTTAAGCGCAAAAAGTTGTTACAGAACAGGAACGTTTTGCATTTCTTAACATTTAACCTCGTATGCGGTCTCTAGTACCATTTCTTTTCGTCTCGACGGTTTAACAGACCGTGACGAACGTACCAGGATCGTTAAGGACGTGAAATGTTTTTTTTTCCTGTTTGTACGCAAAGTTTCTCCTCCTAATTAATTTTACTTTATGTCTAGCTCTATGTGTTGCATCTTTTGACGACAGATTACAGGTTTTACAGTTTATAGCCTAGCTGTAATCGTCGTACACGGACTAGTTTTTTGGCCGCCCTCTCTTCATCATGCGCCGTAAATATCTTTATCCTTTATAACTTCTTACGTGCTATCGAAATTAATTTAGACGGATGGCACATTTTTTTAAAGAATTTGTATAAACATAACGAAAACAGTTTTAATATTGCAAAAGTATTCTTTGCATTAAAATCCATTTGTGAAACCATTGTATTAAAATTGTATAAAACATTTACGGACAGATCAAAGTTATTTATAATATTTTTAAACACGCAAAATTCACCATAACCACTTTAATTATATTGTCAATATTACATATTAATTATTGACAATATAATTTTAAAACATTTTTTTGCTAATGTCTTTAAAAATGTCAGCAAAATCTGAATAGGCTCCGTGCTCTATCTGCAACGCGCAATATTCATGAAAGCTTTATCATCTGATGGAGCCAATAGCCCTTTGAACTGACCTCGAGCGTCCGATACTATCTGCCTGTTAGACGATTTAGTTTTAATATCTTTAAACAACTATTTGTGAATTTGTTGTTTTATAAGTTATTTAGTGAACTATTTATAGGTAGTAAGTTAAATAACTATAAATAAAGTACTGGCTTCTATATTATCAAAATATTAATTGTATATTGAAATGTATCTGTTGTATTAAATATTTTGAATCGAATAAAGAAAAAATATTCACAATTGTATTAAATTACGCCAGTTTTATTTTCACTCCGTTGGTCATCAATTAATTCTAAAACAATTGTTTGACTTTTTAATTACAGCCCAAAAGTAATAAAGGTTTCGCGGACGAATAATTGTGGTTATTCGTCAAATTTCATTTCTGAATTGCGTGCTCGATGATATCAACATCAATATTCTTAGACCGTGTCTAGATAAAAATTATTCAAATGTATCGAACGTATTACGACCTGTATATAAACGATTACCAAAAATAACAATTCACCATCTCAAACACACTCATGAACATTATTTAAAAAATTGAGAAAACCTCCTGGTTTTTATTAAAATGTATTTTAATTTCATTTATTTTATAATAAGGTTGCAAATACCTTTATATGTACTTAAGGGACAAAAGTTTATGTGGGACTACATAGTAACCGGCGACATAGAAGGCACCGTCTTTTTAAAGGCAAACCACAAAAATCAACCGTTGCCTTATAGTGGTTACCCTTATTGCCTTAGTGGTCATAATGGGATCGCTTTGCCACCCGCCCCTGATGCCTTGAATATAGCCAGGCTTAGGTTAAGGAACTGCAGCTCATGTTCGGGCTTACTAGACCAATGTACTACAGTCCGTCGTATTGTAATTATGTGTTTCATTTGGTGAGAGAACTAGAATTATACCTGTGTCCTACTCCTCTTTATTCCAGTGTTTTCTTTAAGAATGGCAACGCAATTTTTGTTTTTGTTAGAGAGTCCATAGACCACAATGTTCGCTTTCCATTGGATGAACTATTTATTAGTTTATTGGTTTACAATATTAAGTAAGTCGATATTGTAGAATTATTTTTTAATTATACATTTATAGAGAATGAAAAACATATCAACACAAGTAGTTTTCAGGTTTTTGACACAGAAAGGCCGTCGCCGTCGCTCTTAAAAAAGTGCATAGGTAACTAAAAATATTTGACAAAGAAGTCATACAGTTTTGTCGTAAACATGTACATACAGAAATTAAGTAGGATTAAGTTTTTTTTTTCATGGAAGAGGAGGGCAGAAGAGCGCGCGGGTCACAGATGACAAGTGGTCACTGCCGCCCACGATCTCTTGCAACATCCGGGGTATTGGAAGAACGTTTCCGACCCTTGAGATTGGAGTACATGCCTTCTTTGAAGGATCTCATGCCGTATCGATCCGGAAATACCACTGAAGGGAGTTTGTTCCACATCCTAGTAGTAGGTGGAAAAAAAATCTTTGAAAATGGTTTAGTTAGGAGTATTAATTATGAAATTAACTAAGTTGTTGTATAAATTGCCTCATTTTTCTATACTCTGTTGTCATTGGAGTGAAACGTTGGATATAATAATACAAAATTGGTCAGAACAATCCATATCAATTACACGGTCAAAACGTAAGCCAATTTATTTAAATTAATTGACGCTGTATAGACATTATTCGTTATTAAGCCTAACTTAGCTTAGTGATAAAAGCTTTTTATTTATAATACTTACATACAGTTTGCTTTTTCGTCTCATCTGGGTAACTGCACAGATGTTCATTTAACTGTTGTTTTAAAATAACCCCTTAACGAATGGATTAGTAAACATTTTTTATGTTTTTATGATATAGGCTAGTAATCATTAAAATTACCTACGAAGTAATTTGAATAAACATCGAAAAGAATTATTCATTTCAATCCTCTAATTACTGAATAACGCAAATACAAAACTTGAACAACACACTAAAATAACATTTTATATTTCAAGAATATAATTATTCTTATATCCGGCTTTCGAAGGTTGTAATAAAGTAAAACTAATTCTTTGACAAGAAAAATCCTTTGTTAACCTTTCTGACTCCTTAATAACGTGATGGAATCAAACCTGCATAGTTCTGACAAATAATTTTACTGATTCATTCCAAAGAATCCACCAATGAGTGAATTATTATATTTTAACAGTATCCAAAATTTTATCCAAAAAAGATTTATCTTAGACCATGTAATTACAATTAAGCAAAAAAAAAAACAAAATTAAAACAAAATAAATCAAATTACGCGTTCGTTTGTTGACTGATATCCCTTTATTAGATAATCTAGAGTACTGAACGTTTTTGAATATATACGATGGCTTAGTTGTTGATCCAAGGCGTGATAGCTGACCGCTCGCGGTTACACGATGTGGGCAATTTTTCACCCTAGACTTGTAATTTTTTTTTAAGGTGTTTTCTGCTATGTATACTTATTTAAAATCATAAGTGCCACGTATGTTTTTAATATTTATTTTTTACTTTTAATAACAATTATATTATTATTCAAGGCATAGGATTATCAGAATGAGTATGAAACGACACAGCGCCTACTACAATGAGTTTAATAATACAGCATTTGTCACGCCTTCCACCTAAATATAAGGAATCAAAGCAGCATTTTTGTCACTTGAAATTCGTTGTCCTGTAAACACCCCGCCCGCCCAGTTTCTGTCTCGCCGTCGGCACCGACGCACGCGAACTGCCGGCCTATCGACCTCGCGTGGCGTGTTGTTGGTTTGTCGTGATAACGTGTCACGCTTCGAGACTAACTGATAAACAGCGAGGTAGGTAAATTACTTTCAAGTATTTTGAAGAAGGATTTGAGAGGATGTTAATGAGAAAGTCATTTATATTAGGATAATAGATTTAAGTTTTTTGCATTTGTTTTCCGAAACTTACAAATCGAAGTTGTATAATGAAATATTTCAGCTTAAGTAATAACTGTTGAATTAATATTATAAATGATAGGGCGGATTGTGTAGTTTAAGGCGCTCGTGTTATAGGAATTTAGATATACAGCGTGTCAGCTTAGCAACAACGAGTAAAAGCTTATTTATTGACAGATAAGCGCGGATCAACACGTTGCTCTTTTATGCCCCTAAAAGCTACACTCACAAGCTTTGTTTCTGATTTTTATTAGGCTCGAAGCACCTTTCACCCGTCGCTCGTTATATATATAAAATATCTATTAAATTGGATCGTGAAATGTGAATTATTTTGAAACCATTTTAATTATCAATGAGGTTTATAATCTCATATTTTATTTATGTACTATTATTTCCATTATGTGTCCTTTATACATAATATCCTTGCCTTAAATAGTAAACGTAAGCATGGTCCATAGCATTAAGGAATGTACACAATAAAGATATAAACCTGGATAAATTTAAGCGATAAAAAATTTGTTTATTAGTTGAATTGATTTATAAACTTTTCTTTAAAAATAATGTATTATAAATTTGTGGCACATTTGTGATATTCTACGAGTGTGCCTAGTAAAAGTCTAAGAACATGTCAACCAGTCCATGTTATATTTTTAACGTGTGTGTGCCTCTTAATTAATTTTAAAATAAACTTTTACGTACTCCGATTTTAAAATCAATTGTAAATTTAATTTCACGGTAGCCGGTAATAAGTTTTTGTTGCGGGTATTTCTACATTATTCATCGTTCAAATGGTTCGTTAAATTTAAACAGCGAATTTATATTTGGAAATGAAATCTTTTTTCGATTATCAGCATTTTAATATCGAAAGCTAGCTCTCAAATTTATACTTTATGAGAGTTGAAACATGGATGATACTGTAGTTGAGTACTTTTAACTTAAATCATATCTGAATTCCGATAATAAAATAATTAATTTTCATATTTAATTCAACATTTTAAAAATATTTAAATTAATATTTGAAGGTTATATATGTCGTACAAACAATCTGTTAAGTTTAAGCATAATGTATGTTTCTTCAATATGTTTATCTTTCGTACTACGAAATGAACTTGTAAGTATTCAAGCACTCAAAGTTACATTAGCTTTCAAAACATGGCAACGGTTATAATCCATTGGTACTGTGTAATGTCTGTCTGTTCACATTAAATTCATCATTTACTTAATTCGGTCGCGTTAGAATTTCAAATTCATTTGTTTTGAACATATTTAATCAATTCATTAAACAGCTAATGTCTAAAGTGCGCGTCGCTCAATAATATTAATTAAAGTGCGAATAATTACTTAGAAATATTTATTAAGTTAATCATTCGTGATATTCAAACAATCATTACTTTCAATGCTATGTGTAATAACTGCATAATTCGTGTAACACTCGGAGTAACTTCATTTGTGATAAGATAAATGTATATTAAAAATAATTTTATTATTATACTATAAAATAATTGTAATTATAATTATACAATATTTTAAATCATTTTAAAAACTCTGATGTAATTCAAATATTGAACACTTAGAAATACTCCCTTAAGTTAACAAACTGAAGACCTCCTAGAACCAACCCTGAAACAATATCGCTTTAACGGATCTAGGATCACGTAGTATCAGTGGAACTTAGTTGTACAACTTGTGTATTAAATTTAACAACACTGTGTTTTTCTATCGAAGACAATACATCACTTTAAACGTTGTATGTAAGTATGTATGTATGTATGTATACACTGACCTGCATTCACAGAAAATATATACTTGTAAAAAATCTTTTTTTTAATATCTACTTTTACTTTTTAATTCAAAAAAATTGTAGTGCTCTAAATTTGTAAAGTTGTAAACAACCTGTATTTTTAATGATATTTTTTTAAGTTCCGAAATCATTAAAAAGCAATCTATCTTTTCATATAACGCTTTCAGGCCGTAACATAAAAGCTTTTGTATCTAGAAAAAGATCCAAGACTAACAAAAACTTATTCAACCTACGAAATTGCATTACTAAGGATTCCTCTTGAAATGGTCTCCTGTGAGTATGTTGAACTTTGTAATCGCTCACATTTTATTTGTACGGAATGAAAGTTTTTTTATATGTTTATAACTTTATAGTTAAGTTACTCGTTGCACAATATGTAATTTTACAGAACATCTCCCGAAGGAAAGCGAAGGACGGAATATACAATATTAGAAAAGATTCATGAGTTCTGAGATATCTCTTCCAATGTTATATATAATATAATTTAATTATTTTGTTATTGAAACTTAAATGAATGAAATTGTAAAAAACATGAAGAAATCATAAAAATACGGATATATTTGAATATATTATCCTTCAAATAGCTTATTGGTAAGACAAAATGGGTTTAAACCAAAAATGAAAATTTTACGCTTTAATTTTTCTGAACATTTAATTTATGCCACCAAATTTTAGCTTTAAAATTTGCTAAAAATCTTATTATAGTGAATTTAGTGCTAAGTGCCACAATATATTCGAAATGTTTTCCGTGATAAAAGATTCAGGCTTCTGATTGTATTTACTTTCAGGTAATGCGTAACTTAATTGAAGTTTGTGACACCATTGACAGTATTCCTGAATTTTAAAAAATATAATAATAAAAAATAAATAGTGCCTCAAAAGAAAGTCTATAAGTAAGGTTAAAATTATATTTAAATATTCTGAATCGTGTTCCTCTTGCTTTATTTAAAAAAAAAACAACATTAGAAAAGTATTACGTTTGTTAAAACTTTGACAATACAAGGAACGAACTCAAAAGCAATTTAATATTTTCGAAACAACAATTAAAAGTTGTGGACGCTCGCGTTAAACCCATTTTTTTGTAAAATTTACATAATTCGTAATGCTCTTGTTAATTTTATAAGTAGGTATTTGGTACGATACCGTCGTAACCGTTTGAAGAATTCACAAAACTTTTGTTAAGTTACATTTAAAAGATATTTATGAAAATGTTCTTTCTGATTAAAATTTATCCATACACAAAAGGAATGTCATTTATATAAAATACATAAAAGTAATTGAAATAAATATAGACAGTATTTGTAATTAGAAACTTTATTAACTACTCAAGGTACAAAAAAAATTACCTAAAACAATTTTTTAGGTAATTTTTTTTGGTCAATTTGTGTAATCATGTCTATAAGCTAAAAGATTTAATCCTTTTATATTAATACTTTAAACTTAGGTACCTCTAAATTCTATTATTGGTGCTCGTCAGGTGGCTGTTCTCTACTCACAAAATTGAGAAACGCGCTTAGTTCAAAAATATAAACATTAGTTCATTTTTTCTATAACATATGTCTCGAGTTGTTTAGACTATTTCTTGTCAATCCATAGAAGTTATACATCTTAAAAATAGACGTCACAGAAAACTTCAGGTAATGTTATTAAAACTTCATAAGAAGTTAATATCCATTATTGTTATTATATTGTAGTGGAGAGTGGAGAGTGGTGAGGGAGACCTGTGAGCTTGTATTGTCCGGTTGCTTTAAAATTCACACACGTATCTCATAAATCTAGTGAAGCCGGCTCTCCCCGAATGTAAGAAGAAAGATCCAAAGTTTTCTATTAAAGTATTGCACAACAATAACTACCGGCGGATATGATCTTCAGAATGAGCTGTCATTAGAATCGAAGATAAACATAACTAGTAGCGTGTTTACTTTTGTATCTTTTTATATTTAAATTAGAAAAACAATTCTCAACGGATATAAATATTATTTGAAATCGTAGACGTTTCGAAATGCAAAGATTAAAACTTATAATAAAATTCCGAACAAAGTATAAGAAAACTATAAATCGGTTCAGGAAAAATGTAAAAAACTTAAAAACTTCCAATCGGCCATCTTCTGAGTGAACTTGGAGCCTTATGTCTAACCACTCAGTTTTCAGATTTTATATAATTTTATTTTGCTCGTCTGAAATTATTTACGAGTTACAACTTTTATTTGTCGATTAAACATAATTGGTCACTGGAAGTGATTCAAATTGGAAAATATAACATAAATAAATAAAATCAAACCACAAAATTATTGCATGTTAAACATTTACAATTACACAATCTGAAACAAATGATAAATAGGTATCTTAAAAGATATCGAACACCCCTGAAACAAAACATAACTTTAAAGCTAACGGATTTACATTGCGTTCATTTAATTGATATACTCGTATATTTATTTAACATAAATATTATATCGAATTGGTACCGGCAAAGGTAATCTGGTGAAATATAACAATATAGACTATAGAGATTAATATCATAGTTGACTGTACTAAACACATTCTGTAGTTATAAATTCTGCTCTTTATTCTGTTGCCATTATGGTAGATATAACATTGGCAATCAAAGTAATATACAACTACTATTTAACTAGATTTATGACACCACGTCTTTACTACATTTGGAATAAAGTAATTGTACCTTGGCTTCGCGTTAAACTAATTAACACTGTGTGGATATATTGTGACCTATTCTACCGTCCACAGTGCATGATATAGAATACTCCCTGGAAAATTCTAAATCTAAGTCCCGTTGCTCTCGGTATGCAAATTTAAAGCTGCTAGGTAAATTGTGTGCTTTCTGAGAGCTTAGAAACGAAATCCGGGAGACTGGTGTAATAGAGTAACCGTAATACGGCAATACTGCGGTGTGTTTTATATGTGGACATTTATTTGTGATACAGTAAGGGATATTACGGTTTGACATTTTTATGATTTGAAACGATTTGTCCTTTTAAAAATTATATTGCTTTACTTTTGTATTATGTTTATATATCAAAGGGAAACATTGAAATTTAATAAGAAATCAAGTCTACCGAAACACACGGAACTAGTCAGTAGAAATATCGCAAAGGACAGACGAAAATCATTGAAGTGTATTATTTAGTTGTGAAGTGTCGTGTTGTAACTTAAACCGTTCCTCGTCGCTGGTTTCAGAAGAGAAAACCCTTATTCTCTCGACTGAAACCCTGTGCATTTATTGAACATAAAATATCACAATACTCCACCACCGCCCGTCCCAAACGAACCCCTAACGTCACGTTCGGCGGTTGCCTCTACATTTTTTCCCCTAAAGTAGAACGTCGGGACAACCTGAATTATAGTCGTCATGCAATCGAATATGTTCTTTAGCTCCTGAATAATAAAGCTTCGTTTTCTCAAAGATGTTTTTGAATATTGGACTGTAACTGTTTCAAGGTGGTACATAATCAAGTTAATGAGATAGCTCGCTGGAAGATGTTTCCACTACTTCTCATCTGTTTTGTCAATAGCGTATTCTTGAAAGCGCTCAAGCAATGCTTTTACATTTCGACCATCTTTGTATTATTACAAATCTTCAAAGTCTTTTTTCTTAAGAAAATACATCAGCACCTTTCTCATTGGATATACAAGCGATTAACAATATAATATTTACATCGAACATAAACATAAATTTCATCCTATATTTTAACAATTTAGCGTCACGTTTATGGACTACAGTTCTCACAATTAATAATTCCAGGGATATAATTAAGCTTGTAATTTATAAACACGGTAATTTTAGTTATTTGGGAACATTCCAGAAAATACGCCTACATAAGTCAACGAACCCTTTATCAAGGTTATATAATAAATTATAGATCGATATTGATGTAATCTGTGCATTTTTACTTAATTTAGTCATTTACTATTCATATCAAATAAATATCAAATAAAGATATTTTTTGAGGATTTATATATGCCCTATCAAAAATACTATTCTTAAACTTATATCTAAAGTTCTACAATAAAATTGTAATTTGATAAAATAACAATTTTAGAATTAGGTAACTTTCTTAGTCAATCAGATAAAAAAATACTGTTTGTGGAAAATGTTAACAATATTTACTTGGGGCTGTCATATATATTCTAATATATTTTGTATTTGCTATATTGGGGGTATTTCATCAAATTTTACATGATACCCTAATACCAAATATATTACAGGAGTAAATCAATGATTGCTCATTGATTCATGATCCATGAGTATTTCTCAATAACTACAGACAGCAGACAGAAAGGTACTTGATATAAACAATAACTTTTAAATAATGTATATTCTTAAAGCTGCACTTACAATTATCTACCTGTTCCTATTGAAATGTAAAATGTATTACAATCTTTGGGTTACCGCGATGAGATGTTTTAAAACACAGACAATTATATAAACATATATTAAACTATAACCGAAAACAACGTTAACCTTAAAAACCGGAACCGGAAAGACCGACGGTTTATCATTTCAACAATTTTATTTATAATTACTATCAATATATACTAAAAAAGATACTCTTTGATGTCGCGGCAAACAAAATAATTTCAAGAACTCATAAAAATTCAGATATCGCCTCTAGAACGGAAGGGAGGAACTAAAATGAACGCGTTGACAAACAACTTCCCGTGCACAATATTAGTAGCGATCAGAAATACCTTATCAATGACATATGTATAGGTTTCTATTACACAAGGATTACTATTAGTTTACTATAATCAATTAAAAATTAATATTGAAAATATGATTGTGAATGATTTTGTTAAAATTATTTAATGCTTTGTTATTTATTGTGTTATTTTAATATACGTATTGTGAAGTCGAAATAAAACAGATCAATTGAAGTAATAACAGTGTATTTTTATGTTAATTGTATGAAATAGCGATAAGAAGTGATTATTTTCATTGTATGCCTTGTCTTTTTTATTATTTTGTTAAAATCTATAACAGACAAATTTCACTTTACCCATCAATCATCAACAATCATTCAATATATTTTGTAACAATTTTTTTAGCCACTTTCATCTACTGCGTTCGATTTTAGTAGAACCTAAAAAATCCATTAAAATAAATGATTTTCGAACAGCCAGCCGGCCTGCAGGGGAATCCCCGATGCGTCGTTAATAGAAAAGCGGTCACACATTTTTTTTTTCATTTGCATATAAATGACACATAAAACGGTCTGTCCTTTCCAATAGCAGTGATTGCAAAATAAACACAAAAGACGCAGAAATCTGTAATAAAATTATAAAATGGAACATTTCCAGAGTGCTATTTGTTTTTGAGTTAGCAGAGAATAATAGTCTGAAAACGTTGAGTCGTAAATATTCATTTTGTAGCAATGAGAGTATTAAAAGGTATTAGTTGTTAGTACCATTCTTCTGCAGTCACACTTAGCGGGCTTTGTTTGAAACTTCATCTTTTAAGACGTGTTTTAAGATTTAATACACTGTAATTAAACCGTCAATAGCTATTTCTTAAACCGTGTCTTAAAAATAACAAAGGCGCTAATATTTACAAATATAGTTATATATTTCATTATGTAGTAATTTTTACCCACCGTCCCTAATAAAGCTTTAAACTATTAATTAAAAATTGTGTATAATATTTTGACTGGTGGGGGTGGGGGTGGGGTAGATGATTTAAGTGTAGACCAAACGGCTAGGCTCAATCGATCGATGTCTGGATCGACCGAGCTCCAGTCACCTGCGCTTTTAAATTGAACTCCGCACCCATCGTCCAATTCAATTAGGAAAATTGAAAAATATCCTCCTCTATCCCGTTTTGAGGATGACTTAATAATAAATGGTTGGGTTTTAATAACTATCTGGTTTATTAGTTTCCAATTAGATATTACCTGAATATAAAACTCAAATAAAATTTATAATAAATGAAAACCGTTATTTTTTCTATGAATATAGATTTCGTGAATTCATTATTGGCTGCACGGCGCTGAGGATTGTGAAAGTGAGATAAACAATGGATTATTGCATCGTTACACGCACTCGGAGATTCATAACCAGTGATCCGAAAAGTAATGAATGCGAATAAAGCTTTGTATAAAATGTCGTTGATTTTAAATAAAACGTTCATCGGATCACATGAGGCAAACATTTTGCATTCGCTTTTGAGATGACATCTGTTAAGTAAGTACTAGATTTGGTATGGGTTATTTGCATTAACTAATTACGTTATCATTTAATAATATAAATTAATTTAATTTGAATATATCTGGATATAAATCCACAACATAGAAAAAGTTTTGGAATAATTAAAAATTTATCTTTTATTTTTGGTTTAAACCAAAAAATTGGGTTTCCCTCGAGGTAATCTGAAACAATAAAAATTATTAAATAAGACGAGACAGAGCCCTTCAATTGTAAGAATATCGACTTACATTTGTGTAATTAGCGAGATCATGTAAACATGTTTATTGTGACCTTACTGTGACCTTCAGCCTCAGCAATGACAATAAAAATAATAGCTTCTACAAAAGGCATGTTATTATCTAAATGGTTATGATATTGCTTGAAACATTAATTCTAAATGATAATTATAATTACATGTACCTAATATTCAATATGGTGCGATTTAATTTAGAATCGAGGGACTAGTTTAATTTATAGACGTGTTAGTGGCTTACGTGTAACCGCTGCTGTGGTTGATTAGAGATTTAAATTACAAAATTTAAAATTAACTTGTGGTCTTGTGAGAACAAGATTTCTATTTGTATAAGTTCTAATATTGTTCACTTGATAACATTTAAAAATTAGTAAATTTAGTTATTTGGTGAAAGAAGGGAATTTAGTTTTTTTTTGTGAGAGGTGAAAAAAAATATAAAGATAAGATAAAGATAAAAATTAATATAAATTTAATCACTTAAAAATACTGTAATAAAATAAACCTACACAAAGTTTACGGAAATTAAGAAACATTGTAACAGTCCCATAGATAACGTAAAATACGGGAAGATAAGATTTTTCAACCTCAACGCCCATTTCTTACACCATAGTGTAAGGTGAGAGTTATCTAAGTCTCTCCACTGGACTAGGATTTGTGGCCGAAAAACTTTGTCCATTAAGAGTAGGCGGTCATTAGTTTCTCTCACTTCTGTTTACTTATTTTGTTTTCTACTTAAATGTGTTTCATGTGTAAGTCACTTCAGTTTCTAACCCGATTAATGGGATTATATTGGTTGTATACAACGGAGCAGTACGCTTATAGATAATAATCGAACTGAAGTTACTTATTTATTACCTAAAAGAGTCGTTATATTTTTTTGGGAATCTTATGCTTAGCTTTGGAAATCACATATTTAAAAGGTATTTAGAATTTACATTCCTCAACACAACTCAAAAAGTTTGAAACACTACTTATCGATAATTACTATTAATTCGTTAATATAATTCATCCATGACATAAATGTGCAATTGTAATAATTTACATATAAATGAATTCTCATAACCTATTAACCGCTAATTATACAAATATATTATAAACTCATGTAGACACCACTAGAACAACAAGACCCGCATCAGCCTTTGACGACTCTATACAAGTTAATATCAATATTGAAGTACAAATAAATCACTGTACGTATTAAGTTTATATTATGCATCAAAGGATTAAGTATAAGATGGATATAATAAGTAATATGGCCAAGTACAAAACTAAAAGAATAAATAATGTTTTGTTATATGTATTCGGGGTCTAAGTTAGTTTTAAGGATCGTTATCCTTGGCTACGGACACTTAAACTAATTTCCTTTTATTGGACAATCACACTCTATACATGCTTTATGAGGGACCAGCCCAGTTTGTAGTGAGGCTTGTCTAAAACTTGGGCTATAAAAGAAAAAAATTTTAAATTTTAGTTACTTTGCGAGTATAAAAGAATTATCATATTAGTATACTGACAAGAAATATGTAGAAGTAAATATGTGCCTATTAGCGTATATTATGTAATTCTGTATAAAATATGATATTATTTTCGCGTAGGAAGGTATAATGTTCACATCAAAAATACTTCAAAAGTAATTTTAATATAAGGCTTCTGAGTCTTCTTAAGTAAATATATTACTTACACTCTCAAAATACACATCGTACTCAAAATCGTCGCTATCTTGGATATTTGATTGAGCTAATGGCTTTCTTAATAGTTCTAATAGACCGTTACTGTCAGGCCGTCGATCAAGTAACGAGTCGGTGAAAGATAAATGTTCGGGAATTTATAGCATTATACTAAAATAGGTAATGTTTTTGTTGTTATAATTAATTTCTATTTTTAGACCGTAATTTTGTATTAATTAAATATTGAAATTCCCCCAACTATTATTTTATACAAGGTTCGTAGGATAATGTGAAACATAGTTTGAATATAAAACACTATTTGACTAACGTGTTGCTCCTTTAAATTTTTTGTATTAATGTCTTTAAATGTAATAGGTGGTATAGGTATTTATTTTGATCTGAATAATCTGTTTCTTAATTCTCATCATAATTTCGTTAAAAATATATCAAACTACCGATTTGAGTTCAAACGAACAGTTAAAAGTCTTTTCTAAACTAAACTAAATTCCTGAAACGGTTACTTCCGAAACATTACATCCAGGTACGATTCCCGCAACTTGAGTATTTCGATACTGGCTTGTGGCCAGATGGTCACCTGTTGCAGAGACTTACCACCTGACTGATGATAGCGACAGATTATATTATCAACTTACCGCTTTATTACTATCTTATTTAAATATATTTATATCTAGGATATTGAAAATTAAGTTCGATTGTTATATTAAATTTCATCAATTGTGAATTATATTTTTACAGTGATTGCTGGATGCCTGCGTGCGTATTATTATTTATGATGAATAGAGTGCTGATAAAGGTGACGGAGAAACATATAATTGTCCCATTTTAATATATTTACACTTTAAATATATTTTTTGCGTTGGCTTCCTTTAAAACTATATTATTTTATTAAGTAACGTAAATTGTTTTAAAACAAGAGATTTAATTTCTTGATCAGCAGCGTCTGTCATCATTGTCCTACACGTGTTTAATGCTTTCATTTAGCGTTTAATCTTGGTTTACAAATGGTTGGCCGTGTGCCATTACGTGTTGGCAGAGGTTTGTGGGTGGGTTGACATTTTTAAAGTGGGCGGCTTATTGTCCAAACCACCAATCGTGTCCATTGTTACGGAAGGCGTGAGTAATTAGACGGACATTAGAAGCAATGTTTCGGATGTATCGGAACGCATCTGATTGATACCAGCTCTAATTTTTATAGAACATCTGTGTTTAATTTTGGCCGATGCTTTTTGTTTAATTCGAAAATATAATATAGATTTTCACATAAACCGAAGATATACTATATGAATTGTCTTTTATAAATTTTCAAGCCAACAGAAAAGTTCCCTCAATTTATTCTTTTCAAATGTTCTATTTTCTTGAATTCGACAAGCTTGGTTTAACATTGCATCGGCAAGATACTGTGTTTTCCTCGAAATCTAAGCTACAACTTGAATTCCATCCAAAAAAGTTTTCTTTCGAAGAGCAACTATCGAATGATATCGTATGTTTTTAGATTTCATTTTATTAATTGACCTTTAATTATAGTGTTGCTTAATATCAACTCATAAATTAGACTCGTATAATTGTTTAGTGTAATCTATTGTAAAGTAAAAATAAATACTGCCTCTTGACATTTTGTTAGTACTGCCAATATATCTACCGTCAATTAGCTGTCAATAGTCAGACCGAGCAGATTAAGATAGAGCACTACGAATTAATATCCTTCCTTCTGCTGCTGAGCAGCCGTTGAATTTGTTATTCTATTATAATCTATTTATTATGTCAACATTAACCTCGACAACGTAAGCTCGGTGGTAACTGGGCGTCTGTCTGTGTGTGTGACACGTTTATTACTAACTCAATATTGAAAGTGCAAATTTTATGCTGGTTATTTTAAAAATACGTTACGTAATAAAGTTTAAGAATGTAAGCTGCCAAGCTGCCAGTTCAACCGAAAAGTATTACTAAGTCTAAACCACCTTTAGTGACTGCGTTCTTTTTCTCCGCCATTAGCTTTAAACTTATATTATTTTTAAAAGTTACAATGAAATAACGCCCTCCAATACAATTTGCGTAACAAATAATCTTATACTTCGTTTTATTTTCTCAGGTCTAAAGGTATAGACATAATCTCATGGTCTCTAAACAATTTTGGATGCAAACAAGAATTAGTGCCCTAATTGTTTTAGTCCCTATAGATATTCTTGATATAATTATATTTCACTAATGTAAAGCATCAAGACTGCATAGTCGTATATTAATAGGTTTTTTTTTATTTCAGGTAACTTTCACTATACTTGCACTGTGTCTACATATTTCTAAATTTCCCTCGTGGTAAGAATGTCTAATTTATTATACCTATTTTTTTTCTTATTAAGTAAAAAAAATATGTAAATGTTTTTATAAAAAAGTAACTTGCTCACAATATTTAACGAGGAATTTAAAACAAGATACGTTAGTACTACTAACTTTTTAATTGAAAGTCGACAAGACGTTTTACATATACACGACTGTTTGAGTTATTCCTTTAAAGTTTTTTTTAATATCCCTTTTTAATTTGGAATAAATAGTCATTTGTATAGTAATTATTCTTGATATAAGAATTATTATTGAATCTTATTTGCGTTATAATATACAATTACATCTGCAATACTTTGGAATCCTACACAAGTATTGCTATTAATATCCATTCCATACGCAATTGAAATTTCTTCCTAGAATCAATATCGGCAGAAAAGATAAGACTATCTAAATTTTCCAAAATACCAACTACTAATACCAACATTAAAATGATCACCAAGGGAAATAATGACAACGATCTTGTAATTGCTAAAAAATATCTTTATTTATTAGCGTTAATTATAAGAGAGACAATAACTTAATCGAAAATTGAGTTTAAATCAATAATAATTTTTTAGTCCAATCGTTGCCGGTTTTTAGATTTATGTGATCCTCCATTTACAGAAATATAATAATCCTTATATACTATACTATATATGTTAATTATCTAACAATATTAATTTCGATAGTAGCGCATACCTAAATTAAAAATATTTTTTCTTTTTTAATATATTTAACGTATTAAAGATGACGAAAATGTCTTCAATTACACACCTAAAATAAGAAAGCTTTTATCGTTCGTAACATTTTATATACAACATTATATTAAATATTTGAGACAACGGCAGAGGTGACTGATAACAATTAAAATAATCCGGACTAATAGACTGGTGTCAGAGGCGGATAAATAATTGTGGCAGCTGCGGTCTGTTTTTTTAACAATAAAATGTTTTTTATCAAAGGTTTTAGTGAACGTATTTACTCTATGACAATCAATTTATTTCGGATAAAATAGTTTTCAATTCTCAAACAGGGTGCTTTATTTATAATTATTGGTTAAAAAAAGCTAAATATCAAAACACTGCAATCAGCGCTTGCGAGTGTGACAGTGTACAGTCTCTCGTAATTGTTTTAGTTAGCAACAAGCGTATAGATTCTATTATAATCACGAGATTCAAATTAGATACAAAAAGTGCAGACGCTTGTACTCCACCAGTGATGTGTACTAGTACCTCGGTCCCGCTAGAACCCGGAACCCTTGGCACAGTTGCCCAAATCCGCAGACGGCTGTAAGCTGTAAGCGGGACCGTTTCTTTACTGTCATTGCGCGTGACAGCGTGGCACATGTGTTTGTATCAGATTGAATCTATTTTGATATTGATCTGCAGTTAATCTATGGTATGTCTCGTCTATAATTTATAGGAGTGTGTTTGTGTTTTTGTCTCTGTGTATGTGTTTGGGGGTGTGTTGTATGTTCTATATAATTTTATTTCATAACTTTATTTAAAAATCATCAAGAAATTAAAAAATACGATTCAATCTATCCAAGACTTGTATTGATGAAGACAAAAGTGATAAAATTTAAAGTATAACATTTAATATTAAATTACTTTTGAATATCAACTTGCTTTTAAGACATTTTTTATCATTAAAACAACTTCTTAGGTTTTGGACACCGTCAGAAATAATTTTATACTATAAATATGTATCCCGTTGATATAAAAAAAATCCATTTCAATACTGATTTGCTTGACTTAAAAAATATTACAAAAGCATGTTAGTATGATTCTTATATGTATTAATACGACAAGATTCAGTTTTCCGTGTACAATTTCACACAAACGTCGGTCTTCGAATAGGTTCTTATTTATTGGAAACAAGGAGATTTAATAAGAATGAGGCTCGTTTAACGGGATCTCAAACGAATCCTCTATTTCTCTTTCTAAAGTTTGTGAAAACGAAGATAACGACAATTAATATTTTGAATAGATTTATATTATTTGTTGTAATGTTAAACGTAGAAGTATTAAAAAATTTTTAAACGAGCAAAATTAAATAATAATATGAACTTCTCATACAATATCTAAATTTACTACATTAATATATAGAATATAAAAACTATTTAGTAAACTGATCCATCATCATCAGAGGTATAAATAACTATCACAGTTTTATTCTGTATTCTATTGATCGAATTTAACATTAAGATAATTCATTTTAGAAAAATAATAATTTAACACTAAACCTACCGACAATTCTTGTACTCCTGTTCCTACCGCACACCGTCAAATTGACCGGTAATTAAAAGTTATTTTATTATATAACGCAGGTAATAATGGAAATAACTAAAAGTAAAGAGTGTAGAAAATATTATATGCATATTCTAAGAATTGTAATGTAGTTTGATAACGATATTATAACGTTTAAAAATGTGTAAGTTTTACAAAAGTTTAAGAACGGTCAATTTGACCGGTACTTGGTAGGTTTAGTGTTAACACAAACGATTTTATCTTTAACCGACGAAAAAGAAACAACAAAGGAGTATGTGACATTTAGAAGAGGTCAGCTTAATTTTGCAAATGACAGCCATCTCTTCACCCACGTATCAACGTGACGGACGTCCTTTGAAGAGACAGGTGTCACGCTGTCTCACGGATATAATTATTTTAATTTCACATTTGGTGAAAATACTAAAAACTGTGCTTCGCCCTTTATTTAAGATAGAAATGAAACTAAGATGTACTTACATATAGCATATACAATAATCTTACTTGGTAACCTATTGTAAATATATTATTTCTTTTTGTGTTTAGTGTTATTATGTTGGAGCACGGCCAGGAACTCCGTAATAAATTGTGTAAACGGTCACCAGTCTAATTGCTGAGAAGCGATTTAATTAATTGTCTTATACTTACCCAACACCGTCTGAATTTTTCTTTGCTCGTCTCTACTTAATTGTGATTTTTTTGCGAAAATGAGCTTTCATTTATTTGTTACTTCTATCGTTTGAACACTATTACTTTATTATATGTAATGTAAATAGCGTGTTAGTTATATGTTTAGGAATCTCAGATAGAAAAAACAAATAAGAAATATTGTTTGCATGATGTTTTTTTTCCTAATTGTTAAATGTTCAAAGGGTAAACAATGATATTGTATTTATATTTTATATTATTTTTATCATATAAATGCAATATAAATAAATGAAATGCATCTTATAATAAGTTAAAATATTCCGTGCTGGTGTGTTTATTAAAGTACTTTGTAGAATCATAAATCAATTTCATACAAGTAGTTCAGTCCGCGTAAATTAAGTGTTGCACACTTATTAGGTGAACCGCAGGTTATTCTTTTTGTTTGTCCGACATATGGCCTGGCATTTGGCCAAAACGCATCGATTATTTGGCACGCGGCCAACGCCAGATGAGAAATAAAAACAAAAAAATAATTCTATTCTGCATATTATAATAGCATATTAGATACATCCAAAGGTATTCCTAACTATTCAGGTTATGTAATGGCTATATATTTCTTTTTATGACGGTACACCTACTCGTACTTGTCATCGATTTACTTATCCTGAGTATACTAAATATAAATGTCACCGCAGAGCATATATCATCGGTAAGGATAAAATAAATAATAATCTTGATAGCTATTTGCAGCACTAAACTGTTATGACAAACTGCTGTCTGATATTTAAATATCATATAACTTTTAAGGTTAGGAGCTGTTGATTGTTTTATGTTATTACTCATAAATAAGTTCCAATAGCGCATTTGTTAACATGCTGTAAAAGTCAATTTTCACCCACTTCTTAGTGTCTGTTGTGTTTAATGAAAACGTATTAACATTTATGATGTAACAATGAATACTTCTTAGTGCGGTCGACGATTACAGATATATTTATCTCTTATGTAACTTTTGGAATTTTTAATACTACATTATGTATCAATTTTGTTAAAATATATTATAGGAAAGTCAGGCCAATCTCTGAAACGGCTGAACTGATTGTAACAGAATTTTTAATAAATAAGTAATGGATAATTAATGTTATAAGGAGTAACTTAGACAACTTTTATTTTCAAAAACGTATCCCGCGCGATCGAAGTCGTGGGCAACACGTAATATGTAAATAACCACATATATATGTAATATAATATTTTTATATAATGAGCATTAGTAAATGTTAAAACATATAACGGTTTCTGATAACAATGATTTAACTGTAATGGAGGTCGCGCAGTAAATATAGAAACGTTTGGTGTACATCACTCCGCTTCCGTTACGGACGTATTTGCATCCAGACTATTGCGAAAACACTATTCTATATATTTTAATATTAGTTTCTATCAAAATTATAATAATTAATAAAATTTAGATTTATTGTTTTTATAGGCCAAATAAGGGGAAAGTTCCAGAGTAAAAAGTATATTTTGTTTTGAACGTTTAAATAAGCTATAATCACACGAAATTTAGTTAATATTAATCCGTTACTTTTTTCGTGATGCGTGCGTAAAAGACCAGATAAATTGATCAAATTGTATGTACGTATGTATGTATTGTGTAATGTATTTATGTTATTTTGAATTTAAGGAAAAAAAAAAAAAAAACAAATGACAATCCCGCTGAGTTTCTGTCGCCAGCTCTTCTCAGGTCTGTGGAAATAATTTTCCGAGCTGGTGGTAGCTTTGACAATGAAAAAATGTTTTGTATGAAACTTATTTTCAATAAAGATTTTTGATTTTGATTTTGATTTTGTACTCTGAAAATAGCTTCGATTGTTCGTCCCCTTAATTAATATTAAATAAATACAAAATATGGTTATCATCTGATAATCTACTTAATATAAAAAAAATATCAATCGACTTTAATATAAGTTTTATTCTTTACATCGTCCCATAGCTAGCGTACTTCGAACCTTGACCCAAATTTAAATTGTTTTTAAATCGAATTTCGGTAAAAGAATAATCAGATCACCGACTTGGCGCACCGCCACCACCGCTGTGTCCCGACGTCATTAATATTCGTTTATTAGTACCACTGTTCTCGTCAATATTTATTTTGTTTTATCTGCATCTCGGATTTACTGCAGCGTGTGTTATTGCAGCTGCTTTGCATCACAAATTGTAATAACGGTTCAAGTAAGTTCCTATTCTTTATTATTATTTTTAATGTTTCATTCTTACTTTGAAACTGGAAAGCGTATTGCATTACTATTTTTTACGTGGTACCTTGGCGATTGATATATCTCTCCCGATGTTCAGAGATGGCGTTGTCTAAGATATAGAATTAGGAAATGCTTTGATTTACTTATGATTTGAAGACCCCTAGATGTCAGGAAACAGATTGAAGGGGTTTAAGGAATACTGTTAGTAGACGAAAAATTTAGCAATCATTTCAGTTTAGCAGCAAAATGTTACTATATTATTATTTTATGTTTCCAATAATGCTGTATAACGGATTCTAGATAATTTACTTATATAAGCAACTTTCATCCGATTTTAAAACAAAAGTATTATATACGATGTGGAGCTCTTTGTTACAGCAGCGGTATTTGCAGACAATCTCAACTCAGTCGATAGTTGAGCGTTTTTGCTACCTCCTCTACCTCCTTGTTTGCTGTATAGCTTCATTGTTAAGCCTCCCCCTCCCCCTTGCTTCGCACACTTGTTGAGTTGGGGACATTTATCTCTTCTTTAGTTACTTATCTTGAATGCATTGAGACAATACAAAAATAGGTTAGCTGGTGAGAAACATTTTGTGAATTCTTTGTTGACTAATGGATTTCCTTTAACAATTGTTTGCTTCACTTTATACATATCTGAAACAGATTTCAAACTGACCAATAGGATTTTCTTATTATTTTGCACACATAATATTTTTGAAAAGAATAATAATTAATACATTATGATTTACTACCGGTTTTTGGAAGGAATTAAACTAAAAATGATTTTGTTTGTCAGCAATTTCAAGAGTTGCGTTTGGATTTCTACCGCGCCATCAACTAAGCAAAACACGAGATTTAGTACCAATTTTTTTTTCTTCATCTGACTTAAGAGATCAGATGTAAGTTAGTATTAGTTTAAATTACATGACGGAGTGATGAGGAGATAACCAACCAAGTTAACATAATAATATATAACAAACGAAATATAATATCTGTAGCCACTGAAACTAATCAAATTTTTTCTTTAGTTTTTGTTCTGATTGCATGTTCAAATTCAAATACACAACTAAATGAGCAGAAATACTGCAAGGTATAGTAACTGTTCAATCTGGTAAATACGTTCATTTAATTTCTTTTTATATATTAGTTTAATGAAAAAACCACAAAATGGCAAAGCATGATTTATTAATCGTCTTAACTTTGATAATAAATGATATTTTAACTTTTCAAGCACTGCAATAATTACAATGGTAAAGAGGTTCTGTTCATTTGATTCTGATCCAGCTGAAAAGTTAATCCAAAATTTAATTACAATATTCCTTCTAAATTACTTTTCAGTATTTACTTATAGATGTGTTATACTGTGTAATCTTTAATATACATAGATGAAGATATAAAAACAAACAAAAACATATATAGGCTTCAAATTTGTATTTTTATTCGTTTATTTTTATACACAACAATAACAAACAAAACGATATTCAAAGTAATCATCTGTGTAACAGAGGCAATGTGAGTTGTTGGACGGTTCAGAGGACTTGGCACCCATTCCGTGACCTTAAATAACTCTGTCGCCATGGATACACCAGACTTAACTTCGTTAGCAATCGTGTGACACTCGCGTATTATTCCTCGATGACATATGAATTTCTCTGAGCGTGTCACGATAACTCTTTGCGAGGAACTCTTCACTTTGTTTTGGGAAAATCAATAAACGAAAGAAGCCGACTACGTAAAGTTTTTGAGGAGATGCATATCGGAACACAGGAAAGTTCTAATTACTCGGGGATATAAATTGTGACATTGGTCACATCCATTGTTCTATGTCTGTGTATCCGTATATTAGATTGATCAGTTTGACCTCAACCCAATGGAGCACTTCTAGATCAACGGGTAAGATCATTCTCCGTACCACAAATCACCAGGGGGTCCAGCAATATCATGGCCATGTAGTAGAAATATTTTCCACAAGGGACCATGTCGAATAATCTCGATATTCAGAGGTCTTGTTCTATAAGATAAATGTAAGATTGAATTTTAAAACGAAAAGATTACAATTATCATAAAAATCGCTATATTTTTTATTTTGTTTATTGTTCAAAGTATGTAACGTAATGAACTTGAACACATTCAGAATTTTTATTCAGCCGATGAAAACGATAGATCTTATATTAATTATACACGATAACCTGAAAGACAACGTGTACACTTACAGGTAGTAATCGTAGCGATCCAACGATTCAATATATTATTTGAACACGGAGATTAAATTACGGTTAAATTAAACATACAGATATAAGTTTATCGTTTTTCAAAGAAAAATATTTTTAAAATATTGCAGTATGCGATTAAAGTGATAGCGTGGCGATGCGCTCACTGTCATCGAATTTATTCTTCGTCAATCACCTAACTGCTTTTTTTGCAATGTGTCGTTTTTATCGATGGAGTTGATTCACATAATAAAAACTTCAGGATGATCGTTTTCTTATTGATTCTATATTATATTATTAACGTGTGCATGTCTGTTGATCGCACATGTAATTTTCAGCCTGATTGTTTACAAAGTTTGGTCGATTTCGGTTAACGCTACAATATTAAGTGTCGCCTGGGAGTCAAGTTAAATTGCGATGTAACTACCCGTCGCGGGGCTATCCCGAGCTTCATTTAAGCTAACTATTGTATATTGAAAACTTTGAAAACTATTTTGATATGATAATAAATAGCAAAATAAAGTTGCATTTTCAGACAACTGGCAGGAAACTATATAAAATTACTTTGTAATTATTTTAATACTATTGTTCGTATTTAAGAGCATATTAAAGGTTGACTATAGTCCGGGCTTTGAATAAATGCTTAATAAATAGTTCAAACTATATCATTACTTTATTATTCACTATGTGTGTGTACAATGTGTGTACAATGGTTACATTATCTGGCTCGTCACACTAATAAGAAATAAGTACATTTTATAAGTAACAAATACTGATCGATCATGACTCATACATGCGGTGGAGAGCAAGTGACACCGACCCCAGCTTTACTATCACTAACATCTGGTAATAATCGTTAACTTTGATCATAGAGTAAGTTTTATCTAAGTCTGCTCTTAACGAGTTTCAGAGGTCACGTGTCATCCGACCCGTAAATAGTAACATTGTCGCATCTGGTTAGACTAATACTAAAATCCTTGAACAAGGAAAAAGAAGTAGTTACATGCAATAATATCATATAAACACGAGCAAGTTCGAAACTTCTCTTCGATAATATTAACAATGTTGAGAGACAAGCCGCGGGTACCGTGCGAGTGTACGTTACGTACACACTAACTCTCACAACCTGACAACAAGTTTTACGCTTAAACTTGGCGTTATAGTAACTGCAAGGAACTACCACAGTTGGTCTTTATTTAGCGGTATTGACATTGATTATATGAGCTTCATACGCGCTATTTAATGTTAACACGGTACAGTTGAGCAACTACCCTCTAATTTAATTTAACACTGAGAAAGGAAGAACGACAGTTCCATCCCCTGTAGAGGCGCCTTATTACGACAGATCTAATTAAAAATACAACTTTAATTTTAACATGCTTAACAATCCAACAATTCATATGGAGTTAGATTAGTTAAATTCCGCGAAACAGACATTCAGAGCAAGAACTCCCCTAAGGTTTTAGTTTGCTGTGGTCTCATAAACGTGAAGGTATTAAATAGTAAAAACCTTTTGCTACGAGAAACCAAAGAGAGAGAGGCTTAAGACTCGAGAGTTCTATTTTACTAAGTTAAAACTTGTATAAAAAATGTATATTATTTCCTAGCAACAAGGATATAATAAAAAAAACTTCTAAATACTAAAAATCTTCGTCTTTATATAATTGGGTAGACCTCGAAGAATTCGGTCTACCCATTCATTTGTCCCCTACTTTCGAATTTTGAAAAAATTTCTTCACAGGAGGTCTTCTTATGACCGCCTGAGTCCGAAATGACCATTGGTCAAAAAGTTTATATATATATATATATATATATATATATATGCGTGCGTGCGTCCAGATTCGACTTTTGTCAGCACGATAGCGGCCGCAGTTTCACTCGGATCGCTTTCAAACTTTGCACAAAAATCAACCATCGAAAAATCAAGGTCAAGTTCGTTAACCAGAGAAATCCGGTCACAGGGGGCGCTAGGGCCTCACTTTTTCTGATTTCAGTTTTTCGACCATAACTTTGTCCCTATACAAAGGAGATCAATCGCGTTCATATTATATGATGTCTTTAATAAATACCTATAACTAATGTAGATAAACCGAAAACCTAACCTCAATAACTTAGGGGTGGGGGTAAAAAAACCGAAAATTTTTGGAAAAAAAATCATAACTGTTTTCTGGTAAACATTCTTGCATCACAAGTATTTTTAATAGAAAGGTTATTTTTTACTCTAAATTTAGGTACCATAAGTTTTTCCGTAAAAGGTACCGTTTCCGAGAAAAAAAATAAAAACCACTTTTAGCTTGTAAATTTTAGGTAGGTAAAACCACGGCAACTTTTTTCTGGTAAACATTCCCTCCTCGCAAATATTTTTAATAGAAAGGTTATTTTTTACTCTAAATTTAAGTACCAAAAGTATTTCCAAAAAAGATACTTTTTCCGAGAAAAAAAATTAAAACCGCTTTTTGCTTGAAAATTTTTGATGTAAGCAACGGCATCATGTATTATTCTTAGGTAGCGAGTTATATATTAAATGAGTTACACACGAGGTCTACCCACGCGTGTCCCCCTGCGGGCACGGATTTTTTTATTTGGGATTTAAAGATGTACTGTCAAGAGACACTCAATTCCAATGTTTTATATTGGACAATATGAAATATATGATATTGTATACCAAATGTTTTCGTGTACAGTTTTAATTAACCCCTCTCTCAGTAATCAAGGCACGCTCTTAGACGGCGCCGAACTTGGATGCAACTCGTGTACTGTATTGTTGGATTTACTTTGATATTCAATTTCCAGCTTCTACATAGTTTACGGTAACACATGCATGATCTTAATTACATCTAACAAAGCAACTATTAATTTTATTTGAACCACACAGTATTGTAGCTCAACTGTTTCTGAAATACCGCTTACTATTACTTGGTTGACTTAATTATTTATACATAATTTCATAATTTTTTTAACTGTTACTTGTATAATTAAGTTGGTTTACTATATTAGTAAAATCAGTCAAAGTTACGTTTAAAAAAGTTTATTTTTGATGTGTAATAATAATTGTAATCAATAAAAACTAATATTTGGTTCTGTTACTGACTTTCGAATGTCTTTGTGAATTTAAATAATTTGTTTTTATTCTTTTAATATATTTTTATAGATATAAATAGTAAGTTTCGGCTCGGTGTATCAAAACCGCATTCATATTGTTGTTTGTTGAACCCTATAAAGTAATTAGTGAACGTTTCAAAACTAACCGCATGTATAATTAAATACGCCTGGTATTTTTGTATACCAAATGTGATATATGCATATATATGTTACATATATAATTTTTCATAAATATTTTAAAAATGATATATATTATTAATTAAAAGTTAAATGTATATTATTTATTTTCTGTTTTCTAAAAGTGTATGTTGACAAAATAATTCATTATATTTTTTAATACATTGAAATTCTGACATAATCTTGGTATACATACACACCTCAGCTCATCCATACTGTATAGAACTTTAAGTATTGATTCTTTTCTAATTCTATATTACGATCTATAACTCTAAATAAACAATCTATCCTTCATGTATAAGAAAGTAAGAATCGCAAATAGAATCAATGTTAACTAACAGCGGGTCTTAAGTTTACTGAAACATAAAAATGTGAACACAACCTATGATGATATAAATATTATTAGTAAATTAGTATATAGTTTTGCAAGATTTAAATAAAAAAATATATATTATATATGAAAGTCGACAGTTGGTCTTTTTAAATGAAATTTAACAGTGTTTAATGCGTACATAATGATAATAATAATAATAACATTGCAAATGTGTCAACAAAACAAGTTACACACATTTAGATCTATAGTTTTATTAAACTCAATTTCTCCTAAATGTTCTGAGTACATCAGCTAAAAATATCTATGTAGAATAGATATTGTGTTACGAATTTGGGTGTTTCCGTCTGTACGAGAGTTCACATAAAATGTAAGCATCAATATGTTTATACCAAATCGAATGTCGTAAATACGAATAACGTAGGAGGATGATCTTGTTTTGGGGATGACAAATCTTAAATGAAAACTGTGTAAGTATGTTTACTTGTTTTTAAAACCTATAACATCTTTTAAATGATTTTATGAACGTGGTCATTTAAAGGTTTAGTGATTTATTAATTGAGGAGCGTTATTAAATTGAGCCAATAAATCTTACACGCATGCCTAATGTCATGTTTATCCAAATAATTAAAGTTTCATGCAATAAACCAATTACAATATTGTATTTAATAATAATCTGAAATAAAAATCCAGTAATTCGTCGAAATTACCTCTATGAAGTGTTTGAATACTGTAATAAACTTCATAATTTTATGAAGATTTACTTGAAAATATAGCAAGATTTCAGTAACAATACAAATTTTGAAACTCTTTACTGAATCACAGCCACGGTCTCTGTTGACGTACAAAAGTGCCAAGTTTTTGTTTTAATTCACCCTTATCAAAGAAACAGTCGTGAAGTTCGCTTCGTTAAAACACTTGTTCTTTACAGGGATCTTTTAGAAGTGGTGCCCGTTACGGGAACTAGCGATTAATCACAGCGTTGTCTTTGATTATTACAATATTTTAAAATCAAGTAAAGTATTGAGAAGAATCTTAATACCTATATGAAAGTAATACGCTATGTACCTCTTAGAAAGAAGTATTAAAATTATATGACAATATTAAAAATTACATATTTTTAATAACAGCCTATGACTTGTATCGTCTTTAACCAATCCTTAGCTGTTAAGCACGCTCTGCCGCTTATAGTTAACAAGCTTGATACTCTTTCAAAGTCTAACATCTCATTTGAAATTGTTTGTGGAAAAGGTTAGTTATTAATTAGTTATCTAGTTATTTTTTTAAATATAATATTAATTAATTTACTTCATGGTCATATGTTAAATTGTAAAAAAAGGTTATAAAAGAATTTCAACTTAAAAATTAAGTAAATATTGTAACAATTTATATATTTTTTATAAAGATCCCAAAAATAAATTAACCTTTGAGCGTAGTTGAGGGGCGGAAAGTTAAAAAGCCAGACGTCATTGTATGCAATCTACAGTGATCTTAATCACCCGCAGTAGCAAGATGTAAAGTAGACCAACAATGATGATGTCGGTAATATTTTCGTGCTCCATTCGAGGGTCTTGACTTTGCCTCGTGGCGGGTTAATGAGCGCTGCGCCGTTTGCTTTTTCAAAACAAAACCTGAATAACATCCGCAATATACCTGCCCTTAAAAGAAATATGTATTTCTGGACATGCGGTTGTCTGGGCTCCCATTTAATAATGAGGAATAACTGCGATAGAATAAAAATATATTAAATTTCAACGATTTATTTGAAAAATATTCACAAAATATATTAGCTTGATATAACGAGGTATACACTAAAAAAACGAGTTTATTATGAATTTAGCTCATTATGTTTACGCTCGGGTCATTTGGCTCCGAGGCCAGATTTGAGCAGGCCATTATGGCTACGACAAATTAGTTCATTACCTTATTCAACAGAATGTCGCTTTTACCGTCACAGCTAGGCCTCAAGCACTCCAGACGATAAAGAAGAAATATAACGAATCCACAATATTAGGTCAATGAAAGAGGTCAAAGTAAAATGGAAGCTTTTGATTTTCTTACGTCGCATTAGCTGCAAGTACTTTGTTCCACACAAACTATTATACTGCCTGCTTCAAGTTTGTAATACAGGTTATCGCAGTTAATGTTTCATTAATGGACCGGAAATGTAACTGTGATTGCCGTTCATATACGGCGTACGTTTGACTTCAATATTTATGCAATCCTTCTTTACGGTTAGTTCTGTGGTGAGTTAGACTTGTATTAAAATTATTTTAATGCAATTTGTAAGTTCCAAACTTTAAGTTACGAACCTACGCTATTTGCTAACGCTCTTGGGATAAATCTTAACTTCCTTTATTGATATAAATGCGGAATTATTTATTATTATGTGGTGCATTAATCTGAAGAAAAAAGTAATATAAGACGGTGATGCGTAAGGCGTTTAAACCTCCATGTATAAATCATCTCTGAAAGCTCATACAGCAATCTCCACCAGAATAGAATAGTGTAGAAACAGGCAAAAAGTTTAAGAATAAATTGTCTTCGTTGAACGTGAAGCACGTGAAGACGTGACGAGGGAGACGAGGGAGGGAGATTCATGGGAAAGAAAGAGGTTATATATTTACCACATCGCTTTATTCGACACCATAGCTATTAAGTAAACTTATGCCTGTATTTAGTGTTAATTTATTAATCGAATGTCTTGCTTCAATTATTTATACCACTTCAATTTATACCAGATTTTACTTTTGGTTTTGCTCTTGTAGAATGAGTGGGCGACTCCAAGTAAAATACTTCAATAACTATCAGCGTCGTCTCGCCATTACATTATACATTACATTATACATAGTCTTTCAGTATAATAAGAGTATTTGTTAAGTCTTAAATACATATATTTCATTTGTAATTTTTGAGACAACGGTGCACGTAACATTAGGTCTTTTAACAATATTTGTGTAAATCATATTCATTTATTTAATCGAAATGCAAACGGTATATAAAAATATATAAAACTATGAAACAATGTATGTATGTATATTTATATTATACTTTATCTAACTCGATTCTCAATATCCCTCATGATATAATATTCAATCAATTTATTCATAGCCTCTACTATTGAAATATATATGGTATTATAATTTCTGCCCATATCCCGGAACACCAACTGTTCCTCGGCCGTATTCCGTAATGGTATCTTTTCTCATCCCTGCATCTATCTTGACTTGAAACGGATAGAGGTCCGTTTATTGACGTTGATTTATGACATCGAGTTTTATTGTAATTTACCTAAACCTTTTTATATATCGAGGTGATATTGTTGACTTATGACACATAAAAGACGTTCAGAAAGTATCAATCTGCTTATGCAATTATCGTCAAAACATTTGTTATATGATTTTATTAAATGGCTTATCTTCTGTACGAGTATATAACAGCAAGATTTTATAAACATTTTTGCATACTTCTCTGTTTTACGGAGTTTAATGTCTGTGTTTTTATATCAATTACCTTAACGCAGATCTCATTATCTATATTATTTTGATGTTATTGTTTCAATGTAAATAGTATTTCCAAATATTGTCTATCCTTAGTTATGTGAAGATATATTTCCGAGAAGCAGTGGAAGCCCGGTCTTATACATTTTCGGATCGTAACCACTTTGCAACAATTCAATGAATATACGTTCAGTTCTTACAATGTAAATGCCATAAGCATTGGGAATGTTAACTAAATAATCTGTTTTCGAATATAACCAAATATCCGGTCAACTGGTGAAATAGTTGTGACTAATAAATCACACTGCAAAGATATTATGTTACAGCTATTACCGCTTCGGTAAAAACTACCTAGTATTGTTTTTCATTAAGCTTTATTTATTTTCCTTCTCGTAATAAACTACCTTCTCTAAACATCATTATATTCGAGCCGTATTCCATGATACAAACTTGTTTGTTATATATAATAAAATGTATATTTCACGTTTCCTTGTAAACGGTGAACGGAATTGAGATATAAATAACATAACGTTATTTGGGTTTTATTGTGGTATTCCTTTGTGAGACTGGTTTTGATACGATGTCTGTGGTTATTGTTTAAGAAAACAATTTCTGTATCGATTCATTTACTATGATTGTTTAATGAATACTATTTAGTAATATTGTATTTGTAATGAAATGTTCCATACCTACTTCAGAGTTTTAAAGAACATAAAAAGTGTCATTGAATATCGCACGTACACACGTACGGGCACACGACTGACTCAAAATAAAAGTCGCACTAAAAGCAGTACAGCGCGGCAGATCAAAGGAAGCGTAAAAAGGATCATTGTGAGTCGTAACGCCTTTACGTTTGCATTTAGACTGATTGCAACTGCGATTTTTTATCGCAGCAATTTGGTCTGCCTCATTTGAGGTTTACTGCCATCACCTTAAAAGCGTGTCTGGAAACTTTATTTGTCTTTTTAGATGACATTCGCGGAGCTTAGGGGAGCTTTATAACAAAGTTGTTAAAAGCTGAACGCGCTTAATGTTTTCTTTCAGATTTGTTTAAATATTTTATTAAGATAAACGACTTAGTTATTTGGTATCTAATTTAAAGGACAAAAATGTAATACCATTGCAAATATAGACTTATCTGAAAGCAAAAGCAATAAATTACCGCTATTCCCCATACGGTTGTATATTCGTATTATGTGAGGCAAGATTCGAACGACGGGTAAATATTTACATTGAGATGTATGCGTGGATACGCAGATTTCTAAAATTATTATATAAGTAACTTTTATTGTTCATTTAAAAATAGGACAATGTTATACTCTTTTAGTTGTAGTAAATGCCAATAAATGGTTAATGTTATTTAGGTTGAATTGCGAGTTGACTTAATAAATGATTATCGTCCTTAAGATTTTTAATAAATCCTGTAGTGTTCTCTTTTTATTTCTGTTCCGTATATCTCGTACCGTATCTTACATTCAACAAACACTCATATATTTTATCGCCACACCTTCAATATTATTTACGTTATAGAAATATTTTTTTGAGTTATGAGTTATAAACAAACAATACCACAAAAATATGAGTAATCACTATTTACAAGAACGTTAAAATTAGTTATAACCTTTTTTTCATATCGAATGTTATGATTATTATTAATGAGATTTTGTTTAGATTCAATAAGATGTGAGAATGTATTTTGTAGTAAACTTCTGTTTATTAGCAAATTTCTACAGTATTTTATCTTATATTTAGGGATTGTTATAAGAAATAATAAAAAAGCTAGTTTTAAACATGCATATTTTGAATGAATACACTTTACCTTTATTAAAATAATCTTTCTAAACTACAATGACTGAAATAACACATACCAACTAAAAATGTTTGAGAAAGGTATCCTGTAGACCCTTTCCTCCCCACAAAAATGTCTTAAAGACATTCCACCTTTAAATAGTCCGTTTAGACAAAACATAAACGTTAAACTGTTATCAAACATTATATATATTAATACGTTTTGTGAACCAAAACGTAGGTTTATAATTAAAAAATAATACCAAACACAAAGTTATTTACTTCCACAAATATTTGATATAGTTGGGTTTTAATGATGTATTTAACCTACTCGTAATGGTCTCGTGATGTAGATATGAATGTAAAATACGTACGCCCTGAACGAACGACGGCCGCCCCAATATTTATGTTGGATAATTTTCGCGCTAAACATACTACATTTCTCTCGCGAATGTATTGCGTATGAAAGGGAAGTGACGGAGATAAAATTTTAATGAATTTCGGTGAGATAAATAACATGGTGCTGCGAAAATGTTTTTTGTTTTTGTTTTTGGATCTGTACGTTGTGCGTACCATGTTTTATATCACCACAGGTTGATTATGAGGAAGTCATATTATACATTAATATATTGACATCAATTATTCGGGTTATATTCTATTCATATATTATTTTGTATTTTTTAGCTTTCCGCGAGTCCAACACTTAGTTGACAATGTGGATTAGTTTTTAATTACGAAATTAAAAATATTTTAATATAATTTAATTTATTACACACTGAAGTATGAGTTATTCGAACAGTCTTAAAGACTGTTAGGTTTTCTACTTTTTAAGCCTTTGTTAATGGAAAGAAGATTGCAGTGTTTCTCGTAATCCTTTGGAAAATATTACCAAGAAAATAAGGCGCGGTGATTTGTGTCCGAGAGTGGCCGCTTTGCAATGCGCTCTGAATTTGTTGCATTGTTATCAAGTTCTTATTATTGCAAGTATTCACAATGAATATAGTTTATATAGACTTCTTCATATAATTTGTACAACGTTATATCGTAATAACATGCATACACATATTATTATGTCTCGCGTAAACCGCTGTTTTGTGTAACGTACGATATTGTTCCGGACCAAGAAATTTCCCTCAAGCGAACAGTAATGGTTGTTTTTAACCGCGTCGTAATCTATAAGTTCCGTGGCGGATGGGTGTCGTCGTAAATCTCAACTCCTCACGCCGTTATACGGATCCTTATTGTTTTAAGAAATTATTTTAAGTAACACTTAAATTTTCATAGCTGTAATATATTTCGCCAAATCATATATTTGGTTTGCTAAATAGCGCGAAATATAATTTATATTTATTGTCTGCTGCTGATATCGAAACGTAAATGCTATTCTATTTTAATAGACTTGACGAAGTAACCGTCGCCTTTGATGGCCGGAATGTTTTGATTTCATGATAATTTTCCTCTAAAGTCAATAGTCTAAAAAGACAATGTTTTCGAATCAAAATAACTCAAAATTTTCCTCTTATAAATTCAATAGGCAACGGCTGCTCAAATAAAGATGGATCGCTTGGAGCGCTGTTTGCGTAGGATCGTCCAGAGCGACTTGTAATTCTCCTTTTTATGGTCGCCTAAGACCGTCTCGAGTTTGGGAGATAATCCTAAAGTAACATCTTAGGGCACTACTTATAGGGGAAAGGAAATTAGGTTCTTAAATTGGACATCCTTTTAGTTGAGTTATCCTAACCGAAAGGTTTCCTCAAAGCTAACACGTATATTCAAAATGGTTTCGTATTAAATGATTTCAAAAGATCTAAATTTCAGTTAAAATATTTTAAGTTTCGAATATCATTATCATTTTCCATATAGAACGTTCGCGTCTAAGAATATTGGTCATTAGGCCGCTTATACACGGCATCCGATCCGAATTCGAGAAATTACGGTTAGAAGTGGCCATAGTACTATAAACTCCTACGCAATGCATGCTAGTTTTATAAATCCGAACTTAACTCGGAACTCATTACTCATGAAAGAAATCAATAAATAATATCTATTACTTATGTGATGTTATAAGTACAGTTGAAGGCGAAATTAATTATGAATTAAATATGTAATTTATATATTTCATGAGTAATTAAATAAACATAAATTATCGTATGATATTTTTATGCAAAATCAGTATTTGACTGTAATTATTGTTAATTGATAATCTATAGAATTGATAAACAATCATCAGAATCATACTATTACATCACAGAAAAAACATATATCCTTAAATCAGTGTGTAGGTCATACAATAATTAAATACTTGTGTCATATGACAGTTGATAAATAAACGACGCTATATAAATCAATTAATAAATAGTAGTCTAACAGAGTTATTATTATAGTAGCAATTATTAGAGACATAGTATTATATCGTACAATATTCAAATTTTAATAAAGAATTATTCCCTTGACAATTTCTAGAACAAAATTCAAACAAAGTAGATAATATTTTACAATCTATTATTATTTATTATATTGATATCTCATAAAACAATACAATTTGACCTTTGTACATTTATATATAATATTTTCAGTACTTTCTTAATAAAAATACATCGAATATCAAGAAAACAACATCTCCGTCGAACGTACATTATCAACGCCAGAAGTTAACGACGATTAAAAGAAAACATCTCGACATGATCACTGTGGGCTTTACAACAACGTTCTGATAAGAATGTTCTTATAATATCTTTTTTCTCGGGCAAGGATCGGAAGCAGTGCGCAAGCGATATCCGAGTTCGTTCTGAATTTGGATTTGGATCGGATTCGGATCGGATGCGGTGTCAAACGCTCCTACGCTCCTAAACACACGGCACCAACATCTGTTGATGTAAGACGTCATAACTAACTCAAACTGCAAATTACTCATTACACTGGAACACGTAGTTTTCATTTGAAGCGTTTGTGTTTTTTGTTCTGTTTATATATACAATGTACAAATAATAAATATTAATCGGTACGCAATCTCCACTGATTATGTTTTATTAAGCCCAAATGAGGGAGTTATTTCGGGACCTTTGATACACGAAAGTCTTAATGATTCACATCCAGATGCTATTCAATAATAATTATGCTCTTATTTATTACCGTTATTACGTACGCAATCTTATCTCAAGAAATTGATTGAAACATTCTGAATACCAAGTAAAGCAATCTGCAGTATATGAATATTCGAGTACCGGAAAATTGAAAGTGGTTTCGATGTAATCATATTACCTACTCTGGATATGAATTTCTTAAAATGTTGTATATTTTTAAAACGCAGCGATCGTGACACCAACAGGGACTCTGAAAATGGAAAAGGTGACAAAATTGTCTATATTATCATAATATATACTCAATGTGAACGTTAAAAAGTTGGATATGTTTTCCTATTTTAAAAACAAAAACTGCACCTAAGTCGTTACCACTAATACTATTTTTATAATCATGAATATTTTAATAAAATATTTGTATATTTAGGACAATTAAAAACATCAAATAAAGAAAATAACCATCTTATTTTGTTTCATAAACAGCCGAATTACGTAAACAAAAGCTCTTTATAAATATAACGATATTAACATATTATTTCCAGCAACGGAATGGTTTTTCCCGGTTCGTGTAATTCGTAGGTAAATTATATTTGGAATAAATTTAATTTCTTTTGATAAATTAAAGCTATATCTCAATCGTTTCATTTACTGACGATGTTAACACAATAATAAAATTTACTTTCAAAATTAATGATGTATTTAATGATAAGATTTTATTAACCATTATTTTTTTCAGGCAATTTTTAATGAATGGTTATCGTGTAACGTAAATAAATGAATAAAGGTTTTATAGTACAAGTATTAATTAAAATAATATTATCCTAATATATATTTTATTTGCAAAAGAATTCTCCTCTATGCTGTATCGAGTCTTTGTATGAAAACAATATAGTAGATGATTAAAATCGTCTTTAAATAAAAATATTAGATTAGAAAACGAATTTTTATTAATTTGTTGTGTTGCCAAACAAATCAAATATATATATATATATAGTTATTTTTTTACAGAAAAACAACAAAGAGAGCATCTGTGTTAGTATTTGCATCCCACAATAAGCTATTTTGACATGTTTCTTAATATCTATACTAAATTCAACAATCAACATGGGGGTGTTAATAACGTATCAGAAGGTTTTAATCTCGGTTACGAAGCGGAATTCACACCACGGAACTAATTATGATTGTTCTGAGAATTTACTATATTATACGAGGAGCCGAGCAACGCTTTGTCTTCTTTGACGTGGGAAATAATAGTTACTTTATGACACGGTGTTTGATGTTCCGTTTAGTCGTAAAAGAAATATTGATATTAATTAAATCACTTTAACGTAGGGTTGACCTGTGTTCGTAATTATTGTTTTCTTAAAAGACTATCGTGTTTTTCTTCACTGCCTTTGTTTCCCTGATGTTTTTAATCTAAAATTACACCTTGTTGTGGATTTTTTATTTTATTTTGTTTTATACTTTTTTGTTTTTAAGCACAAGTTTAAATCCCATATGTTTCCGGTTTTTGTTATATTTTAAATTGAAATAGTTATCAAATAATGAGTGTAGTGAATGAATAAAGGCTTCTTTTAGATTCATCACGTTGTCCTGTAAAAATTGTTTTTTATGATTTAATTACAAATATAGTTTTCAGATTTTTCCTTGAATTTGTACTCGTACTATAAACCCATATTACTTGCCCAATTTTATAGTTTTAGGTCAAAGGGTAGTACGCTATCAATTTTGATTCCCTTGAGAGTGTCGAAATATGCCTTTTTTGTGATATATATGTATCTTGTATTTATGTTAATTTAGAAGTTTATTTTTTTTCACAGTTTCAAGGATCTGTGTATGGTTTTAATTTAAACTCGATATCTCCAAGCGTTTCCCAGACTTAATGGTCTTGAAAGACAGACAGATGGTCTGAAGAACGGACGAACAGACAAAAAAGTAATCTTATAAGTTTCTGTTTTTTTTCTTTTAAGGTACGGTACTCTAATAATGCAGAGAGAATGATAGAAATAGATAGTTTTTACTTTTGATGTTAGTTTATTTTAAATCTTGCTTATACTGAACTACCGTCCAAAAGTTTGAAAGCAGCGAGATAAATTCAAATAAAACATAATTTAACGATCTTCAATTACTTGTATTGGTATAAAATTAAAAATTTAACAAAATGTAACATAGACCAAAGAGAAAATTAACTAATCATGGGAAAAAGTAAAATTTTAGCTTCATCAAAGTGACCTGTTGTGCTATAATAATTTCAGCACAAATTTTAGGCATTCCATTTATTAATTTCTTTAAATAATCTTCATCTAACTTGTTCCATTTACTCTCTAATAACTGCCATAAATGTTTTGATCTAGTAGAAGAGCAGTTTTTCACTCTCCTATCGAGTTCATCCCAGACAAGTTCTATTGGAGACAGATCAGGTGACTGCGGTGGCCATTTTATTATTTTTAAAACCTTTTAATCTGTTTTTTTTTTAATTTCTCACAGTTTGGATTTCGCTTCCCCTCTTGAGTAGTTGTTTTCTTAGGCTTAGGTTTAGGCTTAAGTCTTGCCATTTTCAGAAGAAAAAATGTGGTAAAAGCCGTAGTCAATAATTGCCGAATACAGATAATGTTAATTAATGTCACAATTTGCGCGTGCCAATACTCAAGAGCGACTAAACAGGACCCAAAAAAGTTAAATATAAAAAATAACACCGACAAAAGAATGCAACCGCAGTCCTAAGACATAAAACACATGTTTCGTCAAAATCTAAGAAATTGGTAAAACATATTTAATGAGAGCCGACGATATCTTTGTTATTATGTAGACAATAGTAAAGAGCTGCAAAGATAACATTCATTACATTTTTTTTCCGCCTATAGCAGGTATTGTTTCATTTTGGCCAATAACAGATGTGCTCCAAACTTTTGGACGGTAGTTATTTATTATATTATACATTTTATTTTAGTTACACAGTTCCAAAGAGAACGTCCATGTACAATTTTGTATATATGAAATGAAATAAGCGTGTTACTAAAAGAATAATAACTAACCCCCTACTACTACATTACTAGTTCAATAAAACTCACTTTTACAACCCTTTATAATTATCATTGTAATGACATAATTAAGGCGGACGAAGCCGGAGGCATCTAGTAGGATGTCAAGAAGTTGTATAAAAACGATATAATATAGTAGCGTTATATTTTAGGTGAAACAAGATACACAAATGGACCGTCTCACAGCCGACGAGACGTTATGTCAAAAAAAGAATATTGTGCTATTGCCAAAGAAAACAAAAAAGACAAACGTGAAAATGATGTTTAGTATCCCGTGTAGTTGATGTGGTGAGATATTACACATAAATTATATATACATATAAGACCTGATGATATAGGTATATTAATAATTATAAAACAACGTTTGTTTTGTGTAACCGACAAGTTAAATGTAAGCAGGTACATATATCGAAGGTTTGCGTGTTTTATTCAGCAATGCAATATAAAAATCCGAGCAAGCCATTAAAATTGCGTCAATGTATTGCAAAGGCCTTAAGGTCCTTACAGTGAGGCTTTCACACGGCGCCAATACTAGAGTTGAGTTTACTTTTCATTATTTTTCTATTCACTAACGCGCTTATATAGTAAATTTATGTTCAAATAAGTTACATTCATAGATTCCACTCAAACGAAAATGGGAAATATTATTTGTGGATTTTAGTTTTATAAAATGTATGGAAACAAAATGTACCTCATTATCAATATTTTAACCGTGTATTCTGGATGTTATTGAACTTTAATTAAACCGCAGTCTGCGCGTTAAATGTTTGTGTTGTCTATAGGTTATAAATAAGCGACACCACTTCAGCCGTTCGGCACAATGGATTCCCGAGGCCCGCCGCCATTGACGTCGTTGATCTTTTGGTGACCACACTATAAAATAAAATGCGGACAGCTCATTAATATATAATTAAAATAAATTTATTGCAACAGTTCTAGAGTTTCTTCAATCAATTATTTATATGTTTTTCTATCCTTAATGGTACTAGTCGTTTTATATTTATATTGGCTGAAATATTAAATTTTATTTCATTTGATAATTGTTCACTACCGAAGTCAAAGATTTTGTTATTTATAGCAAAAAACTGTCCGGTATTGTTTTTTTTAAGTAAGTCTCTTGTCCAGAGAAAACGATGGCTGTATTAATCGAATACCGCTAACTATTCGTAGACTCAAATCTCTACAAGAATGCGCCGTAGACGCTACTAACGTTGTTTGTATTCCAATGGATATCAAACACTTATCCAATGATTTACCTTTCAACTCTATGCTTTAGACCTTAGAACTTACTTTTGCAATAACGAACATTTAAAACATCAGTAGTGTAAATATTGATGTAAAATCGTTCGTTTCGATTTGAAAGCTTTGTTGTCATGAAGCAATTTGAAATAAATTATTTTTGTCCGTCCTCTATGAAAGATGTATGTTTTTTTTTGTGGCTTGCTCTATTTAATCCCGGTATCCCATCCAATACCACGTATAGTATTCTTAAGTCAGTCGTAACTTTTACGAGCAAGTTAAACCGCACAGGAGCAGGAGTTTACGACTGCCACACTGACCCGACTTAAAAAACGATTTAAACTTCATATCCTTGGATTAAACTTAAATTAACATTTCAAACACTCATCCAGCTACAATTTATGTTATTGTTATGATATACTTATTTGTCATTTAAGTGTGTGTTTGTTCATCTACACTCTGCGCATGGGCTTTTCTAAGCTTAAGCGGATCAATGATATTAATAAATTTCAAATAATAATTATTTCAAAAATAAAATTGAGTCGTCCTATTTTGTGAAATATCTGGAAGTCTTTTAAGTTTTACCGAAACTTAACACATCAAATTTTCAATCTATTCGGACATCAATAAATTGTAGTAGTTAAATTTTAGTTCTCTTGCCGTCGTAGATAGCTTACCGGATTTTGATTCAATCATCCATTGTGATTCAAGGTGATGTTATAATAATGTTAAATGCAATTATTATATATTTTTACTAATATAAAAGAAGCATTAGGTGTGCATTAAAAAATAAATAGCTAACAATTTATTAAATCTCATTCCACTCGCCTAGAAACACTGCAACAACTCATTGTGAGCCGTCGCCCGACAATCTAACTTTGAGAGGACATTACTTGCAAAGTTCTTGTACATTCAAATATATTTTTTACGTCCGCCGCTATAAGGTGCAAATCTCTCACCGCTACTCTCTATTACCTAGTTGCAGAGACTTACAAACTACCCTGTTACTTCCAAGTTGGCCAGTAAATGATTTCAGCGGTAGATAACACCCGTGTCATATGTTTATATTAGTACGTTGCCTCTATAAGTGATCGTTAAGTTCAGACCAGAGTTGCCAACGACACTAAACATCTGGCACCAAGTCTAGAAGTAATTTGAGGTTTTCTGTCAATCCGGGGTAACCGGGAAACGCGTAATCACTTTTACATCGAGTTAGTTTGTAATTACAGAAGGGTTAATTGGCGTTTTAAAGCAAGTTTTTTAATAAATATGTTCCACAGGTTTCTTTATTAAAAGTTTAATAAACCTTTCTCATAATATAACGCAGGTACAATGTTTTTAATATCAATGCAATTTCATCCGAAAGACCGATCAAAACGAATCCCTGCATTTATTGGATAATCCGAATTAAATTGACTCTTCTCGTTTTCATTTTTGCATTGCTATTTCAAATAAAAACTTTCTTGATTAAAAATGTTTATAATAAAAATATTTGAAAAATTATGTAAACATATTTCGTATATCTCCCGTCACGTTGCATCCAAATTGTTTGAGTTATTTCGTGCAGCTTTTATTGTTCCTGTGAAACGCGCCGATGTAAAGAGATGTAAACAGAAAAAATGTTTTTAATCAATTCTTTTATTCCACGTCTGTTTGTCGTTTTCAGTAATTTACACTGGTAACATTTTTTCTTTAAATATTTATGATGTTTTTTTGTTGCTTTTTATTTTTATTTTTATTTGTATTTATTGTTTATTATTTTGTTTTCATATAACAGTTTAGTTATTACTCAAAACAATATATGTTCAATAAACCGGGAAAATATGCTTTTAACACAATTTAAATAAAACAAAGGCCACGTATAAAATAAACAAAAGTATATAAAATTGTCTCATGCAAGGTTTCTTCAAGGAGGCTACTTTTGAGACTATAAAACAACTCTTAATCAGATGTACAGACTGATAAATAAAGCTTTCGAATACGAATCAGGTTTCGTTGAAGCAACACATATGACGCCTGCCTTGAATAACAAGTCTCTCCCTTTGTCAGTTGTCACGGCTCGACATTCATGTGTTATCACACTGCGAATTAATCCTACATCTTTTATCACCAAACAACAAAATATATTACGTGATATTCAAATTGCTTTCTTATTCTATTTTGTTCGTTACGTTCGTTAAATTGTGTACATGTTATCAACTAAATTCGTTATTCTTCAGCGAGATCTTAATATAAACTTTTACAGTTTCAAAGGCACCTTAGTATAATGTAATTAGTATATTTGTATTGTCAAAATCCCGTGTACAAAAGCTTTAAGTATACAATTCATTATAAAACTAATGAAATATTTTATCATTATGCATTCATACTACACCAAAGGAATAAATAAATTACTTTATTAAAATAAGTTTTTTTATTTTAATAAACTAATACGATAATTATTTAAAGGAGTACGTAATATTTTCGTATATATTTAAAATAATATGTTATAAGATGTTCATCACTCCGATTCACAATATCTTTTTTTTGCATCAGAAATATATAAATAATATATTTACAATAAAGTTGTCTCGACGTCTTTAATATTTTAAAACAATTACCAACATTCCAAAACATTAACACAATGCAACCTTCATTAACTATGTTAAATAACATACCTAATTTGATTTTTAAATACTCTTATTAATATATTTAATAAAAACCTAATATAAATAAAAAAAATATATAAAAATATAAATGATAAATAACAAAATATTCAGTATTAAAATAGTAACATTTTACATAGAAAAGAATATGTTGAAAACGTAAAACGTCGAGGACTTGAACCTAGTCCTCTCTCCTCTGAGAGCCCTCATAGCCAATTAAGCTACACGCCGGTACGCACCAGTTGCTACGCTTAAATCTTCATCGGGTTTAAAGTTTGCCTTCGCCTCGTTTCATAATTTCAACTCATTTTCCGAAGATCATTCTGATCACATTTTATATCGATTCTGTCCTACGCCGCGAATGT